>JACVBY030000461.1:395918-724993 GCA_017589505.3 Metroxylon sagu
ATCTTTGTTATAGGGAAAACGAATTCCTCGAGCTGCTGATCCAGCTGTGGATCATGTTAAAAATCCTCAGTTCCTTGTTTTGCTCTCAGAGAATTTTATGGAGGCTCGTGCTGCTCTAAGCCGTCCTTTAATTGCAAATTTAGCATCAAATCAGGGCGTTGTAAAGTTGGATGGGGCTTCTGCTGCTCCTATTCCAGGATCTTCAACTAGTAACCCCTCAGGTCATTAATAACCTTTTGATTGTTCATATTCATTCAGTTAGAATCAATGAACTTCTCTTCCAACCAAAGGAAAAAGAGACCAAAGCATTTTCTTGAACCTATAGGCTTTGCTATGCAGCAATAAAAATATATCATATTGGGTTATAGCAATAAAAATATATCATATTGGGTTATCTGCTTTTGCTTCCAGTTATACTCTCTAATTTCCAATGTGAGAGATGTCGGCTCGTGGGCTATAAGTTAGATCATGGTTTCGTTTGCTTAAATACGTCATTTAAGCACGTCTACCAGGGCAGAGAAGGCCAAGGGGTGGGGTGGTGCTGAAACAAAAATAGGAGCAAAATGAATACATTAGAAGAAGCATAGAAGCTACTTTAGCAAGGAGCAATTGAAGAGGTGTGGAATTAGCTTACCCAAGGATGCTTCTCTAAGGAAACCAATTTTATCCATCATTTGGGTCCAAGAAATAGGACCTGAAGATCCAAATAACATGAATGAAAGTTGTGAGGAGGGATTTGATAAAATTCACAATCATGGTATGTCGTATCGGTGTGTACCGCCTTATATCGGTACCAAACTGAGACTTGGCATGGGATGCTTGTCGAGTCATGGTATGCTGAACTGACCCATGTACTGGGTATACCCAACACTATATTAATGCGGTACCAGTGCGGGGTCCGATACCGAGATGACAAACATTGTTCACAATACTAAGTAGTATGGCCTTGAGCACAAATGAGTGGCAAATAGTGATATAAATTTGCAATTCAGTGGTTGACAGCTCGTCATTTATGTTCTCTGTTTTCTCTGTATGGTCATGGATATAAAATTGCAATTGGCTTGAATTGGGTGGATCAAAATTGAAGTTTTGGTGGTATGAGCCAAAGGCCCTTTTTATAGCTCAATGGGTTATCTATCATTAGTGTTCATGATTAGTTTGTGCTGGTGCTGTTTTATGTATCACAATTTGATGTTCAGAGGTGATGGGTTTTATTTGATGGAGAGTGTGCACCATATATGATTTCTGTTTGGATAAAGAAGAGAGTAGCATTATGGCACCTATAGGTATAAGAGGAGGGTTCTACTTTGTGAAGAGGTTGCCAGATATTTTGTGATCATATGAGAGGATGATAGGATCCTACCTTATACTGTAATGCAACTTCATGTTAGATTTGTACATCAAAAGCAAGCATTATATAGATTTATGCCATAAAAAAATTTTGCTTTAGAATGTAATGAGGCAAATCCTGAATTCTATGAAAAATGTAAAAGTACTGAGGCATGCAAGCAAACTGATGAAAATTTCATATTTTGTACTTTGACGCCCAACCTCAAAGTCACCGCAAACATCCATCACTGTGAAAATGTTCATGAAAAGAAAGATGTTGTATATTGGTGACATGTTGGCATGGCGTTGACATTACATGTGTCATGTGCTATGCCATGCTAGTGTTTTGTATGTAGTTTTCATTGGAGGCATGTAGCCACATTCATAGGCACCCACGGGCAATAGGTGATATGCAAATTTTATGTCTTTTTTTTTTTCTTTTTTAACTTAGATATTCCAAATGTCTTTTAATGCTCTCAGATTTTGTTATTACGCAAAAAAGAATAGAAAAAGAATAAGAACAAAAAAAATTGTCCTATAACTAAACGGCAAGGCATATGTGTGATGATACTTGTGCAATGCGTTATTTAGAATAATATAATGAAGTTTCACATTTTACTAATGTGTTGCAAAAAAAAAAGGAAAAGAAAAATCACATTGAATGATTGGAATACATACTCATCATTGTGAAAAATGCATATATGAAAAGTAATTCTTTAGTTATATTCTACTTATACTAGTGAATATAGTTTTAGTATAGGTATATTGTAGTTGTACCAAACTTATTCTTTAGTTATACTACGGTAGTACTAAGGTTGTACCATTATCTACCACAACTATGCTGCAGTTGTAGCATGGTTTAAGCTACAGCATGCTGCACTGCCGCTAGCATGCTGGCTTGGTATGCAACATGTTGCATTTTGCTAATTCCTAGCACACTTGGCTTGCACTGGCATGATTGTGTGCCAAACATTCGCATGCAGCTAGTACCATGTCAGTGCTGCTTTACGACAAGGCATTAGCATACCATCATGCTGACTTATGCATGTTGACCATCACTTTTTTCCAAGAGTTGTACAATAATTATAGTTATGATATAGAATTACTTTGGTTTTGCTAATATAGTTAAATTTTAATCTTAATATGGCTGTTCTTAGTTGTGCCATGCTTATAATCTATAGTTACAATATGACTATAGCTATGATATGGTCATATGAGGTTAAAAATCAATGATTCAGATCTTGAATATCAGTGTCATATCAACGATCAGCTGGTACACACTGTATTATATGCTGTATGGACAAAGGGTTTAGACTAACTTCCTATTTTGCCCTCTATACTTGTTTTTTGCTTTTTCACTTTTGTTGTTATTTGTCTTAATGCTATGTTTTGCAAAACTAGCAATTGGGCATGTGCATTGCATGTTGGAGGGAAGCGAAAAGAAAGTGTTCAAGTCCAATTTGTCTAGGAGTCAGAATCTATATAAGGGTCAAATTAGAGGAAGAGTCAGAGTCCAATTTGTTTGGGAGTTTAATTTAATGGCTCTAATTCGATTTTGATTGGAAAAGAAGAAAGAGTGTATATTTTAGTTAATGTGAGTGAGAAAATAGGATAATTAATGTATTTTTTTAATATTAATACAAGGGGCATTCTCGGTATAAAAAGTGAAATGGAATCAACAAGGAATATTCCTTGATTTGAAAACCATCACTTTTACATATAGTATAGATATGGTAAGAGCATGATTTAAGTATCCTAGATGTCCTATTTGATGTGTGGCAAAGTTTTTTTATTGCAATGTTTATTACATGACATTGCATGATTGTAGTTAAAAAATACATTGAAAACCTGCATGTGTTAAAATTTAAATCCACTGAGTTCCATTCCGATTAGTATTAAAAGAACATTCTGTATCAAGATCATACACTTAAAGTCAAAAAGTCTTGTGGTTCTGATAAAATTTATACAAAAGGATTGTGAACGCAAGCCAAGATACATGGGCAAAATATTGCACTCAAGCAATATGACAGATATTGTAGTTTAAGGTGTTCCAGGTTGTTTCTCTAAGGGCTGGATTCAATCTTCTCCTAAATGGAAATACAATATGATTAATGATCCTATTCATAATCAAAAAATAACATAGTATGTCAGAAGGGAACAAACCATTTGACTTGATACTGTTCTTTTGCTTATGATAGAGATATATGCAATGAGATGTAATGCTCAAAGCCAGCTAATAATTATCTTGTTGACATGTGTGAGATAATAACCATTTGTGTGCATTTTTTTTAAGGGGAAGGTTTTTGATATAGTAACGTACACTTATCCAGAGTTCAGATTTTGAGTGTCCTTGCTCATTTTTTGGATCCCCTTTTTTTTAAAAAAAAATAATTAGTATTCTTGCTCCATTTTTTTATTCTACGAAATGTGCTTGTTCCGATCTTGAAATGGTGGAAAAATTGGCAAAACAAGAGGTTAAAAGGCACTACGAGCGTTCGACATGTTTTGGGGCCAATTAAGACTCCATCCATCCCAATTCAGGGTGATGCAGGTCATTTAGGCCCAATTAAGTCAACCTTAGGGCATATTAACCACCAGCCCATTTCTTCCCAGCTCATGGCTAGTACAGTACATATTGGCCAATAGACACGTGAATTAAGTCCTTGGTTATAATATAGTTAAACTATTGTCATACCACGATAGTAGTATAGTTATAACATTATGCTATAGTTATAATATAGTTGTGTCATATTTGTACTATATTTTTAACATTGTTACAATATAATCTCCACAAATTTCCTTCTCTTTGAAGCTGGGAATGGGACACCCACCTCATTTGCTTATGAAACAATAGAAGAAATAGAGAAAAAGAACCTTAGAAGCCTTTTGTTTTGGCACTAGTCAGTGCCATTGCATGTTGAGCCATTTGGAACGAGCATGGTTTGAGACAAGCTGCCATAATCTAGTATCAACTAACTTAGTTGGTACAAAAGATATGACTCAGAATCGAGCTGAATGAAGAAAAGGATTTATGTAGTCAACCCCAACAAATTTGGGATTAAGACTTTATCGTTGTTGTTGTAGCTTAGTTGGTAATTGGGCTTGCACCCATGCCTCGTATGCCAGCCCACACCAGATGCTGGTCCTTGTGTGTGTCAAGTTATAAACATATAATACAAACATGTCTGGGGTAGATTATGATAAGCTCAATTGGGTTGGGCATCAGATACATGCTTTTTTATTATATGAGTTGCCATTTTTGTGTTGAAAACGTGAGCATCAGCTGTTTTCTTTTTTATTATGATCTAAACCAATGTATAAAGGCACTCTAAAAAGATATCTCCCTCAATACCACCAATACTAGCATACCTTGATTGCCTTGTTTTGGGATTTTGCATAAATGTTATTGTGGAAAACCTCTATTACCTGATTCACAAACTGCCATCTAGATTGTCTTTAGGAATTTAAGTTATAAAATGAAGAATCTTGTAGAAAATGTAAATATGTCAAAATATTATAGAAAGTTTAGTTGTACTGAAATATTATTCTTCTCTGATCAGTTAGACTTTTAGAATATGTCTGCTTAAGCAAGGATTGGTTGCATCTTATGATGAGGTCTGTTCTTTAAATACTCAACTGGTTTATGTCTTGGAGAGCTTCAAATTGGAAGTTGTGTGGTGTTGGAATGTTCATTACCTAGGAACATGGTTAATTATTCCCTACAGTGATGGCCGAATTGTTTTGTATTGGGCAATTTCAGGCAAACTGTACTGAATCAGTCCAGAACCGAGATGGTTTGATGGTTCAGTTTGGTACAGAGGCTGAACTACCCTTGTGCCATATGGAACAGCCCCATACTTAACCGAACCACTCGACACAGTGGTAGACATGGGTGGAGGCCTCCCGATTCACCCGACTAATATGCCATTGGCTGGTATGGTATGTACCATACCAGCCCTGTACTGATATGATACCGGTACATGGTACAATGGACCTTTATTCCTTGACTGTTGTCTATCCACAGGCATCTGAAGTTATGAAATCCAGTATGTTATTTATAATGATTTCTGGATAATAGATTCTCTATGCATTTTGGTGATCATATTGTTGAGGTCCCTCACTTCCTACGCCTTGGTGCTTCACCACATATATGTGCTTGTTGCAATACTGGTAGGTGTAACTGTATCAGTTATTTTTTTTTTGAATCTTTTCTAGTATCTTACCCAGGAACGTTAGTTAATTATGCCTTATGTTTCGCTTACAGACACCTTAACTTATCAAATTCTGTTAGTTGTAATGATGTTGGGATAACAATTTCTCTATGCATTTTAGTGATCATATCTGTGCTTGGTACAATACTGGTAGGCATAACTGTATCAGTTATTTTTTTCCTAACAGATTACTCACATTATTTTTTTTACTTGCTCAGTGAATGGTTCAATGATCAATCGCCCACCAGTAACTGTTGGAAATGTCCCTACTGCAACTGTTAAAATGGTAGGAGTCACAAACAATTCAAAGTTGAAAGATAAAATATTTCATTTAATTTGATGTTCGTCACCTGTGTAGTCTCTTACAATGTTATCATTTTACACTTTTCAGGAGCCAACTACCATGTCCTCATTGGTATCTGGACCTGCCTTTCCCCATATACCATCAATTTCTAATGTTGCATCTCAGGGAGTGGCAAACTTGCAAAATTCTGCCCCATCTCCCACTTCACAGGAGATGGGTGCAAATAATGATGGCGTGCAGGAAATTAAACCTTCAGTAAATCCTATTTCTCAGTCACTACGTCCTGTTGGTCCAACTCCGGCAAATGTTAGCATTTTAAACAATCTTTCTCAACACCGTCAAATGGTGAACTCTGCCTCTATAGCAGGAGCAAGTTCTATAGGACTTCAGACAATGGGTGCGACACCTATGGCAATGCATATGTCAAATATGATATCTAGTGGAATGGCATCATCTGCAATGTCAGGCATTACATCAGTAGCTGGATCAGGGGCATTGATGGCTCCTGCACAAGTTGCACAAAATTCAGCCCTTGGTTCGTTTGCATCTGCCACATCCAATATGTCAGGAAATTCAAATATTGGCATTTCACCTGCTTTGGCTAATCTACAAGGCAACATTGGTATGGGCACATCAGTACCTGGTGTGGGACAAGGAAGTCTAGCATCAAGTGCACAGCTTGGGCAAGGTGGGATTAGCATGAACCAGAATGTAATGAATAATCTTGGGCCCACTGGTATGTCCTCTGGACCTGGGACAATGATTCCCACACCAGGAATGTCACAGCAAGCAGGTTCACATTCTCTTGGGGCGACCAATAATGCTACAATGAACATGCCTGTGCCACCACATGCTTCTAATGTTCAACAAGCTCAGTCCAAGTATGTCAAAATTTGGGAGGTAATTTTGCTGCTTCTACCTTTGTGATATTTCATTGATTGCATAAATCATCAATAAGTATACCATAATAAAATACATCCTATCACCGTATATTCCACAACAACAACAACAACTAAACCTCAATCCCAAACTAGTTGGGGTTGATTACATGAATCCTTTTTTTCTATTCCACTTGATTTGTGGTTATACTTTTTATGGGATGTAGAGATATCAATATTTCCCTACTACCTTCTATGTGATTTTCAGTCTATGTCTATCCTGTTTTCTTCTACATGTATCAAAGTATTCCTTTGTGTAGGCACATTCCTAGGCTTATGTTTACATGTTCAAACCATTTATGCTGTCTTTTTCTCAACTGATCCTCAGTTAGTGCAATCTCCACCTTGTTTCGAATTTATTTTTGATTCTATCTTTTCTTATATGTTGTACCAGAATTATAAAATAATCATTTTTAATCAGACCAACTTAAGATATTAGGCATGGCATGTTCTTGAAGATTTTTGGAATTTCTTTAACAACTAGTCAATGGCTCATGGAATCGATCTTTTTATTTCTTTTCTTGTGCACCAAAATTGATTCTTTAAACTTGGAAATAGTGTTACATCATGAAAAACAAAGGTTCTCATAAGTGAATATATTACAAGGTGATATGTGATATATTCATATATATTCTAGAGAATAAAGTGAAACATCTAATCACATACTGCATTCTGTAAATTATGCAATATGCATTACTCGTCTTGGGGGGCTTCGTGAAAGTTTTCATTGGATGTAACCAAGGTTTGCAAAATTGGTACCACTATCTATTCCGATACATTATTGGTTTGGTATGGTATAGGTTGGTATGGTATGGTGCACACCCTTTACTGAGATAGGATGCTATTCTTTTTTCACTCTTAACCACTTGGTCTTGGGCGGTACCCGGTGGAATGGGTTGGTTCGGACCAGTTTGGTTCATACTGTATTTATTAAAACTTGGTATTGTACGGATATTTTACCAGTATGATATGGTGCAGTTGGTACGGGTTGGTACGATAGATCTAGGATTTGTCCAATGCACAATTCTCCTTTCTGTAAAATTGCTTGTCAGTACAGAATTTAATCATACTTATTAGTGCTTGCCTAAGGCTTCACGTTCTACAAGTATTTAATCATACTTCCTTACTCATTAGTGCTTGCCTAAGGCTTCACTTTCTACATAATTAAAATTCAGCCATTTTTACCATTGCTTGTATCCAAAATTTATATGACCATATGATCAATAATTTGCTAGGATTCATTGAAAAGTTTCTGACAATGTCCTTATTTTATGACCTTTTAGGGATCTTTGTCTGGACAGAGGCAAGGACAGCCAGTATTCATTTGTAGACTTGAAGTAAGTTCTACATGTTTTATTAAATTAATGATTCTAATGTTCAAATTTCTTTTTGTACGCCAGTTGAATTAGATTAATGATGACAGAAGCTGTATATGAATACCTACAGCTCTCTCTTTTTCTTAATGGCTTTCTGTTAACAAGAAATATCTCCAGTAAAAAACTCTCATGCAAAGATCATTTTTTCTGTTTCTTTCTATTGCATTAGTTCTGAATTAAAGTTACTTCACTTTATTCATGAATGGTCATCCTTGATGGTTTTCCTTTAGAAGCTTTAGGCCCTGTTTGGGGCAGCTGTTGACCGAGGCCATTGGGAAAAAGCTACCTCACAGAGCTGATAGGAAAGAGTTGCTCTTAGTCCTCCCAGCAGCTGTCCCAAACAGAGCCTTAAATTAAAAATTTTTATGTATCCTTGTTTTTCCTGCAGCATTTATTGGACCTTGCTTTTGCATGCATCTTTATCTGTATCATTATGTTTCATTTTTCTGTCTCATAAAGTGTATTATTTAATTTTGTTCACCATGGTCTGTTGGGCTTGCATTTTACTTTTAATGCACATATTTCATAGTTGTGACATGGTAAAAATGAGGTATTAACAATTTTTTTGAGTTCAGAAGCCCACATTTCTTTCTTTCATGCATCAATTAACATAGAAAATTTGCTAAAAATGACTAGACACTGAAAGAAAATCTCAATGGAAGCCTGTAAATATGACATACTTCGATAACCTCTAAATTATTTTGCATTCGCCAGAAAGACAAGTATATAAGTTCATCATTTGTCACCAATTTATGCTTGTTTGCATATAATTTTATTATGTGAAGTGGGTTCAGAATGTAGTGTTCTAGAGGATTATTGACATTTATTTTCCTTTGAGACAAGCTGATTACTTGGAAATTTGTGTCTTCTTCAGCTCCAATAAAGTTCTTTAATTTTCCAGGATCCTTTGTGCAGAATTACCTGCAGTTAGTCCTTTCTGCCTATTTCCTTCTTGATCACTTTCACTTCCAGCAATTGTATTGTAACAGCTAGAATTATATGACCTAATATATTGTATTGCAAGTGTAAAAATATTATGTTGTACAATCATATTAGAAGTCTTACTAAATTAGACCTGACAGGATTGCTCAAGTCTATATATGGATCCCTTTAGCTTGTTAACTTTGCTTCATTATCTTAAGCAACAGAGCCTACAAGCTACTTCACATATTCTGTTTTTGTTGGATAACCCTTTAAAAAAAATGGATTCTTCACATTTAATTGGAATAAAGGCGGATTTAGATGTGCTACTGTCAAGAATATGATTCTAGAAGAAAATAATCTTGCTATCAGGGATGAAGTTTTGATGTAATCTACTTTGTTTGCTTAGAACATATCCTTCTGCCACCTCCAATTTGGCCTCTTGGCTGATGCCATAAAAATACCTTTAGATTTAGCAAATATTTGGTATAAAATATGAACGTTTAGAACCCGTTTGGGTAAATCTACTACCTTCATTCCCATTTTTTCACACGGGATGCCTGCTTGGTTGGCCCACCAGAGCTGAACTTCACCATTCTCTAGGAGAGTTGCAAGGTGGAGGCTTCCATCCATGAATAGGCACCCAAGACTAAACTGTGAGCCATGCGTCCAATCAGATCAAGGCAAGAAGGAATCCTAGGCTACATGGGCAAGGCCTAGGGCACACTGTAAACCAATAACCTTCTCCTTTCGGCAGCAGGTTTGATGTAGATGATGTCTAGGTCTCCTTCTTTTGGAAGAGGAAACGATATCAGAGGTAGGGCCAGTTTCTTACCCCTTCTCTGTTTTCTTTGCTCAATCTTGAGAGTTGATTTAAGATATGTATAGTTACATGAAGAAACAAATGTAATATGTAAGTTTAATCATAATAAAAATTAAGTCATATATGAATAATTGAATGGAAATACAAATTGATAATGATTTAGGTTGGAGGGTTACAAATAACATAGTGGAAATGGAAATCCTGGGTATTTGCAATTCCCAAGTTGGTGTGACCATGCTTATGTGATAAACATCAATACATGAGTTCTTGTCAACATTTATTATGATAGTTTTATGTTTTGATGGATCTTATTAGACATTTGTCATTAATGTTGTGAACTTGCAGCTATGTTCTCAGGATTCTTGTAATCTTGATACTTAATTTGTTGAAAGATTTATTTTGGAACTATTGGTCTTCTCTGTTCTAATTATGTGTCTTTAATCTCTAGACAAAAAAGAGTCAAGCAGAGGTTTAGAAAATTATTTCTTACCACCTGCAACCATTTGAATTCTTTCTAGAAATAAAATGCTATCTGTCAACATTATTAATTATGCCAATATCAACTTGACTCTTCTTTCTTATTTTGAACAACTAAAATATCTTTTTCCTGTACTCAAAATTCCCATCTGCTCTTACTTTTTTGACTGATGCTGTTGCAACATTGTTCCGTGGATTGCAATTAGGGGTTCCCTCCTGCTATTGCTAGTGCCAAAAAAAAAAAAAAAAAAATTCTGTAACTGTGTAAAGTTCCCCTCTTTCCAAAAAGTATCACCATGTTTCTTATCTGATTTTTTGAGTCATCATCTGATGTCGCATGTGATCTATAGTTCTTGTATGATCTCAATCTAATCCCAACTCAACTTGCTGTTCAAATTTGCCTATATCTCATTTTATATGACTTTGTTCAATTTCAGTCAAGCTACAAAACGGGTGCTACTCTAGCTTATGTTATTTTTGTTGTAAGTTTTAACTACATGACCTTTCCAGGTCTTGATGGATTTCAGCAATAAGATATTAATTTATAAAGATTTAGACTGACCTTGATTCACACTGCACCATTATCTATCAGCCTGTTTTGGCTGGTTTACCACTAATTTATAATCATTTCAGCCAAACCCTTGATTTTCTTGAAAAACGTCACACATACCTCCTTTGAGATGGATCTTTTATGTGTGAAAGTGACCTCTTTGAAGTTTTCTTTTGAATTTTTGTGACATTAATATTCATAATTACATAACTTGGAACTTCTCACATTTTATTTGGAGGCCATCTAAGGATTCTAAACCATTCGAGATGGTTTAATCTTATTAAATAACATAAGCTGGAAATTCCCCCCTGCAAGGTGCAGGTTTGGGCTTAGGGTCAAGGAATTGAGGAAATAATCTTGTACAAAAGAAGACCTTTGGTGAAGCATTGAGGTAGGATCCACACAAGCAAATAAACTAGGAATCTAGGACATCATACTTTGATGGTTTAGCGAGCATTTTGTGTGTCTTGCACGCGGAAATTTTTGGTCCTGTATGGTCGGCAGATCAAGGTTATTCATGCCGTAGTGGTCCAATGCACTGCTATTGCTGTTCATCAATAGAAGGTCAAATAACATGATCTCCATTGGTAATATTCAGCTCTATGTATCATTTTTTGTTAGAAAACTACAAAAAGAGTTTATGAAGATGGATTTATTCCATTTTGTGAGCGAGACATTCTGCTCATGTAGTGTTATAATGCACTCATCTAAGTTATTCATGAATGATCCAAAGCTGAAAATAGAGAAAACAGAAGAAAGGCCAAGCTAATCATCTTTTAAATTCTTTGTTAGCTTTTACAAAGATGAAAAGATGATGCTTTGTTCCAACTTGATGCTTGTGGAGAGTCTTTTAACCTGTGCATAGACAAACAGATGGTCGGCATTCATGGATGAATTCTATTTTTCACTTTCAAATTATACAAACCATATATATTCAATAAAATGGATCATGACCATGGAAAAATCTGTCTGTGGCAGGGTTACAGGAGTACATCAGCTTCGGAAGCGTAAGTTTCTTATGTCTGCTTGAATCATCTTCTTTCAATTATCTCCATTAAAAAAAAAAGAGATCTCTCTCTCTCTCTCAGGAAAAGGGGAAAAAGTGTCTTCTTATCTTGATAAAAAAAGTGGACTATAACGCATTTTTTCCCTGTCTTGTTTATAGGAATATGCAGCCTTTCTTATGTTAGAAAATTACCCAGTACTATTACTTTTCAAAATTTGTACAATTATTATATGCTGTGAAAAATCTACACTGTAAAATGTTGCTGATGATCTGCTTTGTTATAATTTCAGGCTTGCAGCTGATTGGCCATCAACAATGCAAATTGTTCGTCTCATAGCCCAAGAGCATATGAATAACAAGTCATGCCCAAACCTTATATCTCTACTTTATTATCCATAGTGGCATGTGGATTGTTCATCTTGCTGCATGCACGTCAAAGAAATAGATTATAATGTTTCATTTCTTGTTCAATTCAGGCAATATGTTGGCAAAGCAGACTTTCTGGTATTTCGGACACTAAATCAGCATGGATTCCTTGGACAACTGCAAGAAAAAAAGCTTGTGAGTTATCATATCCATGGTGTTCTTTTTTCTTTTGATTTTATTGGATTTACACTCTATGAGGTTTTGGCATGTATTCTTTTCTTGGACACCTTCAATGAGCTAATTCGAACATTTATGGTGATTTCTGTCATGCCTAAGTTGTAATTTCAGTTTTAGTCTGTAAAACTATTGATTAGGAAAATATTTACTGATCAATGATGCTACATATTAAGAATTTGAATTACTATGTAGGATTAACTTAGTTTTTTTTTTTTTTTTAAAAAAAAAACTATACTCTAAAGAAGAAGAGTCAGCTGCTTCATAGTCCATTCAAACTATTAAAGTGAAAAATCTTAACTGCATACTAGTGCTATAACTTTTGAGACAGAAATATGCCCTATTTAGATATAACCTGCAGCTGGCATGCATGCATGCACTCATGACACAATAAAAAGAACAGGTATTGAGCTAGAAACATTCCCGTTTGCTAATCTACTAGATATCTATGTTCTGGAAAACCTGCTGTATGGATAAATCCAAGAATAACTTTCTTGAAAGGGAAAAATATCTGGAGATGAAATAAATATTAATTAAACATAAAGCCAAAAGAGAATAGTAAGTGTAGAAAGAAAAAGAAGGAATAAATTAGAATAAAAGGAAAGTAGATTCTCAGCTGCCTTAGACTGTCCAAATTCTAAACCCCTTTAGTCTCTTATTTACATAATTAGGGTTACATTTTTCATAACATAAATGACAACATTCCCCTTTTGATAAGCAAGCATTTAACCAGTTGCATCTGTTACACCAATATCTATCTCTCCAAATCTTATTATCTAATCCTCAATTGCATGAGCCCACTCAATAGGTTCCTGGTAAGCATAAAAGATGCTCGAAAACATGGTCAAGTTAATAAAGCTGCTCATTAAACTAGTGCTTATGACATCTTTTAGCACAGCTTGTGAAAATGTTCTCTTTTGACTTCCTACAAGCCTTTGTGGACAGGGCATCTCTGCCATTTGCTTGATAGACTTAATGTATGTGGTTGTTATTTCCCTGTACTTAACAATTTACAGTTTTGGTATCTTTTATTCTTTCGTGATATTGTACATAAAGAGCTTTGTACATGATAAATAGTGCCTTCATCTAGATGAATTCATATATGAATTGTAGATTGGTAGTCGACACTCGGTTTTGACACTTAATCAGACAATTATGTTTCTTTCTTACTTTTCCTCATTAGTTTTTCACCCACATATGTTTTGTATTTAATGGTTGAACCTCTATCCTCTAGGAAATCTGGCAATTAGCATTGGACTGACCTATCAGTAGTGGTCGTTATTGCTATGTAAAGTACACCATTTCAACCACCCTGTAGATTTCTGATCCTTTAAAGTTCTAATGAAAAATGAGATTTGTTCATGATAACTAGGATGACAACACATTATAACGAAACATTCAATTGTGTGATAGTGAGGTGAATGAGTTTTCATTGCTCTTTGGATGTTCAAGGATTTTGCTTGAAAGGTTGGTGTTGGATCTTTTGACTTTCTGGTGTTTACGGTTTTGGAACCAAGCAATTATATGTCTACTAGAAGATCTATTACATACTCTCTGCGGTACAAGTTTGTTTCTTATTGGGATCTAACAATCTTAACTCTCAAATGATATTTTTTACTTCCTCAAGCATCCCATCTTAAAACCATAAATTTCTAGCTTTTGTATTCGCTAGTGTCACCTAGTAACCATGATATCATCCACCTGCTCGACAACATCAATATGACCAAAGCTGTATTCATGAATACAAGAAATTTACTTGATATCTTGAAAGCCTAAATGAGATTATCACCTTTAAGAGTTTAACCGTGCCTTTGGTGATTGCTTTAGTCCATGTATATGATTTTTTTTTTGCCTACAAACTTTAGCTATTTAAATGGTAAAACTTAAGATTGTCTCATGTATGCATCACTCTCCCAGTGGAAAGCATTTTATGTGTCCAACTAACATAATGGCTAGTTTATAGTTTAGCAGTGACAAAGCTAAATAATCTTATTGGGAATAATGAAGGCATCTCTAAATTCTCAAAAGTTTCATATCTGAAGCAAGTTTTCAAGAAACCATTTGAGTTTTAGTGAAAACTTCTCTATGAGGTTGTGTTGATTGGTTGAAGGGCCTGAAAGAGTGTTGTTTTGTGGGCAATTATGCCTGTAGGTACTAATAGTATTAACCTTGATGTTTGAGGATGGTATGGGCACGATATTGTGAATTAATTGTGTTTAACCATCATGCAATTTCACCAAGCTAATGCGTGTCATTATTATGAAGAATCAGAGTGTATTCAAGCTCCACATTCTTCCAATTTTTATGGGAATTGAATTCAGAAAGTGGAGAGTTGTTGGGCTGGTGCAATGTTGATAAGATATGTAAGGGAGTGTTCGGGTTTTTCTCCCCTTGCCCCCAATTAGATCCCAGAAAATCTTAATCATTTTCTTATTTCAAAATTTTAAATTAAAAATTAATATATCAGATGTAACTTATAATATTTAAATATTATAGTATATTATAAAAATAAACTTAGAACTGAGCTGAATGGAGAAAAAGAATTCAAGTAGCTGACCCCAACTAGTATATTATAAAAATAAATGTAGGTCAGGCTGAGTTAAAAAATTGAGCTCAATTGGATTTTAAAATAAGCTTAAAAACTTGACCAGGACTGGCCCATTGGGCCAAAAATTCCAGCCTGAGCCCTTGAAATTCTTGCATTAGGCAATTGTGGAGGTGCTAGGATTCATACTAATGATATGGGTGTGTTGACAGAACAAAATTTCCCCTTGTCTTATTCATGATATTCTCTCAAACTTGTTCATCTTAAGCTGAAAAGAATGGAACAAACAGAAAAAAGGTGATATCAGCACCTGTCAAATTAATTCCAAAGTTGTTGTGAGACTTCTATCTATTGCTGTCTAAATGCCTAATAAACACTAGAACATCCAACCTTCTCACCATAACTCTTATCTATGAGCAAAATGTATGAAAAAAAAAGAGAGAAAGAAAAAGAAAAAAAAAAACTCTGAGGAAAAGTGAATAGTGGATGCTTGAGAAACATGTGTTTTATAAGTTTGATGCTCCATTGAACACTAGAGGTATGTGCTTAATTGGATAAAAAGGAGACGGAACTGCCCCCATTTTTTGCTTTTCTTACAACATAAGGGTCTTTAGTGCTTCCACAGGTTGAAGATGCTTTCTTGGCAGGACTCTGTTGTCACAGATATTATAAGATGAGACTTGAAAGATATTATTAATCCCAAATCAGATGTGAAACATGGAGTCGACAGTACAATTAGAGGTCTAATGTTGATGATTCGGGCTGTTTGATATGACTTACTATCTCTAAACCATTTACTATCAAATGAAAGAAAATGTGATTAGGAGATCTCTAGCATATCCATTGCTTATGCATCTGGCGATAAAAAATGGATAGTTCAAATAACACAAGCAATGCAAATTTTTTGACCATTGGATATATAAGTGAGGATCTCCAATTCACATGATTTTTTTGACGATAAGCAGTTTAGAGATGGTAGATAACATTTAATGGCTTGGATCATTAGTGCCAAAGCTTTGGTCATCCCATCTGGAATAACCTAATCTGAATTGTTGTGTGCCTACATATTAATTCTACTCTTATGTGGGCGTTTATAAAGCCTTATCAGATTTTTTTTATTTTTTTTATTTTGAAGATTTAATTGTCTTAGCCTGAAAATTGTGGAACGTGTTGAAAATTCAGATTGGTCCTTGATAAGATATAGCCATGTCACCTTATGAAAAGATATGTAGTATGTGGACTTTTGACATAGTACAAAAACTTCTCTAACTATATTTGGCTGTCCTAAAATATTAGAGTGAACTATAACAAATGGTGCCTCCATTAGCATTCTTCCTCACAGTAACTTACATTAGCTCGTAGTAAAGATGGTTACCCGAAACAGCAATGTCATTGGTAGAGGAGATAACTGCATTTGGAAAACATACTTTGAAACATTTAAGAATTATGAACGTTAAAATCTATCAAACTAAATTTTCATCCTTGTTTCCTTCAACAATGTTCTTGATCTTGTGCTGTTGAAAAACATAATTATATCAAAAAGTTGACTTAGTTGCTGAATAACCAGTTTCTTTGAGGACAAAAGAAGGCTCATGGATAAATTAGGGATAAACAATGCCAAGGGAAGGGCTGAAATGGAACAATGTTGAGCAGTTTTGATTATGGTGGAATGAGTAAACAAATTGAAGTGATTTATGAATGGAAACATTTATGAACAGAAACTTATAGTCTCAATCATACGATCTGAAACAAGGTTCACAATCTCAGTATCAGACCCTACACTGGTATCTCATTGATATCATGTCGGTACATCTAATGTAGGGTTCAATTTAGTGTACCAATATTCGGTACACACGTCTTATCATATACTAGTTTACTATCGATACGTTATGGTATGCGCCAATATCAATGGTGCGATATACCTTGATCAAAAGCATAAGAATGAATGGCCAAGGGATCATCCTCAACAATAAGCTCGTAATGAAGCAAACATATTAAAGAAAGGACTGAGAGGCCACATATGATGGTTAACTATCGCTTCCTAGCAACTAGGTTCCTCACATGTGATAGTAGGTTAAGTCATTCTACTAGATCTATTATCGGTATGCTTAGGTATATGATGTAGATCCCTCCACATAACAATGTGCCTAAACAGACAAACCTTTTTAATTAGCATGACAATCATCAAGATTCTTTTTTATATGGATTTGTTGATTGCCTAAAATCTTCCTAAATTGAACATTGATAATTACACTTGCTTTAAGTTGGCTTCAGGCATGGATTGACGAACCCAATCGGTCAGAAATTGGTACAAAAGTGCCCTTTGGTTCGGTTTGGAGCTCGAACCGGTCCGAACTATAGCAAATCGCCCGGTTCATGATGGTTTGGGTTGGTTTGAGAGTGTGGTGGGCTGGATGGGTTGTAGACTTTTGTAAGCTCACCTAAATAGAGCAAAGGAAGTTGAGAGCCTCCCGTGAGCTCTCATGAGAGAGAAAGAATGAGAGCTCACAGGAGGCTCTCTGTCTCCCTCTCCCTCTCTCTATTTAAGTGACTTCGGGCCCATCTCACCTCTGAACCAACCCAAACCACATAAAAAGGAAAAAAATTGAGAAACTATGAAGAAAATAAAAAAAGGAAAAAAAAGCACACGAGTCCGAACCACTGGTACTCTGCTGGTTTGGTTTGGTTCTGAACCGAACCAGTCTAATACCGGTTTGGCATTAGTACGTGGTTCAGAGTATCATGGTTTCAGGCAATGACAGCTTCTACATATGTGTCTGTAAATATTGGTGTACGTAAACTAATCAAGTCAAATAATGCTCACACAAAGACCATAATCAATCAATAAAATTCTAACACTATTATGAAACATTATGTAACATAGGTATATACAGCAATGATGACTTAATTTGGAAGACGATTAAAGAGATGGACTTTAGTGCAACAAGAACCACCATGTTATCTTATAGATGAACATTTGACAAAGAGACCTCAGGTCAGGGTGGTGTTAAACATCAATTTTAGGAAAAAAAAAAAGGCTGAAAAGGAAGTTAAGGCTTATATATTTGTGATCATCGTTCCTTGGATTGCTTTGATGCTATATGGTGGCCTGAGGTCTCACACTATAGATTATATGCTTGAGGGAAAAATTTATTGCATGGACAACTACTTTGAGGGAGGGAGGGAGGGAGGGGCGGTGGCCGGGAGTGTTTCAAGAACATAGAGAATATTAGGAAGGCAACTGAGTTATGGTTGGTATTGGCCGGACAACCAAGGGCTTGACACCGAATGATCTGTCCTATTATATACGATCTACTATCTCTAATCTGCTCATTGCCAAAAAATTATATGATTTGGAGATCAGACTATGCATCTAGTTAAATTGTCCATTTTTGCTTGTTTTTGACTATTGGATGCATGGACTAGTGATCTTCAAATCGCATGCTCTTTTGATAATAAGCAGTTTAAAGATGGTAAACTGCATCAAATGGCTTGGATCATCAGTGTTAAGCCCTTGATCATCTAGTTAGGGTCGATCTTATGAAGGCTATAGGGTGGGCGCCAACATCATACAATCTTTTGGGAGTGGTCTAGAGATAGTAGCTCATATTCATTGGTTCTGATCACACAATCTTTTGAAAGCGGTTCATTGACTCTGATCATAGTAGGTACTAAGCCACGGTCTTTGAGTTAGGGGACACCCATCTATTAGTTCTATATCTATATTGAGAGAGTCTATATTTTAAAATTTAAATTATCCTGTATGAATGTATGTAGAGAGAGTCTATGTTTTAAAATTTAAATTGCACTCATTTTGTTGATTATTTGGTATTAAGTTAAATATTTATTGGCCATAGAAAATTGTTGGACACTTTGTAGAATCAATCGGTGTGGAATTGATTGCTATTAATGTGCATTAAGGCCCTCCCAAGTTTGGTACCTAAAGAGAGGAAATTTGGATTCAAAAAAAAAAAAAAAGATTGCTTTCTGTAAGCTGCTATTTTTGCAGAACAATAGGGTGTTGAAACTTTTCCCTCATTTTTTTTTGTCCATGTTATTTAGTTATCTGTATCATTGTGAATAATGAATACCTAACCCCCATCAGGTGCAGCAATCATCAGTTCTCATTGTTTTCACAAATTTTAGTTAAATTGCATTTGACCATGGAATATAAACAGCATGCTAATTGGGATGATAGAAATTGATATTAGGGTCTGCAACTTTAATAGTTCTTCCCAGAACATATATAAATGTACATGATAAAGTTGTCCAGCTGTGATTTTTGTACCAATGAATGACCTGTCCATGACATTTACATGACCTCTCTGGTAACTTAATGATATTTGTTACTTCAATAATTCATTGAATCCTTTTACTTCAGTCTGAAAACAGTTCTATCTGAGAAACAATTAGATAAGTGTGGGTACCAGCAGTGTTTAATGCACTATAGTTATTATTTCAGTGTGCGGTCATCCAACTGCCTTCACAGACCTTGCTTCTGTCTGTTTCAGACAAAGCTGGCCGCTTGATTGGAATGCTCTTTCCTGGGGTATGTCACCAGTCTATAAAGATAATCAATTTGGGTTATGCTATTTTTGCCACTAATCTAGACTTTCCTACATCTAGGATATGGTTGTGTTCAAACCACAGGTGTCGAGTCAGCAGCAGCAGCAGCTGATGCTGCAACAGCAACAGCTTCAGCCGCAAGCTCAATCACATCCGCATCTCCAGCAGCAGCAGCTGCAGCAGCAACAGCTTCAACAACAGCAGCTTCAACAACAGGCACACTCACATCAGCATCTGCAAGCACAGCAGCAGCTACAGCAGCAGCCACAGCCGCCCCAACAGCAGATGGTTGGTTCCGGAATGGGCCAGCCCCAGCAGCAGATGGTCGGATCCGGATTGGGTCAGCCGCAGCAGCAGATGGTTGGCTCGGGAATGGGTCAGACATTCGTCCCAGGCCATAGCAGGACCCAAATCATGACGCAAGGGAAGATGCCCACACAAGGGCCAGGTAATATGTCTGGAGGGGGTTTCCTGCCTTAACAATCGATGATGCATGGAAGAAATAACTGGTTTGGATGGTACAGTGGTGTTTAGAGGCTCAAGCGTTCGGTAGGGGCATTTTTATATTTGTATCGGAGCTTATCTATCTATTCTGGTTGGCTTTGTGAATACCTTTCTGCCATTGGATTATATAAACTTAGATTGTGAAATACAAGATTTTTAGATTTTTCCATGGTTTTTTCATCTAGTTTAATTTTAGCTCTTTGAAGTTATTTTTCAACCCTTTATAAACTTGATTGTGAATACAGGATTTTTAGATTTTTCCACGGTTCTTTCATCTAGTTTAATTTTAGCTCTTTGAAGTTATTTTTCAACCTTGCAGCTTTCTTTCCTGTTACGAGTAGTGTAGCCTATATAGGATGGTTCAATTCTGTACGATGATGAACCATGATAATGCAACCGGTTCTCTTTTCACAACATGGTTCTAACAAAGTTTTTTTTTTTTTTTTTTTTTAAATAACATGGACTGATTTATTTTACATTCAAGTATATTCTTCAGTATGTAATTTTGGTGGTAGCAACAGCTCTATCAAAAATGACACAATATTTTATTATTATTATTATTTTGATTGTCTGAAAGTAGCCAATGCGGATTGTAACCGTACGTGTGTGAAGCTGGTGCTACGCGACATTAAAACAGATACATGCGCACATGTGCATAAAAACTATGAGGGAGGTTTAAAACTGCTGCCATTGCAATGGTTTCCTACGTCCTCCATTATTAGTGGACAATAAGAAGGTAGTCGGTATAGCAGCTTAATGCTAAACACGATGACGGTTGTTTTCATTTGCAGTGTGAAAAGGTAATTCTTAATTAATGCTAAACAGTCTGTTATAACAAAAATAATGAGGGTTGTTTTCTTATGCACCATTTCTTTATTTGAAAAAATAATTTTTAAAATTTTTTATTCTCTCAACCGGTTTCCCAAAAAAAGTTGTATTATAATATATATATATATATATATATATATATAAGTGAAAAGTTATTCAAAAAATGATACCACTACTGATCTGTTATTTCCTGTGACATAGCAGTCTCTATAACAGATTATTTTAAAAATAGAATTAAAAACACGTTTCGGGTTAATAATGATCATTATAATTATAATGGTGAATAATTATTCCAGTGGAGGGGTGAATGTTATCGGAGGCCTTCTTTTAATTTTGTTAATGCAATAGCGTATTCTGTTTGCATGAACTCTGCCTACTTTCGTGACTCCTGTGGCACATCAGCGGTCACGTAAAGCACTGCACTGCTAATTTTTAGAGGTGACTTCCCTTGCCAAAATGAACCAATTTTCATCATTGGGAACACGCAAGCATCTAGCTTGTTGCTTTCATAGCATTGCGTCCACCGTCTGCCAACCAGCTGTTAAAATGCCCGAAGCGACACCAGACTTGCCTTACCAACTCAACCATAATTGTTGGCAAATATCAACCAGTTTCACAAATACTATAACCACCATTCAATGTTCCAGGACTAGAGAAGAAAGCATTAATCAGGACACTAATCCAGCAGCAAACACATGCAGATTAACGTTAATATAGCTACTGAGATGGTATCACAAAGAGTCGTCGGATTTCATTCACCACTATGTATGGCCAACAAGGGGTGCAAAAATAATCCCCTTCCCAGACACATCACTGCCATTACCATACACTTCGAGCTTCAAACTATGCTGAAAGCATCAAGTTACAAGAGCTATTCAAATACCAAACACAATCACAGAACATCATTCGGCTGAAGGCTTGATTTCATCTGTTTGTATACACTCCGTATCATCCCCACTATTGTTTCCCCTGGTCTTGTTTAGTTTTCTGAGTCTTACTGTCGTCTGATTGCTCTGGTGCTTCTCTGGAGAGACAACCAGAAGCAGACGGGACATGACATAAGCCAAAAGCTCCTCCCTGTGTGAAAATGTGAAGTCCAAATGAGCATATTCAAACTCATTGTACGAGACCTGCACTCCTGCTCTTCTCATCATTCTGTAGTGCTTCCTCACCATCGAAGGACGAATCACTGTATCTTTTCGCCCTGCCACAAGATCAACAGGCATGTCGATAAGGTTGTAATACTCCCCCAAGTCCAATGGCTCTGCTGTCCCATATGCTTCCATGTTGGCGGCTGCACTTCCATAATCATACATTATAAACTTTCTTGCTCGCTTCATCTGTGCAAGGTGAAGGACAACATGAAGCGACACCCCAGGCATGTCATACATGTTATAATGAGGCAACCCAATCACACCTATCCAATTCGAGCTGTCCCCCCCGACAACATAGCTCATGAGAGTCTGAACAAGACCCCCCAAGGCAGGGTAGTTGTGGAAGTCTCTGGCTAGCTTGTTTAAAAGCATCCGGAAGAACCTGGTGGGTATATACAGTGCTGGCACAATCGGAGCAAGCACTGGACCAAGCACAAGAAGCAATTTCTCTATCAAAGTAAATGCTATTGTAGAGTCCTCATGGAAGCCTGCAGGAGATAGCAAGATCAACCTTGACAGCCTATGAGGCTTTGCTTCGATCCTACGTGTTATCACGTACATCAGCATCACAGCTCCTCCCAGGCTGTGGCAGACTGCACAAAGTTTATAGGGCTGATCCTGGACTTCATCTTCTGAATCAGATTTGCAGCTTATGTTTAACTCGGAGGTTTTAATTTCATGTATCTTCTCAATCATTGTAGGTATATCTTGTGTCCCATGCTCATTGATGGAATATTTCCAGTACCTACATTGAATTGATATCAGTTTAGTGCAGGCAGATGGACATGCAAACCTGTTCATGCATAAAAAAACACATAGATACATACATAAATATTTATAAATAAATAGAGGGTGGAGAGAATTTAAGAGCCTATATTCAAGTTGACATGAAGCAGTTTGTCATGTCAAGCTATTCACTGTGCCTAAAGAAACATGAAAGCTAGGCAAGGAGATGGCCATTAGAAGTACTATTATCTCAGCAAATATATAATCAAACCTGGGAAACAAAAACGGGCCAACCTTAGTGAGGCCGGGGTTCAAGCCACAAACTTAGACCAGATTTAAGTCAGACTTGGTTGGGGTTCAACTCGCAAATTTTGCTGAGATTTAACCTAGACTTCCCAATAATTTATTAACATGTGCTGGGATCGTGCCAGGGCATCAACCCAACTAGATCAGGAGTTTGAAGGACAAGAAGTTTGGAGGATAAGAATTCATGTATGAAGATGGTCATTAAACCTGTCCTTCAAGGCATTGCATGCCCTACCTTTGTCTCTTTCCTGAAAAGCCTATATGTTGGCTTTTTGCCCTAGTTTCCAGTCCAGTTATTTCACCTTGGCTTCATCTGACAAAACTACCAAGCTTAAAGGTTATTCATCATATCTATTTTGGAAGAAATGAAGATCCTTAAATGATTTGTGCTTATAATGCACAACTAAATCTCTAATAGTTAAGGACCCTAATAGTTATTAAATTAGTCACATTAAAATCATAACATGTTCCTTGTGGCTGTACTGGGAACAATGAAAGTGAAGATTAAGGTTTAGATAGAGCTTTTCCTAAAAATACTAGCCTATAGCACCCCAACACCTAATGCAACCCTTCTATTTTTCAAAAACAAGAGGTTGCTCAAGGGATTGGAATCTCCATGAAACTCAAACCAAGCACGTCCCATGAATCCTCAGTCCCTTGTGAACAAGTCACAGTCCAGAAAGACACCTTCCTGGGTAGGTGATTGTGATAGCCATCCAGAACATATGTTATCAACAGTGATTTCATTAAAGCAAAATTACAATGCCAATATCACAACTTGATTGCATGAGGAAATATTTTTGTCCATGATTACTATGCCGATATCATAACTTACTTGCGTGAGGAAATATTCTTGTCCACATGCTCCCTTGAAACCAAACCACGTAAATTCCCCAGAAATACATCATAACCTGTAAAATGAGAATGATGTTAGTGAACTTACTACCTTTTTCAGTCTACACATCAACTTGCAATGTTGGAAGCATTGCTGATTATTTGGGTCATATAATTCATTTCAACAGAAAATGACACCAACCTTGATCATAGGCTGCAAATGCAGGAGATCCAACAACACCATTAGACACCCAACTAGAGAAAGAAAACAAACAAATTAGATTATGATACACTTTGATTTATAAAATTCATGATGCCTTTTATGTAACTGAACATGACATCAAAAAAATCCATGCTCTCTCAGTCAATAAAGCAAAGAAAATATTCCTCAAAAAGAAAGAGAAGAAATATTTTTATGATTTGGCATTAAATATATGGCTTCTAAGTTTGAGAAGATATCAGTACAGTTAATCATCTTAAATCCTAATATGTTACATCAGTCTTTCAATTGGAACCAGGTTTTCTAACTAATTCACCAAAATCATAACAGCACCAAGGCCAGATTTCAGTGATGCAACTGTACGTGGTTGACTACATCAAACATCCATGCTTCTATTCTAGCACTATTACATATGATGCGCAGATGACAAATCACATTCTAGGAAAAGTGTTCTGGCATATTTTTACATAAGAATTAGAAGGGTCAGCAACCCTAAACATGGTCAAGATGAATGTCAGGAAACGGAACAGATTTAAATACTGTCCAGCTATTTATTATGAAGGAATTGTCTCCCATTTAACTTGTAGGATTTGAATGTTGACTATTCAATTTGAAATTTCAGTCTAAAAAAGACTATTCAATTTGAATTGACAACCCAGATGAGCTGCTGAAAGATACACCCTAAATGACATGCTGGCATCTACTTCTGGTACCTGGCCTAAATACAATATCTCAAGCTTTATAAGCATAATTTTTTAAAAAAAAGAAAATGAGAATATATGTATTGTGCCTTTCCATATATTTCTCCCCCTTCCAATCATGATGGAACCTCTGCCACCCTGATTGGCATTGAAATTACACATTGGCATTGGCAACAACAAAAGCACAAAAGAGCAGGGAGGCAAACCTCTGACACAGAGAGAGAGAGAGAGAGAGAGAGAGAGAGAGAGAGAGGATGGTGATAGTGCCAAGTAAAAGAAAGAGACATTGATGATGGAATGGTGTATAAGGTGATCATGTTTAGTCAGTACTGATGAAGGGGAGAGAGACAGAGGAGGTAAGAGTGAAGATGAGTAAGGGCTTTGGCATTAGCAGAGCTTTAGCATTGGCAAAGAGGAGGGCAACAGAGAAGACCATAGTGTTGGAGAAGAGAGATATGAGATATGGGCATAGAAGGTAGGAAAGGATGAGCAGGGTTACCACTCCACTTGAGGTCAATGTGGTGGCCTATTGACGTAGGACAGCTAAGGAAACTTGCTTTAGGAGGCTGAAATATTAGGATTAATAAGAAGCAAAATGATGGGAAAGTATGTGAAAAACTAAGTTTCATAATGGGTTGTGGCATGGGACAAATTGTAGACTTTAAAACTTGAATTGAACAAAAAAAAGAAAAAAAAAGAAAGGTTTTAGGCATCACATCTAGGGTTCCTTGGCATCACACCAAAGGGTTGATTGCATCGCACAATTCCAAAGCAAAGTTGTTGAAGAATTTTCTTAAAAGTTGTTCCTCTCTTATGAAGAGTTTACATCCATATATAGTGAGAGAAAATATTCCTAAACCAAATAGAAATAAGACTCCTAAAAGAACTACTAATTTGACTAGGATTTGATTACAACTTTGACTATGAAACTAATAAATTCTAGACTCCAATAAAGTAACATAAGAAGACTAATAAAACAGCTAATTAAAAAATAAAACTCTTGGATGGCTAATTTCTAGCAAATCTTGAAATTACCAAAGTACCCCTACTAAAAGAAAAATAAAACTAACCCACCACTTTAACATAAAATAAAGATTCAATAACAATTGATAATGACTATTTTAACTCCTAATTAAGATCTCCATCATTGGTTGAATGCCAAAGTAGTGCTTGGGCATGAGAATTAGCCTTAGAATGCCTTTTAAAAATCTTGAGTGGCTGCTGCCACTGTGCTCTGTCACCTATTTTCAGAATTGAAAAGAAATTCAAAAAGAAAAAAACAATGCAACTAGTTGACAACTATTTGCCTATACACTTCCTACAACAAGGGCTAAAAGTCATCCTCTCATATGAACATAATATAAATATTATATAGCAGCAACACCCTTAACTTGTTGTTATGGGTAAAATAGATTATGGCCACCCGGAGGTGAGTTTCACATCATTTTTATTCCTCTCCAATTCTCACTTTGGTAGTCAGATTAAATGCAACTATTTATTCACAATTGAGCTATAATATGATAAGATGAAGAGACCAAGATATAACAGGTTTCTAGTCATTGATTGGCATTATGATCCATGCAAGAAAAAAGAGATAACATAAAAGGAATCTCCTCACCTCCAACCCCTCAATGGGAGTACTCATCATGTCTCATTCTCCAATCAAAATTCCCAGCATCACATTCAATTACCACCAAAGCTCACACAACCCAATCGTCTGATCCCACCACCCATCTCCACTTCATTAACTCCAACACCTGCATCTTCCTCACCTTCTATGTTACAGACTTGGGTTTGTGTGTTGGGTGTCTTTGTGTGCCTAAGTGTCGGATCTTATTGATATCTGAGAAGTTTTCTTGTGGAGCTTTGTCCAAGCGTCATGCTATTGTCAATGTTTGAGTGTCAGGTGCAGGTATCCTAGGCTAAAAGCTTATTTTCTATGCAACCTCATTTCCCTTGTCAATCAACCTCCCTACCCATTTTTACTTGTCCTCCATCTCCTTGCTTTGACAAGCATCTCCTTTCATGTTTTGGATGTCAATCTCAACCACCAGTCATGTGATGTCTAAATTGCTACAATGGCCAATAATAATACCTGTTCCTAAACTTAATTCCACATTATATTTATTAGATATGTACAAATTGTGATATGTCTACACGTTGTGCTTTATTGGGTTATAAGAAAAATCAGTGGCAAATGTACTAATGAAAGAGAAACCGGTAAAGTTAACAAAGAATGTAGAGTCTACAATTACATTACAATGAACAAAAACATCATATGACATATAGCTCACCCCATAGATGTATCTAATACTCCATGTTGCAGATAGACAACCTTCTTTGAATCACGCCTGTAACATGACATGTGTCCCACATCAGCATATTAAGCAGATCAGGCATGTGAATAAAACAACTAAATCATAAATTAAAGCTTAAAGAGGCATAATTTCAACCTTGGAATTCTCTCCAGAAGTAGAACATATCCATCAGAAGTAACCACACGGATAGCCTCATAAGGATACCTAAAACCAGAAAGACAATGTCAGCTTCGGCAATATGAAAGCATGATTACAAAAGTTAATCTTCTTATGCACAAATATACATAACTAAAACCTTGACATAAACAGAAATTCATTATTCAAACAAACTAGGGTAGGAAACCATCACAAGAAGATTAAAAAAAGGAAACAAAAATTAAGCATCAGCTTTATGAATCCTTCATTGTTGATCAGCAATAAAACTTAAACTCTCTGTCACAAGCTGTTTCAGATCCTTTATTTATGCTCAATTTGTTCAGCTCCAAACTTTCTCTATTTTGTTCATTTCTATCAACTTATTCAAATATTTTGCATTTTGGTGTATCAAGAAAATGGTAAAAAAGAGAGAACAAAAAGCAAACAACTTGAAGGATTCAGAATTTCTTTTATATAGTTTCCATGTAAAGCTGTTAAAACAATAATGTCAGATCCAACAGCCAACATGTCACATGCAGCTTGCTCCAATAGTGGACACATAAATTAAATTATATCTGCTTATAATAATTTTACAATTTTTGAGCTGACAAAAATCTAGACGACATATATTCTGTCATTCATTATTTTTATCATAGTTAATGACCCAAGAGGTTTTTCCCTGAAAAACTCAATTTTCTGACATAAGCTCGCAAAAGCATCATTCAAATGTTTTCCTTCGAAATCAAACTTGGGAGCATGGTTTCTTTGTTTAATTTACCTCTAGGGTATAATGAATTCAAGCGCTGCCAATGCCAATGCCAATCCCAATCCCAACTGGAAAAAGTGAAGCTTCATGTTTGTTAGCCACTAGTCACAAAAGGCATGTCAAATACTGAAAATCATTTCAAGTTCAATATTGGCCAATACCATGGCATTCCCTGTTAAAATGACACTAAAGATAGCCTTATGTAGGAATGCTTGGTAAAAAAGGATCCATAAACCCAACTCCAATTAGTTTAGACCAGGTTTGACGGTTATGGATGGTCATTAAGGATCATGATGCCAATGCTGCCATTCAAATTTATGGCATGTAAGCCTTCCCTCTTGGATCAAATTTATGCCATTCAAATTTATGGCATGTTCAGAGAGAGAGAGACATGTATATACATGCATATGTTAATATATATGTATGTATACACTTGTGTGCATTATGCATGTATCAATTAACTTATTCAATTACTTCAATGATTTTTAATCTTTTTGCAAATTCTCTGCACACACACGCACAAGGTTCACTGAACCAGTTCCAGGGAGCATACCGGGGCCAACCACTAGCATTGGTGCATATCATACTAATGCAAGGTGTATTGAAATCAGGGAGAGGGAGAGAGTGGAGGGGGGGGGGGTGGGGGCAGAGAGAGAGAGAGAAGAAGAGGGAGATAGAAATGGGTATCTATCGTCGACATCATTGTTGGCAGTGGTAAAAAACTGAAAACCCTAGTTGTGATGGTCTCAACCACAAAAAGGATCATGAGCAAGAGGTGAACACGATTGAGCGAGAATCAGGGATGGGAATTGAAAGATAATTGGGCTAGCTCAGAAGCAAGCACTTTGGATTGGTTCAACCCAATTCACACTGAATCTCGAACTGACCTGCACACCAATCTGGTTCAATATGCCCCAAACTGGACAATTCTAGTCAGTTTGGCAAACATTGCACGCATGTATACATACACACACATCAAAATACAGGTGGACTAGGCTAAGGGTCTCCAAATCATATTTACTTTTAATGCATAAACAGTTTAGAGGTAATAGATCACACCCAATTATTCGGATCATCCTATTGAATCCCTATTGTATAATCAAGATTGACCAGATCTAACTTGAAAAATGGTCCACCTCAAATACATATGTATGGATTATGTATACATAAATGTGTGTATGTATGTATTACTTATTCAATTACCTAAATCATTTTTGACATTTATGCAAATTCTCTTTAATTTTCTTTTGAATCACAAATCTATGCACCTCGCCAAATTATTCTTAAATGAGAACTTGTGAGCAAAGATTTTACAGGTCCAGGTCCATGCTTGCCATATATCGGTATTGGTGTGGTATGCCGCTTGTACTAGTATGGTATTGACACGTGTAGCACACTACTTTTTATCATGTCAATGCATGGAGGTGTACCTTGTATTGGCATGACACCATGTCATGCTAGTTTATCCTCGTACGACAGCGATATGGATACCAATACTGATAGTTTAAACCTTGCTAATTACGAGTCAAATGACAATTTGCCTCTAATAATGACCATTTGCCATTTTTCCCATAACAGCCCACCTACAAAAATAATCATACAATGTTCTACTTGCACTTTATAGATATACTTTGTTACAAGGCTTACTATCTCATTCAAATTCTTCCCACAGGAATGCAACTTTGGGCCCCCATCAATCTAACACAATCAACGAATTGTCCAACTGTACCCACCTAAACCTAAAAGAAATCCCAAGGCCCTTGACTTGAATAAACTAAAAACAATTCACAATATACCCAATTGGTGGTCCTAGTAGCAATGTGGTCAATTTGCACACGATATCACAATCTAACAAAACAGGTAGTTACTATAAATCAAAACCTAAGAATAAGATAGTTGAGTGCAACTGCAATATTCATTACGTTACACATCACATGATTCTAGGTCATACACATATATGTGGTCAGACACTACATTTATCAATTTGGGTTAAGTTTAGGATATCAAGTTAAGGAGGTTGTTTATAAGGCGGCATGGACTTAGACCTACGTTCCAACTTAACCAAACCAAGTACAAGGTGATTGTTTTCCGGCTCATAATCAAATTAAACTCCATTTCCCAACCTAAAACAAGTTTAAGGTTAGCTTTTGGAATTGATCACAAGAACAGGGTTTTCCCCTAGTCTTGGGCTGGAGTTGCTTGTCCAATGACATAATTGACCATATCAGGCTTTACAGACAACCGACCCTGTAAATGGCAGTTAAAATGTCAATAGAAGAATAAGAAAAGGAAAATGAAAGAAATGGCATGCTTCTGGCAAGAACCCATTGTCACTGAGAAGGAATATGTGATTATATATCATGGAGTTAATTATATAGAAACCAAGGCTTCATGAAACACAAAAGACATTGGATTCTACAATCTAAGATGATATTTATTAGTTATAAAAAATTACCAATTATTAATTTCCTCATATCAAGCTCTGTCATCTTATTCTTCTACATTATTCTCAGGTCCAAAGAAATTTTTAAGGGTAGCTCCCAGTTGCTTAAGCATAAACTATGACAATATGGTAGGTTTCCCTGCTTACAAACCAGGCATCTATTTTTCATGGCAAGACTACCACTCTTTCTTAATATTGATCTGGCAGGAATTTTGGGCCAATTCTCTGAGGATCATGTCAAGCAAAAATCAATTGTTAAAATTTGCTTAATCCTTCCCTTTCCCAACTCAAAAGCGGTTCTTTAAAGCCAGCCTCATTTTACTGGGTAAAAGCTTGGATGATGATGATGATTGTGACTAATAGATTCCTGTGGCATCAAAAAATTTCACTTAAAAAGCTTAGAAGAGTTCTGCTCTCGAAAACTATGAGCAGGTTACTTTCTTTCACTTGGATGAATCAGCCCGTTCTAAAACCTAAACTTCATCCACTTGCATGGAGTTCATAATTGGCTATTCTCATGGTACAATTAAGTGAGATGAAATAGTAAAGATAACAAATCATTTCCTAAGGAAAATTTATAGTAATCATTATCACATACACTGAATTCTTTAAAATAATGGAAAGTTTAAACAATACTAGATATATTTATCTTGATATACTGATAATACACGAAATTAGTAAATAACAAAAGGGCGTGTACTTCTTGAAACTTTCAGTGGGTTCTGCATATGGATTACAACTTACATCTCATTTTTTAAAATTTTGCTGAAATCTTTCAAATTTCTAATGAGCTAGAAATGTCTCCTACGATGGAGAAACATAACAAATGAGAAACATTTATTAATGAAGGCGAAGACCATGATAAATTAAGTGGCTGCCAGGTAGGGCATTCAAGTTTGCTTTCCTACTTCATAGGAGGTAAACCTTACTCTTTCATACATAATATGCATATGCATGCAAACACGCCTTAAAATTAGTGTTAGAGATCCTTTGGATATGCCAAATTGGACCTTTGATGGAATATTAATTAGTTGCATTTAAAAAAATATTACATAATATCTACAAACTTGAGTAATTTTGTAAACTGAATTCCTTGTTATTTCACAGCAAAACCTAAACTCTCATGCCTCATAATGTTTCCCCATCCTTCTTCTCTCATCATTATTATCTCAACTACCCAATTGGACTTAATCACTAACCACTAGAACTCCTGAATACCTTGTACGTTTAAATTTTAAAAGTTTCTCTACAAAACTTTCCTAAGGTTTCCTTAGAAAGAATAATAATCTTCAGGTATCACATTTCAAATAAAATCCAATTATATTTTTTTTTCTTTTTTTACCAACAGCAGCATTTTAAACTATAGCTTCAAAAAAGAGAAAATAACTTAGACTATTACTTATTATCAATTGTAACTTGACTCTTTTATTTTTGGCTTACAATACTTAATACGCAAAAATATGCATGTACAAAAGTATATTTATTATGTAGAGTTACATGTACGTGGATGTGTGAGTACATATCTATGGACGTATAACCCTTTTAGGCAAATGGAATTATTGGTAATGTCACTAATTCTGGAACCTGTCTGCATATAAGTAGGACCATCAATGATATTGAAAACCTCTACCAATTCTTTTGCATGGGATAAGACTGCCAACACTTAGGCTAAAGGGATGCATAGAGAAACTTGATTCAATCAGTTTAAGAATTCTAATAGTTTATGTTCCTAAATTATTCTCTTCGTATCCTTCATACTAGGCAAGTTGCAGCAAATTCCATTAAGAAAGAACCACTACATGCCGAACCATCAAATTCTCTTTGTATCCCGAACCAAATGGTTTGGAGCAAACTGAACAGAATCAGCCTGAAACCAGGATGTTTCAGCCTCTCAGTTTAGTATGGGGTAAGGGTGAGTGAACTGATCGAACTGACCCCATACCGGCGTATTGAACCACCTCAAACTAAACTGAACCATCCGATTCGGCCCGATTTAAGGTGGTTCATAGGTTGGAGCCCCCTTGTCCATCTAACCAATACGCAACCGGTTTTGTACGATACGGCTTGTATTGAACCATACCAGTCCAATACCAAAACAGTATTAGTTTTCAGTATTGCAAACCTTGGAAAGAACACGAAAATGAAAAATTACTCCATACCCAAGTTCTGATATGACATCTCGACAAGTTCGAGCATCTGTATTTAGAGACTGATGAAATGTAGTCTGCCTTTCAGTTGGAGTCGGATCAGCATCACCAAGAGTAGCAGTTTGAACAGCTATATCTGTATCACTATCATAATTGTCCTTTCCACTACTTCCATGGGAAGAAAACCATCTGAATAATCTTTGGCGCACTTCTGAAGGAGAAAGAATAAAATGTGCTGCCTTGTGAAAAATGTCAAAAACTGACTCAATGAATATCTCAACCACTAGCTGGAGATCCTGGATTTTAATAAATCAGATATAAGAAACCAAATTTTCATAATGAAAAATTTGCCTAAGAAACTAAAAGTCAAACAACAAATTAAAATCTGAAAACAAAAGAATCAGGAAGACACAGAAAGAACCTCCACAGTACCTCAACAACCCCACGTCTCCGGTCAGTGGCACGCTGAACAACCTGGTCCTTAACTTGAACTGACTTCTTAGTAAGATGACCTGATGACTGGTGGCCTTTAGGGTTATGATTAGGGGATTTTCCACCTCTCCTGAAAACAGCTAATTCAAATAGGATAAATGGCACCTTAAGAAGAAATGTTGCAGGCCACAAAACCCAGGAAAACAAACACTTAATTATGCGTAGTAAACGTCGATCATATCTTGTGAGACTGCTTGTATGGGATAAGCGTGAAGCTTGAGACATAGGAGATGCAGGAAACATGGACTCTTCATTATCCTCCTCCCCGGATATAGAATCTACAGTTGAGGAAGTTTCAGCATCCACAGAAAGTTCATGGATGAATTCGTTGAAAGAAGAAACCCCACTGTCATGACAGAACCATCATTGTGCCAGAAATTTTTAGAGATGGACCAGAATACACTATGCATAAGAAAAATATATGATAGCTTCCTTGACAAACCAGACCAAATAACAAACCGACAAGCAGCAGAATTTCTGAACCAGAATTGTCTATCAAAATGTCATTCAGTTGACAGTAGGCAGAATAAGTATCCATTACCGGGTGAAAAGGAAATGCAAGAAATGAAATGAGAAAATCTAATATTGGTACAAACCCAGGGAAATGACTGTTAACACAAACTCCAGGTCAGTGAGTGATTGATATGCACCTAAACATTGAAGATACCTCTCATTATCAGCACAAGCAACGTATCGGTTGGATTATGGCAAGTCCAAGCCTGCTGACTCACTTACACCTTACCTACCTGATTCAGTTGCACCTTACCTTGCTCGTCCATCATGTAGCTTGTCTAATGTCAGTGGTAGCAACACTAGTTGACAAGAATGCTACACATCAGCTACATAACATTTTTCTGAGATTGATACTAAGTCATGGCAATGACTGTAACACAGGTTTGGATCACAAGCATAGCACATATGACTTCTCATTTTATAGGAAAGTAATTTCCAAAAAAGCTACAGCAACTAGTCACCCAATAAGGACCTAAAATCAATATATTAACTCAAAAATTAAAAAAAAAAACAGCGAAGAGCTGAAATCAAGGTGCCTGACCTTCCCATTGATGTGAACTCTTAGGGAAAATCGGCCCAACTTGCCAAACCAGGAGGGACATGGGAAAAATACTCTAAAACCCTAAAAGAATGGAACTCTCTTCATCCACCCTTCTACAACTCTTGTCTTCAACAATACATTTCCATTCATTTCCACATAGTTTCAATAGTATCCATCATCCACTGAACAAATTTGTAAATAATCTACTAGGAAATTTCAAATTTCACACTTGACACAATTGTCAGATAGCACATCCATTAGAATAGAAGAACATGTTCAACAAAGAGCAAAATCTAACTTACTTTTCCATCCAACGAGGAAGTCGAGGTCCACGAAGAGTGGGTCTTAGCTCCCAGCCATGGAGACCTTCTAAAATTGTAGTATTCCCTGGCAGAATTGTCAATAAAAGTGCTGAACACCCATTTATTAGCCTTGCAATATTGTTCAAAGATTCATAAGTGAATGTCTTCACTGATCTGCAAAATAAAGAGGCCGGTTAATATTATCCTACATTTTTTAAGTATTGCAGGACCAGAAAAAGAGAATAAGGTCTGCAAATGTTAAATGAGAGGATTGTTACATTGTCAGTAGAAATAAATCATATAATGTAATTCTCTATACATAGCAAAAACAGGGCAGAAGTATATATGCAAAATGTGGACAGGAACACATGATAACTATAATTTCTTTGTTTGTCTTTATTTAGAGAAATCATCAAATCAGCATATAAACTAATCTTGAAACTCTGGATGGAGATCCTTGTCAGAAGATACCATGATGAAGCCAGTGCCCATTATCTTGAATATGCCGGACAAAGGAGTGTCCACACCATCAACTACAGTATTGAATTAGATGAATCACCTTCAACATAGTAAATGACTGAAACCACACGACAAACTCAAACCTACACCGGAACATACAAAGTCAGCCATAAACCATTGCTGGAATTCAAGTCCAACTGGCCCAGTAAAGAAGAGGAACAGTGTTAGTTTGTCATGCCATTTCATCTACCACAACTAAAAAACTTGATTATCCTTGTTTTTATCTGACTTCAATCATAATTATCCTTCCCTGTCCTTCATTTCCCCATATTTTTCCAGGTACATGATACTCAGAAATGGTAGTTCATCAAAGCCTAACCATTAAGCTGCCAAAAAAGGTTGTAGGAAGATTTTACGACTTTAAAAATTTAGTATAAATACCATTTGCATTTTAGTGCAGACCATGTATTTTTCCATTTCATATAATTCTTCAATCTTGACTTCTAGATGTCTCATATCTCTTATTAAAGTCCCATACACTTTTCCTGCTGCATGAAGTGGCATATAGGTGAAAGTTCCAAAATTATTCTGGACATCCATTTGAAAGTCCTTATCAAGGCAATAAAATGGAAAAATATTTATGCTCCCAGGCAAGGTTTGCAAAATCAGCACACCGAGAATCGTACCGATACATTACTAGTTTAATATGATATAGATCGGTAAAGTATAACACGCACATACCCTGTACTGAGACAAGATGTTAATACTTTTTTTACTTTTAACCATACATTCGAAGTCAAATGGTATGGGTTGGTATTAGATGGTCTCATTCGGTTAGGATTGGTTTGGTTCATAATGAATTAAGCCTTGTTACTGTACCAGTATTCTACCAGTACCGCAGACCTAGCTCCCAAGTTACTAAAAAAAAGATATCCAATGTAAGATGAAAATGTTCTTTTAAAGCTTTGCTCCCTTCAACTATGGTTCTTCTTCTAAAGTCAAGCATCATGATAGCAAGATGGCAAGTTATAATCCCAAGCAGAGAATAAGCTTATACAATATCAGATGGATCCATCTACCTTAATTTCCACATTTATCCTTGATGGTCCACCCCATGGCCCTACCCCCTCCCCGCCCCCCCCCAAAAAAATAAATAAATAAATAAAAATAAAAAATAAAGCAAGTAGAAAAGGTCACTAATTCATATTACAATTTAAGTCAAACACCTTTCATCTAATATAGAAGATAGCATAGTATGTTCACTTTCTTTATATTCTAAAATCCAAGTTTCAAACAACAGATGAGAATGAAAAATCGGAAGTATCATGGCTGCAATGTGTGAAACAACATGATTATTCATAGCCAAGGAGTTGAAAGTCCCCCCCCCCCCCCCCCCCCCCCCCCCCCCCCCGCCAAAAAAAAAAAAAAAAAAGAGAGCAAATAACGGCAATACAAATTCCTTAAAGGATACCGCATTTCATGCAAGAGTTTGAGTGACAATGTTTAAATGAAAAGTCACTTCTTTAATTGTGAAGGACGACAATTTAGAGCATTTCTACTGAAAAAATAAAAATAAAAATGACAGTGATCATGTCGACGTCATCAATGTTTATTTAACATGCACCATGCAACTAAGGAACTTTCAGATAATGGTGGCAAACGTTAGAAAAGCTGAAAAAGCACTATCAAACTCAAAGAGGAGCTGTACTGAAGAGGGACTTCTAATGGATGACAGCCTCTAGGTCCATCTGATTTAAGGGTCAAAACTGACAACAGTCCAAATGAACCAGCAAATTTCAAAGATGTGTATATTGATAACCACACATTAAACCAATATAATCTAAAACTTGCTAGGCAGCCTGTCCAAGATTTGCCAGTGCAGTTTAAGATACATGTCAATCTGTGACATTTTAAGAATCAAAAATTTGTCAAATGATTCCAAGATATTTTAAAAATATATCTGAACTTTTTTTTGTTAACTAGACTCAGATCCCTTTAAATAGATCTGCTATTCAGATTTCAGATCTTTAAGTTGCAGGTTTGTTGTACATCTGGTTAAACTGCCAATCTATGGACAACAAGCAAATCTTGTGATTTTGAAATATTCCTTTTTTCTCAAATTGATGGATTTCACTTAACCTTATTTCTCTCTTTGCATATTTGATCTTGAGTAGTAACTACCATTCCTTCATCTTCTTTTACTCTTTAATATTGATTCGTACCCCTTTATCTCTAGTATGTCCATGATCTTCCCACTAAGTCATCAACATCTAGCATAGCCTTTTAACTAATCATACAGCGTGAAATGGAGATAGCTACAACAGAAAACCACGTTGGTTATCATCAGTCTAGAATTCCAAGAAAATTATTACTCGCTTAAAGGAACCACTTAAAAGTAGAAAGCCGACCTTCACAAAATGGATAACATTTTATAACAAATTCTGTTGAAAGCTAAGGTTGGCAAAATTGGACATAAATCGAACCCAACACAAAATAAGTGGGTTTGGATTAACCTTAATTGTATTTATGCCATAATACGTCAATACGATTATGTCACGACATAATCGTGTCGTGTTGTGCGGTGATCCATCAACTCGAAAATCACATGATTATGACTCGATTAATTTAAAGTTGATTATTTTTTTATTTGTTTATGTAATTAGGTTTCTTATATACTATGAAACTTAAATTGTTTAGTTTAAATGATTTAATATTATGATGAATTTTTAATGTTATTAAGCATTATATTGAAAAATGTATATTTTTTTTATTAAAAAATAAAATAACAGATTAGTATTAAGTGAGTCGTACCTATTCATATTAAGTAAGATGTTAAGCGAACCGTGTTTATTCGTGTTAATTGGATTGTTAAGTTTAAATGGATGGCATATGCTATATTATGTTACCTATTTAATAATCATGTTCGTATTTTGATTTTTATATGATTAATTAATCATGCCATATTCGTGTCGATCTATATAGCATTATAGCTTCGATGCAACATGAACATAACATGACAACATGAACTGCCACCCTTATTGAAAGCCATTCCTTTCATCGTGAAAAGCAAAATCTATAACATCAGATTTATTTATCCGGCTGTTAATAGCTGAATGCTGATGGCTGCCATTCAAACTCAAAAGCTTCCATGCATCATCTAAAATGTTTGCTAAAGGTTCGACCCACAATTAAAGCGGGAGGCAAGCACATATATATAATTCTACAACATAATTTAGAACATCAAAAGTTAAACCAATCTTTTATCAGCTAATTGGATTATATCCACCTTCCTCAGATTCCTATTCGATCCTCTAATTCATCATATCAACCTATGGAAATTAAAAATTTAACATCCAAAACCAAGTCAATAAATGTAAACCCACTCTCAAATAATCAAAGTAGAAAAATTGCAGACCCCGGAAGAACAATCAGCTGCAACCAGACACAAAATCAAAATCCACAGAAGATACTCCCATGAAGGAAAAAAAAAAAAAAAAATTAGAGGAATAAATCGAACGGATAAATACAGAGAGAGGTCAAGAAAGAAAACCGACTCCTTCGTGGCGGCGAGAACGTTGTCCACGAACCTCCGCAGCATAATTATCGATTCTATAAAACTCCGGAGAGAAGGGAGAATACGAGGGAGGAAAAAAAAAAAAACGAGGGAAGGCGGAGAAAAAATGGCCTGAAATCTGAGAGAGGGAGAGAAAATGGAAGAATATTTTGGACTCCGTGGGATGCCGTTCTTTTATCCAATGGGCGAAAAGAAGGGAAATTTCACGATACAAAGGTCCGCATACGAAGTTATACGCGGGTCTGAGTTCCATCCCGGCCACGTGGATGGCAAAGCTCAAAGTCCGCATTTCATAGTTCTATGCGGACGCAAGTTGATAGGGAAAGACGGCGAACGATGCTTTCCTTTGTACCCACGCACCGACCACCGCGCGGTGTAGGTCGGTTTGAGGACCCACTTTCACACCCGAGGTGCACCCTCGGGTGGACCCAACATTTAATTGTGATTCCATTCCCTTGATGGTGCTCCGTCGGGTGCGCGAAATTGGGTGCGGTATGGTAACAACTTTCGCAAAACGATTCGTGGCGCATGCGAGTGTAGATTAAAACGGAAGGCGTACATTTATCTATTCATTATTTTATTGGGCATTCTTCCGCAAAATAAAAAAACGTGGGCTTGACCGCGGCACGTTTTTGATATTTTTGTAGGAAATAAAAATTGAGTCCGACTATATCTGGTGTAAATGGTTGACCGGCTAAATATATAGTGTTAAATATATATATATATATATATATATATATAATATTAATATTTCATAAATATTATTAATATGCACAAAAATAATAATAATAATAATAAATATTTTAATATTAATAATGAAACTATTTTATATTAAAATAATAAATATTAATGAGTATTATTGAAGTAAATATTAAATATTTATTGCATAAATATTTAATATTTATATAACATAAATAATATATATTAAAAAAATTTAATTTTTAGATAAATTTTTATTTTTAAGAGTAATTATTCCAGTAAAAATTTTATGAAATATTTTTAAAGTATTGTATTTTAAAATTTTAAAAATTTTAAAAATACTTTGTTCAAACGCAATCTTAGAGAATGATAAGAAATTTCACTATGGATGGTCAAAACAGTAATTTAGTTTACGTTTTAAGACACCGTAGGCTAAATATATGTACTTATTATGTAATGAAAAAGTTTGGCTAAACTACAGTTTTAACCCCTAAACTTAGGGGGTTATGTCACTTTGGTCCCTGAACTTTAAAAAGTTACAAAATAGATCATGTACTTCCATTTTTGTTTCCCTTTGATCCTTACCGTTAAACAGGGTAGACGCCGTTTGATTCTGTCCTGCGTGCGTGGCAGCTGACATGGCATCCACCGTGGCGAAATAAAATAAAAATCCATTAAGGACCGTTAACCCATTAAATATTATCCAATAACCCATTAACCTCTTCCCCCCTCCCCCTTAAACCCTTACCCGTGAAACCCTTACCCTCCTTCCCCTCCCTCCCACCTCTCCCCCACCCCCCTTCCCAACCGCCGCACGAGTTCCACCGTCGGCCGCCATCCACCTCATCAAATTCCTCCTCTCATCCAAGAAGAAGGGACTCCCACCGAGCCCTCCTGCCCTTCCCTTCATTGGCCATCTCTATCTCTTGAAGAAGCCACTCCACCACACACTCATCCGCCTTGCCGACCGCCATGGTCCGGTCCTCCTCCTTCGTTTTGGCTCCCACTTGGTCCTTGTTGTCTCCTCTGCTTCCGCCGCCGAGGAGTATTTCACCACCAACGACATCGCCTTTGCCAACCGCCCCAACCTGCCTTCGGCAAAGTGTTTGTCCAACAACTACACCACTCTCGTCACAGCCAGCTACGGGCCCCACTGGCGCAACCTCCGCCGCATTGCCACCATGGAGCTCCTCTCCACCCACCGCCTCCTCTCCTCCACCAACGTCCGAGCCGAAGAGGTTCGCGAAATGGCCCGACGGCTCTTCCTTGATTCCAAGGGAGGGACCGAGGGGTTCGTCAAGGTGGAGCTGAAGTCAAGGCTGTTCGACTTGGCGCTTAACATTCTGATGAGGATGATTGGGGGGAAGAGGTACAACGGCAACGACGCTGGGGTGTCGGAGGCCGAGGCAAGAGAATTTAGGGAGATGGTGGAGGAGGCCTTCTCACTGAGCGGGATTTCGAACCTAGGAGACTTCTTGCCGATGCTAAGGTGAGTGGATTATCAGGGAGTTAGGAAGAGATTGGTGACGCTGCGGAATTGGAGGAATGAGTTCATGCAGAGACTGATAGATGAGCACAGGAAAGGGAATATGGAGATAAAAGAAGAGGAAAAGAAGATAAAGATGAACATGATTGGTGATTTGTTATCTCTGCAGAAGATCGATTCGGAGTACTACACCGACCAGACCATCAAAGCTCTCGGAGGGAGGCGGACGGCGGCGGGCTTCGAAATGAGGGAGGTGGATGGTGGCTGGCCGGCAGTCGCGACGGGACGTGTGCTGCAGCGGCGGGGGGAAAGAGGAGGAGGGGGAGGCGGGACGTGTGTCGCGACGACGAGGGGGGGGAGGAGGGGAGGCGGGAGGGGCTTCACGGGAGGGGGGGGAGGCGGACGGCGGCGGGCTTCAAGATGGGGGAGGTGGACGGTGGCCGATGGCGGGACTCGTGCGGCAGTTGGGGAGGGGGGGCGGGGGAGAGGTGGGAGGGAGGGGAAGGAGGGTAAGGGTTTCACGGGTAAGGGTTTGAGGGGGGAGGGGGAAGAGGTTAATGGGTTATTGGATAACATTTAATGGGTTAACGGGTCCTAGATTTTTATTTTATTTCGCCACGGTGGATGCCATGTCAGCTGCCACGCAGGATAGAATCAAACGGCGTCTACCCTGTTTAACGGTAAGGACCAAAGGGAAACAAAAATGAAAGTACAGGATCTGTTTTGTAACTTTTTAAAGTTCAAGGACCAAAGTGACACAACCCCCTAAGTTCAGGAGTTAAAACTGTAGTTTAGCCAAAAAGTTTTATGCATAACGTGAACCAATGCAAATAAATATTAAATTAATTAGAATAATTTATTTTATAACAAAAAAATACTTTATTGTACTATATATATATAACATAAATATTAAAATATTTTATAAAAATTACATAAATTTATATAAATATTAGAAAATAATATAAATTATTTTTTTAAAATTTTAAGATAAAATTTTATTTTTAAGAGTAACTATCCAAATAAAAAATTTATCAAATCTTGAGATGCTATATTTTTAAAGTGTTATATTTTAAAATTTTAAAAATATTTAAAATACTTTGTTCAAACGCAATTTTAGAGAGCCAGAAGAAATTTCAGTATGGATGGTCAAAACTCTAATTCAGTTTGCATTTTTAGAGGCACCGTAGGTTAAATATGTGTTCTTATTATACAATGAAAAAGTTTTATTCATGATGTGAACAAATCGATAAAAGAAAATAAATATTAAATTAATTAAAATAATTTATTTTATAGCAGATAAATGTTTTATTAAACTATTTTATTTCTTCTTTGTCCAACATGAAAGTTGGCAGCTGGATGCATTACATGATGGACCTCAAACCACACCCGAGCACCTCCAACATACTCGCCTTAATCATCGTAGAGTACTTCTCGTTGTGCTCCAAATGGAGTGGAACAAAGTAGCAATACTCTTCATCGGTGTCTCAAGATAGATCTCGAGACGGTTGAAATATTATTTTTAAATAAACAAAATTTATTATATAAATATTTTTTAAAAAAAATTAAAAAAAAATTAAAATTTTATAAATAATTTTTTAAATAAAAAATTATCTTGAATAAGTATTGAAACGTGTGACTAGATCAGAAATCGAAATTGAATGAAATGCAAGGCATCTCATTTTATGAAAAAATTAAACATCTATGTTTCATAAGATTTAAAATCTATTTTTTAATGATACCAAAAGACTAGTATTTGATAGGTAGAATACATATTACCAATTATGTATGAAGAATGTATCTAAAAATAATTTTTATTTTAATAATTATTATTCATAAAAAATTAACTCTCTTTTTTTTATAATAAACAAAAATGAATAACTTCAATTTATTCCTTATAATATTTTATTTGAATTACTTAAAGATATTGATAATTTCAACATATTCTTATATTTGTGCGTGTATACATATAAATATTCTTATATATATATATATATATATATACTATTTAAAAAATAGATAATTTATGATTTTTTTATTTATTTATAATTAAAATGTAGTAATAGGGATATTTTATGGATAAAAATTTTCATATTTTCATATTATGTACTTTAAAATAATTTTATTTGTATTAATTTTAATACAAATCTAGTTAAATTAATAGCCTATATTCTTGGTTAAATTGATTTGTTTAAATTTAATAACATCATGTTTAGGGTTTGAAGTAGGCTAGATTGAGTTGGGCCATGTCATAGCTTAAGCCTAGCTTGATTTTTTTCAAGTGGGAGGAGGGGGATTCGGGATAGGCTTAGGTTCGAATTATTTTTTAGAAATCAGGCCCAAGCTTGATTTGAGCTTATGTCTGGCTAGAAATCCAATCGAAACAATCCATAATAATCCATTTGAACTAAAATTTAGGCTAACGGAATCAATTTTTAATTTTTAATATTTGCATAAAATAATTATTATTTAAAATGATTGCACCTAATCACTTTAGAAATTTGCTATGTATAGAGAGTTATTTTTATATAATCGATAACAAATTTAGTATAAAAGTTAAAATAATTTTCGGATTTGATTCAAATCAAATTTGGACCTAACCAAGGGCCAATGTTTTGGGCTGAGTCCGGGTCAAACCAAATAATGGCCTAGTTTGGTCCAAAATTTTTTTGCTCTACTTTTAAGTTGAAAACAGATCCAAATTAGTTCAGACCTATTCCATGGCCCAGTCCAAAGTCAAGCCACCCTAATGGGCCTTAGGTCAACCTGAGCCCACCTCCAGCCTTGTTTATCTTAGATCATTATTTAATTTTACTTAAAAACTGATTTCTATCTAAAAAATATTTGATTTATATTTGCCCTTAGATAGAAAAAATATACATATTACTAATATTCAAATTGAATTCACATCCATATTGAACAAATATAGATAATGTTAATATCCAATTTACATCCGCATCTATTTAAAATAAATATGAATCTTAATTTTGACATTTATTTTAATAACCATTTCTATGTTTGCATATATTGAAAATAAATGAATATAAATTGAAATGTACTCAGTAACCAAACAGTTTTAAACTCTGTTGGTAACCACTTAGACACAGACTACGGCTGAGAAGGCCTTATCATAGCCTACAAGAATTGGAGCATGCGGGAGTGGCTGGATGGCATCCATGTTCTTTAAACATAATTTTAGAGCGAGGACGATAAGAGAGTGAGGGCAGGATACAGTCTAGATCTCTTGCATCAACGAGCGACCACATCAACTTGGCCTCGCAAAAATGGCACTCCAATCTGACCTATTCCCCGTACCCAAACAGAGCTCCCCTCTGGTCTTCCCTCATCTTCCTCTCCTCTGTTCGTAATCATAGTCCTTTTTGGAATTTTTTTTTTTTTTTTTGATTCAATAAAATTTTGGTGGTTTGATCGTTCCTTTTTCATCGAAAAGGAGTCCCTGGACCCAGAGAAAGCTGCGGTGCAACCAGTCGATCCACATGGAAATGTCTTCCCATACTTTTTTCTCTTATATCAGCAACTGGAACAGAACAAGGGGAAGGTGGACGGCACCTGCTGAGTTAGACCGCATGCTGCCAAAGTTTTTAAGCATGCCGACCGACCGAAAACATGGTGATTTGGTGGTTGGGACGGCTGGCTCCCAAAAGGGATCCCCGGTGGTAGAGCTGTAGTAGATACGGGACTTATTTGAGGGAACATCGTGAACAGAGGCGATGGCAGTAGGTGACGCCACTAAATATACGAGCTGGGCCACCGAAAACAAGGCAAGCATGCGAACCCCCCCACTTGCAATGAGGAAGAAAGCATGCAGGGGACTACTGGGAGTGAGGGGCACTTCCTTCGGTCACAAGCAATCTGTGAGCCAGAGAGCCTGCTACGTCATGAGGAGGATTGAGTTGGTGCTTGTCGATGATGATGTCAACTTTGTTAAGTAGGAGAATTTGTTAAAGCTTTTTTGCCTAGCATTATAATATGGTTAAAATCTTTAGCATCATCTATGCGTCTTTGTATGTAAATGTTATGCGCAATTGAGCACTTTTTTTCTTTATCTTTGAAAAGATTTTGAAATGTTTTTCGTATGCCAATACCTTAGAACTCTCGAGATCAGATTAAAGGGAATACCTTATTGGAAGATGAGTTAAACTCTCATAACAATCTTCTATTAAGTCAAAAATTAATATTTCGTTCTTTATTAATCTTTTATCCTCAAAATTGAGAATAAATAAAATTTTTAAAATTAATTTATTGCATTTCAAATATTGAAATTTTATTTGCTAATCAATTTATTTGAGAATTTGCATGAAATGCTTGTTCTAAACAGCTCCTAAAAGTTTGATGAATAAAGAAGTGGGGAAATGCTGCAGTGAACCTTGCACACTTGTACCCAGGTTAGGCCATGGCAGCCTGAACCTTACCTGAACCAACCTATAGATTGGCACAGGTTAGGCCTTGGAGCTGCTAAAAATCCACTCAAATTAAAAGTAGGTTGAGTTAGCGTTGAAGCCTTGGGCAACCGGATCCAACTCAAACCAAACTCAATTACGACCCAGTCTCTTCTCAATTGACCCAACATATATCAAGTTCAGGTTCTCTCAATTTCGTAATCTGATCACCTCTCGTGTTCTGTTCTGATCCTCCTCTCGCTATACCAGATATCGTATATAATGAGTTGGGAACGGACGCTAATGGTTATTTATAACAATAGATAAAACTCTTTCTTACTTGGTGAAGTTATCAATGGTGGATGAGGAAAGATTTGGCAGGGCAGAGATGTGGACAACATCGGAGGAGAGCAATGGCGGAGCCAGAGGGCTTGGTTAGTGATGATGACATCATTTCGCATCAATTGCTTGCTTGGAGAGCAAACAAGTGGCCAATGTCTTGCTTGGAAACTGGTGGTCCATCGAGCATGACCTTGGCTGCAAGATATTCATACAGAAGACGAGGTCGAGATAGTTTTATGTGAATTAATGGGAAGAGAGGACCTTTAAATCTTTGAATAAATGGTGACAAGAGTTTGGGATAAGGAATTGGAAAATAGGAACTACAGTTGATCCATCAGTGTGAAAAGAGAGAAAAAAAATAGTCAAAATATTGTTGGGAGATGTTGCATAAAATTATACGGCAGGTTGGCAACTACTGCAAGAAGAAATTAAATGGAAGGTGGTGTACCATCCCTAGTTTCCACCATAACAAATGGCGTGCTTATTTTAATAATTCCAGGTGCTGAGGTCCACCTTTTCTTTCACTACAGCGGACACCTCTGTGGCCCTCTGTTTTGGAGGAAAACAGGGGAGGTTTGAGAAGCATCAGACACCAGATGGAGATGAATGAGAGCCAATTAAATTAAATATTTTATGAATGATTGCATACCGATTATGGGCTAAGAGAGCGAGCTCGTTAGAAATTATATTGAGCCTTAAATACGAGTGGATAAAGGTTGTGGACTGAAAATTAAAAGAAAATCTAAACACAAGTGAAATATGATTCTAACGTATAAACATCTATATCTCGTTGGTGACGGAAGACAAATTTTTTTTTGCAGTCCCACACATATTATCCCCTCTGAGAAAATAAATAATACGAAGGAGATGGTTTTTTTTTTTTTTTTCTCTCCCTCTCATAAAAATATTTCTTGAGAAAATATCAAACGGGCATTGAGATGATATGAAAAATATGATTACTTGAAATGATCCATTTTAGATGATAATGGACCTCAAAGGATTCACTTAATTCCCTTTAAAAAAATGATCACTTAAAATCTTTATTTAAGAGGTGCTATAGGCAATTAATATTTTTAATGCAATAAAAGTGTAATTATTTGAAATAATCCATTTTAGATGATAATGGATCTCAAATAATTTATTTAATTCTATTGTTAAAAAAAAAAATTACCGCATGGATTTTTTATTTGAGGAGTATTATAGTTGATCGATATTTTTTATGCAAAATTACTTCCGAACAAACATAGAAAAATATTTTAAGAACTATTTTTCTTTGAAAATTTTCTACTGAACAAATATGATAAAACTTATTTTTTTCTACAAAATTATTTTCAGAAAAATAGATCTCAAAAAAATATTTCCCAAAAAATTACTAAACAAACACTTGGTCTACTGTGGCATTAGAAATCATCCTTTGGTTTTCATTCACGCATCTCTTCTCTCCATTGGGCATCGCCACCGTTCTCCCTGCCCCGATTGGCTATTTCCATCTTCGATAAACCATCACTTAATTTCGCTCACACACTAATAGGTAGAGATGCATGAAAAATAGAGGGGGATTTAACTAAAACTACGATCTATTCACCAATGAAGTTACCATATCTTAATTAAATATGATTGCCAAAAAGTACAGTTAAACCAATGACGTACATTACCACGTGTTCTCTATAGTCTATTAAAATTTTCCTGATGATGCGAGCCCATCACCAGAATGCGAGGCAGATGCATCACCGGATTCATCATTACTCTTATTTGCAAACAAAAGTGTCCAAGAAATGTTTGTTAAATGATTGGCTTCCTTTTGTTTTACTTTTTATAACATGAGTGACATCCCACGAGATTGCCGATAAGGATTCCGAGTTGTTCTTACTTGGCGGCCGCTTCTTCCCCCATGAGTAAAGCATTTACCTCATTGACGCCCACAAGCTTCTTAAGCCATAAAGAAGCTCTAAGTTGTGCCATTTGCAAGCAAAGTTCACCGTACCAAACTATCAAGTATAAGATAAATATGGTTTACCAGAATGCATACCGTATCAAACTGATGATGCATCGATTCAATAGATCGAAAGGCTCGTGTATCTTCCATTATATCAAATTGAACCGGATAGTTTGACATCGAATGAAATGGTTCGGTATAATTTGGTATGCTGGTACAGAAGTAGTTTGAGATGGTGCAGCTCCAGCACTGAACCAAAGTTTCGATTCGATATGGTTTGTTTTATCTAGCTCGAGATGGTTCAATTATCACTGTTTGAAGGTGTCGTGATAACTTGGCAGCAAATTTGGAGTCTAGAATGTGTCGGTAGCTTCAAATTGGTGCAAATAATACGCTTTCCTCGACAGTGCTAGGTTTGTTTTTATTTGCCATCTATGAGAGGTAGCTAAATATGATGCAACAAGGGGACTGCTTCCACCATAACAACCTTGATTAGTGACCGCGTAGTCGTTACTCTGTCGTCCGTGTGCTCTCTGAGGGGAAAAATTCAGTCTCAACTTAAAGCGGGAGTTTGTTGGGAATGCTTTCTTGATGGGAGATTTGCATCAGAAAGTTTGGTGCATGATTGAGACAAAAATCTATTAGAAATTTGGATCAGTGAATGAGGTCTTGAAGGAATCGAAAAAGGCTGGTGAAATGGCAACGGAACTGAAAGCAGCTCCCCTAACCACCTCGTTTTGGGTCAATAAATAGGCTTGGGCGCGTAGGATCCCCTCAGCACCCTAAAATGGAGGACCCCAGCAAGCTTGCTTCCTCCCCAGAGGTTGAGAAGCACTTCCTTGATCCTTTGGTTCCAGAAACACTACTACTTCCAACTTTGGCATTTATTTTTCTGGCTGCTGATCTATCCTTTTTCTTTTTTTTTCTTTTTCAAATTCTTCAAGAACTCAAAGACTGCACCCAGCTCGAACACCAAACGGGGAATCAAAAGTGGCCAGCCTCAGCCCTTTAGACTACAAACTGAGGTAATATTGTTCAGTGACATCATGTTCAACTGCAGCACCGAGACACTTGTTAGGTGTGGCTCTCGTATCAAATCTCCAGTAAACCAATCGTAGTTAGTGGACAAATTCGAGCCATCAAAGTAGTCCACCTACCCTTCCCTTGCTCGAACCTGTCATGATCATTGAGTTGATAGCCTGATTTTATATGTATACAGTAACATAGAACAAACTCATGATAATAAAATCTTTCTACCACACAGTGGAATATGCCACTGTAGAAAGGCCATTGAAAATAATTGCTCAACCAATAGTTGTCAATATTTGCAATACTTTTTCCTCAAAGAAAGTCTGCACACCACTTGATTCTCTGAAGTCTTTTTTTTTTTTTTTTTTTTTTCCCTCTTTTTCTTTTTTTTGATGATGAAAAGAAAATTTTCAAGCTTTATATTTACTACAAGAGAGAGTGGGTAGTTAGGCAAACTTATGCATCTTGCCTTCACCTTGTACGGCAGCAACGAGGAATGATAAAAGAGCAAGCATTTGTGAAGAGATTGCAAGAACTGGTTGCTGAGGAGGCCAGACAACGGATTCCTCTCGCGCAAGGCTTGCCATTGACGACTGATAAACCTCAGGTAATCCTACGTCGCCTAAATTCTTTTCTTACACTCCCTCAGACCAACTTTATTATTCTTTTCATACCAAATGCTGACAATTTTGATCAACAGAACTTACCAAAGCCACCCGTAAAGGAGCAGACAAAACCAGTAAATATTAAACTACACACCGAGCAAAGAGCAGCCAGGCGTGCTGGATTCAATAACCTGGCAAGTCTCCATGTACTCCCTGAAGTTAAATCATCTGCTTTCTATCTGATACCTCTTCATGAACGCGATGATACCGACCAACATGAACAGTACTAAGCCTAAATTTTCATGCAGGTCTCCAGCAAACACTATTCCTTGGAGATCCTGCGGAGATTTGAAGAGAAGCTCCTAAAGGTGTTTATATTATGATACTGGTTCTCATTACTCAATATATACTGTGTGAAATTGTGAACAACGGCGATGACATAGAGGGAGACACAACTAAAAACATGCAGGTCATAGAAGAAGAGGAGATAAGGCTTATGAGAAAGGAGATGGTTCCAAAAGCGCAACTGATGCCGGTGTTTGACAGACCGTTCCTTCCGCAACGGTAATGCAAAATTTGAATAGAAATGTAATGACGAATCTGTTCACCAACAATACTCACGTTTTACAGGTCATGAGAAGATGATGATAACTTAAGGCATGACAATGCGAACAGGCTATTAGAATAGAATCAAGTGTCGATATATAAACTGCAGGACTTTTTTCTTGGAGAGAAATATGCAGGACAAATTTTTGAACTCAATAAGGGGCTACATTAAAGCATTCTAAAGAAAGCAACTGGTGAACTTACATCACCACTTGGACACCAACAGGAAAAAGGCCAAAACAAAATTTAAGCCACAGTCACCATGATTGACTGAGTCAATGGTCATGAGAACTTTATTAGAGGTTCCATAACTGGCCCACAAACGATTATTATAAGCTCTTCTAACCAACCTCAAACAATATCTTACATAAGAGATTCAATCTTTGCTAGTGATTTTTCTCATTTTTCTATCTTAACACATGGTTGGTTCTGGAAGGTTTTTCTGGGGTGACATTTGTGTGATCTAGAAGGGAAGTCTTCCTGATAAGCTATAGCTGATGATCTTCAGTAACCTGAGATAAGCTATAGAGTAGCAAACAATATCTCAATCACAGCTTTTAAAGGGCCCAAAGCCACCTGAATTACCTATGGTCAAGTACCGTATAGAGTAACGTTTTAACAAATTAATTTGCGAGGGATTATAATGCATGTTTATTAATTTATATCGTCCAATAACATATCATGGGAACTCTTCTACACTCCGTTTAAAATAAAGAGGGTATGTTATTTTTCAGAAGTTATATCATCTCTTCATTTTTCCTCCTACATGTTCAACAGAATTTTAGAACCTGAATTATTTTTGAAAAGAATTAAAAGACATTTGAAAAGATTTTAAGAATCTAAATTACTTAAGGCCTAGCGAAAGGCTAATTTGATTATTGACATGCAGAAATATTACTTGAATGGAAGACTGCAAGAAATGAAACATCCTTTTTTTTTTATTTTATTTAAGCGCTTCAGACGGTCCAACTTAATCATGATTATCGATTATATGAGCACAAAAGACAGTCTTTTGGATGCAAAGAACAAGCCTGACAAGGGGACAAATTTTTAAAATGAGGAACATGCTTGACTTATTGGTGGCTTTGGAGTTTTTGGGGCTGGAATATATAGAAGTTTTATTGATGCCAACCTTATACACTGAAAGAAGGGTTTTTAAAATTGAGATGATTTATCTATCCAAAAGTTCTTCTTGAATGTGGTTAATATTCATTGACATTTTTGTTGCTATGCTGGACTTGCTGCTAACAGAAATAAGGGTAGATGACTTACTTTGTTCAATAATGATATCTTAAATGAAAAGAAACATGCATGCTTATCATCTTGTTATGTTATTTGCCTTTGACAGGTCAACAAGACCTCTAACAGTTCCAAGAGAGCCAAGCTTTCATTTTGTGAAACAAAAACGCTGCAGTGGTGGCGAGGCATACAAAATTCATCAACATATTAGCCAAGATATCAAGGTTGTCAAATAACCAATGGAAAATCTGCCATTAATCAAGCTAGGTCCTTTTGTTTTGCTTCATTTTTTTTGTGCATGATGGTTTATTATTTCTTGGTGGAGTGATGAGAGAATGGTCGATCGCTTTGGGCCAAATCTTCCGTGAGACTTTGGTGTAAAGTAATCATGGAAGCTGTAATAAGGTCATTTTTTGAGTGCCATGGTGCTTTTTGTAAATTTGAGGAGCTGATGGAATGTAACATTTTCTTTTCTTCGAATGACGAAGGTAATTATTAATAAAAAAAAATCGTCTACATGTTGCCTAGATTTCAAGTATGCATGTTAAAAATAATTTTTTTAATTATTTCTCTATTATGTTTGATGATTAAAAAAGAAATGCTACTGTTCGCTTGCTGATAATTGTCAGAGACTGGAGCCGTGCACGGGGAGTTAGATGGCATTGGTGGGGTCTCACCTGGGCACAGCCAATCAACTACTTTCGTGCCTGCCTTTCTTGAAAAAATAAATTTTTATTAAGCATTGCTGATGGATACGCCTTAACCTGCAGTGAATTGAGGTTTTTTGCTTTATTTTTACTTTCCTTCTGTGTTGTCATTTTATTTAGTATTGAAATGGCGTGGCGTGCGTTGCGCGACCTTTGGTGAAAGAAAAGAAGAAAAGATTTTTTAAAAAAAAATCATCAAAAGGGAATTATGGTTTATTAAGAACACTAGTGATCTAGCAAGAAGTGTAACTTTGTGCTCTTCCAATAAAGCCAAATTTTTGGTGTCTGAGCTCTCAAAACACATAAATTTTAGATTCAAGTCCTAATCATACTTTGGTATTCAAGCCCATCACCTTGATCAGGTATAACAAGCCATTTCTAAGGTTCAAAAGGAAAATGATTTTATTTGCCCTTTTCTGATCATTGCATTCAGAATGAAGAATTAAATGATCTGGAACATCATTCCTAACAAGTTCTAGAAAATCAGCACCAAGTTGAAGCCAACTGACTTTATTTTAAATCAGCAAATTTTGAAAGAAATAGCTAACTAGGATTCAAAAAACATTCTTATCGTCCAAAACTTCAAAAATGTCTACACTGAAACTCTATATGATGGAAATATTGCTGATGATTTTGTTTGTCACTTCACACTTGTAGGATCCAGTCTTTTTAAAATGGATCGAAGAGACAATTACTATCAAACTCGAATTCGGTATATAGATGAGTAGATGACTGTTTTCAAAACCCAAGAAAGGATTATATGAGAGGATGAAGATTCCCTTCACATGAACTAATGCTCTAAATACTTATACGATAACAATTCAGATTTTATAGCAATTCATCAAAAAGGTTATAGAGGATTCATGACATAGTAGCATAGCAGAATGAGGCTAGCATTCATGGGAATCTTCAGACTTGATTTATACCTCTTGTGGCACATCTTGATTAATGAATGGTTCACAGGAACATGCAGGTTAAAATAATTGGATTGCTTGCTGAGAAAATGTAAGATTTAAATTTTAAGAAAAGGCAAACAAATGATGGGAAATCATAGGACAGTCAATGGGTCGAACGCCGAGCCAAGCATCTCAGAAAACAAGTTAGACCTCATCTTTAAAAAGTTTGAATAGTTTTAAATTGGCCTGGACCGAGGTCTTATGACATAAGAGTGTTCTCTTTGATGATAATGAATCCGGAACTTAAAAAATTAAGAATGCTTTCAATAGTTTCTTAGTTTTTTAAGTGTTCAAGACTCAATTTTAAAAACTAACTTTCAAATTAATTTTGGAGTTATTCCCTAGACTCTTACTGAGCAAATAATATATATATCTTTGGAAAGCTTAACAAGTCAGGATTTCAAAGCATTTTACGGATCTCAAGTTGGAATTTCTTTAAGAAAGTTATAATATATTTTCTTAAGAAAGGTCATACAGTCTTATCTACTCAGGTTTAGAAAAAAATCCTTTTCTTTTCTCAAGTCTTTTCTTTTGTCCATGATTTTTAATGAGTCTAGTAATCTGATAATTTCTTGAAATCGTTAGTTATTATTAATTTTAAAATTTACTCATGCTTGGAGGGTTGTTCCAAGTCTTCTATAAATACCTAGTCATGTAAGCCTTTGGAAGAAAAAGAAAAAGCAAGTAAATTTCAATACAAGTATTGGAGAGGATTTCTCTTCTTTTATCAAACTCTGTATCTTTTTGATGGATTTTCATAGAGTGGTAAGTTCTTAAGCCCTGTATCCCTAGTTGAGTTTCTTTGGGTGGTAGTTATCCTGTATTTCTTAGAATTTAACTTGGATGGCAAGATTGCATCCTATCTTTTTAATTCCAACCCCGTGTTTCACCATCAATTTGGTATCAGAGCTTTGGTTATCATGGTTGGTAGTCGTCGTGGTGCTCATGAAAAGGAACTTCATGATATTGAAATTGATGAACTAAGAAGATAAGTTCAACAACTCCAGCAACATTTGGAACAAAGTCATCTATTTCAACATGATGTTCAAAGTCACAATTCAGAATTAGAGACTGCTCATGAAGAAGACGATGTTAATCCTTTTCATCATGCTCAAAACCAACATTCAAGTGGTGAATCTGCCCCTCCTTCCCCTTGAGCCATAAGGAATCATAATTTTCATCATGAATTCAACATCAAAGTTGATTTACCAGAATATGAAAGAAGGATGCAATCGGATAAATTTCTTGATTGGCTCTGCATTGTTAAAAGAGTTTTTGACTACAAAGATGTGCCTGACTATTATAAAGTCAAACTTATAGCAGTAAGTTACAAAAACATGCTTCTTTATGGCGGAAAAAATCTCAAGAAACAACGAAATCGTGAAGAAAGAAGAAGAATCGTAGCATGGGAGAAAATGAAGAGCGAGTTTAAGAGAAAGTATCTTCCTGATAATTATAAACAAGATGTTTTTCTTAAGTTTCACAATTTCAGACAAAAGAAGTTATCTGTTAAAGAATATACTGCTGAATTCGATTTTCTCATGATGAAGTGCGATATTGTTGAACCAGAGGAGCAAACTATAACCTGCTATCTTGGAGGATTAAAGCCTGAGGGTGGTAATGTGATGCAATTACAGCCTTATTGGAGTTATAATGATATATGTAAACTTGCTCTCAAGGTAAAAAAGCAGCGAAAGGAGACTCATGGTAGCAGTTTTCGATCTTTTACTTGTGATGATTCTTCTAATCGAGGTAATAACTCTGCTTCTAAGTCTGTTCAAGCTAACAAATCTATTTCAATATCTATTTCTGAAGGAGATGCAGGAGTTAGTTCTAAATGACTATTAAGCTTTACTAGCAATAATTCTCGTCGATGTTTCAAATGCTTCTAAGGATATGGGCATACTGCTTCTGAATGCCCAAATCACAAAATTATCACTTTAGTTGAGGAAGAATGCGACCATGATCTTGATGAGGAATCTCTAGAAAATTCATAAGTTCTAACTAAAGATAAGGAATTAACCTATGATGATCAGGGTGAATCTCTTGTGATTGAAAAAAGTCTGAGTACTATTCATGAAGAAATGGAAGATAATTGGCTTCGAAAGAATATCTTTCATACGAAATGCACTTCAAATGGCAAGGTGTGTGATGTGATAATCAATGGTGGTAGTTTTGAAAATGTAATATCTGCTCAGATGGTAGACAAATTAAATTTAAAAATAAAGGAGCATTCTCAACCCTACAAGCTTTCATGACTCCGAAAAGATAATGAAATCAAGGTAAACAAGTGTTGTCTTATTTCATTTTCCGTCGGTAAGCATTATAAAGATGAAGTTTTGTGTGATGTTGTTCCCATGGATGCTTGTCATTTACTTCGTGGTTGCCCTTAGCAATTTGATAAAAAAACTATTCATGATGGATATAAAAATACTTACACTTTTGTCAAAGATGGTATCAAGGTCATTTTGGCTCCTTCTAAATTGGAAAAAGTTTCCAAACCTTCAAAAAGGAAGGAAAATATTCTATTAACATTCTCAGGATGCAGGAATGAGTTAGAAATGAGCAATGGAGCTTATATTCTTGTAGTTTTGGAGGAAAATGAGGACGATAGAGTTCCACCTCCTATAATGAAGCATTTACTTGAAGAATATCATGATGTTGTTCCTAAAGAAATTCCATCAGGTCTTCCACTCATGAGGGATATTCAACATTGTATTGATCTTATACCAGAAGCTGTTTTACCAAATAAAGTAGCTTACAAAATGAGCCCAAAGGAACATGAAGAGTTGCAAAGATAGGTAGGTGATCTTTTAATAAAAGGCTTGGTAAGGGAAAGCATGAGTCCTTGTGTTGTGCTACCTCTCCTTGTTCCTAAAAAGGAGGGTTTTTGGCATATGTGTGTAGATAGCAGAGCTATGATAAGATCACCATTGACTATCGCTTTACCATTCCTCGACTTGATGATCTACTAGACCAACTTCATGAGGCTAGTATATTCTCAAATATTGATCTTTGTAATGATTATCATCAAATCTGAATGAGACCTAGAGATGAATGGAAGATTGCTTTCAAAACACGGGATGGTCTTTATGAATGGATGGTAATCCCATTTGTTCTCTCTAATGCTCTTAATATATTTATGTGCCTAATGAATCATGTTTTTAAACATTCTATTAGCAAATTTGTTGTTATATACTTTGATGACATTCTCATATATAGCAAAGGTGAAGAGCAACACTTGCAGCATCTTCGTAAGTTTTTTGATACTTTACGAGAAAAAAAGCTTTATGTTAATTTAAGCAAATGCAGATTCTTCAATGATTCACTCATTTTTTTGGGCTATGTTGTATCAAAAGATGGAATAAAGATGGATCCAGGCAAGCTTGAAGCTATTATAAATTGGCCTGCGCCAAAAACACTCTATGACATTCGGAGTTTTTATGGACTTGCCTTATTCTATAGGTGATTCATCAAAGGATTTAGTTCGATTGTTGCTCCTATCATTGAATGTTTGAAAAGAGATGGTTTCAATTGGACTCGTGAATCAAAAAAGAGTTTTGAACTCATCAAAAAGAAGGTCACGGAAGCCCCTATTCTTTCACTTCCAAATTTTAATCAAGTCGTTAAAGTTAATTATGATGGTTCTAATATAGGAATTTGTGCTGTTCTTAGCCAAAAAGTTTAGCCAACTGCGTTCTTCGGTAAAAAATTGAATGAGTCTTGCATGAATTACTCCACTTATGATAAAAAATTTTATACAATTTTTCAAGCATTAAATCATTGGAGTCAATATCTTCTTTCCAAACCATTTATTTTCTGCTCAAATTATGAAGCTTTGAAATACATTAACAGCTAGCAAAAACTCAGTAGGCAACATGCTTCGTGAGTTGAAGCTTATAATTTCACTATCAAGCGTAAGTTTAGATCTTAGAATATTGTAGTTGATGCATTAACCAGGAAATATTCTTTGCTTATGCAATTGCAGGAGAAAGTACTGGGATTTGAAATTCTAAAGGAGCTTTATGAAAATGATCCTTATTTTGCTGAATTTTGGAAAAATTATAAAAATGGTTCCTAGTGCCATTTTTTGCTACATGATGGTTATCTTTTCAAAGCCAATCATCTATCTGTTCCACAATGTTCTTTAAGGGAGTCAATTATCATGGAAGCTCATGAAGGTGGTCTTGGAGGACATTTTGGGTGAGATAAAACTTTGGCTCTTGTACAAAAAAAATTTTATGACTAAAAATGGAAAGGGACATTAGCAGGTATGTGAAGCGTTGTAAAATTTGTCTTATAGCCAAAAGCTATAATCAAAATACTAGCTTGTATACTCCACTTCCAATCCCTAATGCTCCTTAGGAAGATGTTAGTTTGGATTTTATAGTTGGTTTGCCCAGTACTCAAGGGAACAAAGACTTAATCATGGTTGTCATTGATCGTTTCTTCAAAATGACACATTTTGTTCCTTACAATAAGACTTATGGTGCCTTTCATATTGCTGACTTATATTTTTGAGAGATCGTGAAACTACACGAAGTTCCAAAATCCATTATTTCTGATTGAGATTCAAAATTTGTAAGTCATTTTTGACGCACTCTTTGGAAAAAATTGAGAACTAATCTAAATTTCAGTTCTTCTTATCATCCCCAAACTGATGATCAGACTAAGGTTGTCAATTGTAGTGTAAGAAATCTTTTAAGAAGTTATATAAGGAAGAATTTATGCTAGTGAGATCTTATTTTGATGCAAATTGAATTTACTTACAATTAATCTACAAATCAAACTATTAGTCTTAGTTCATTTCAAGTTATCTATGGCTAAAATCCCACATGTCCTTTACGCCACTTCTTACTACTTTTCATTTAAGTAGAGATGTTAAAGAGTGAGTAAAAAGTATTAAGATACTCCATGAACAAGTTCGTGGAAAGATTGCTAAATAGAATGAAAAATACATAAGGAATGCCAACAAACACAAGAAGCAAGTTGAATTCAAATAAGGAGATTTAGTATGGGTTCAACTTCAAAAGGAACATTTTCTCAAAGGAAAATATGCTAAACTTCATTCAAAAGCTGCTGATCCCTTCAAGGTCCTTCAATATATTGGGCAAAATGCTTATAAGATTGATTTACTCGAAAATTAGGGTATTTTGAATACTTTTAATGTTGCTAATTTATCATTCTATCATGGAGAAAATAATATCAAAGACACGAGGATGAGTCTTTTTTAACCAGGAGAGATTGACATAGGAGTATTCTCTTTGATAATAATGAATTGGGAACCAAAAGAATTAAAGATGCTTTTAATGGTTTCTTAGTTTTCTAAGTGTTTAAGGCTCATTTTCAAGAATTAACTTTTAAATTAATTCAGCATTATTCCCTAGACTTTTATTAAGCAAATAATATATATATATATATCCTTGAAAAGCTTAACAAGTCAAGATTACAAAGCATTTTACGGATCTCGAGTTGGAGTTTTCTTAAGAAAGTTATGGTAGATTTTCTCAAGAAAGGTCACACAGCCTTATCTACTCGGGTTTAGGAAGAAATCCTTTTCTTTTCTCAAGTCTTTTCTTTTCTTCATAATTTTTAATGAGTCTAGTAATCTGATAATTTCTTAAAGTCGTTAGTTATTATTAATTTTAGAATTTACTCGTGCTTGGAGGGTTGTTCCAAGTCTTTTATAAATACCTAGTTATGTAAGCCTTTAAAAGAAAAAGAAAAAGCGAGTAAATTTCAATACAAGTATTGGAGGGGATTTCTCTTCTCATAGAATGGTAAGTTCTTAAGCCCTATATCTCTGGTTGAGTTTCTTTGGATGGTAGTTATTCTATATTCCTTAGAATTTAACTTGGATGGTGAGCTTGCATCCTATCTTTTTAATTCCAACCTCATGTTCCAGCATCATCTTAGATTTTGGTACAAAATGAATAATGACCTATTTTGAGCCCGTTTTGGCCTAAAGAAGAATATCTTCGGTTGGCTTAGATGGGGCAGTTGCGAGCTAGGCTGCATTGAGGCTTGAGGTTTAAACCCTTGTCTATTTTAATTTCAAGACTAAAATATACTTTTGTTCCTTAAACTTTTACTAAAATTTATTTTGATCCTTAAACTTTCAGTTATTATAATTTAATCCCTTACATTTTAAAAATGTAGCATTCCTTTTATCTCATTATATAAGATTGGTTAAAATTGATAAAATAGCTGATATGCCATTCTAACATGAATATGTATATATATAAATATATATATATATATTAAGACATCAACTATTTTATTAATTTTAACTAAATTTATATAATAAAATATTAAAAAATATTTTTAAAATATAAAAAATAAATTTTAATAATTTAAATTTTAAAATTTAAAATAAAAATTAAACTTTCAAAGTTCAAAGACCAAAAGTATATCTTTGGCCTAACTTTAAGGCAGGGCCTAACTCGGCCGACCATCCTATTAACACCTTTAAGAGATTCACCCCCTAGAATTGCCTTGGAGCGGAGGGACCCAGCCACCACCAAAGGACTGTAGAGCAGTGCAATATACATCCACTGGGACTAATCGAACTGAATGCGACCAGAGAAAGGAAATGAAAAGGATGTGAGAGAAGGGCAGGGGTTCGGGAGTCGGGCCGGCGAGGGCGGTGGGGCCTCCTCTGCCTAGCCTTTCCCTCCCCTCCTTTGCCGGCACCTTGTCTCCTCCCCAACCTATACACGCCAAAACCCATCTATTCCCAGCCACTGCACGTGCATGCTCCCTCCCAACCCCCATCCATCCATCCATCATTCACTCCAATCTTCCTCTTCTTCTCCTTCTCCTTCTTCTTCTTCTTCTTCCCTCCCTCCCTCCCTCCCTCCCACCATTATATATACACGTCCATATCACCTAAGTCCTATATATCCTCCCCTACATTCACAAAATCTCTTCTTAATTACTTGGATCCCTATCTGTCGAATTAATCGTCATGGACTCTCCACGCAGCTGTCCTGGCCATGGCTTCTTCACCAAAGGTGGTGGTGGTGGTGGTGGTGGTGGTGGTGGTGCCTCCATGTCTCCTTCTCAGCAGGAGGAAGAAGAGCACTCCATACTACTACTCACCCTTTGGCCCCCCGGCCAGCAGAACAGCCCTTCCCCTTGTTCCTCATCCAGCTCCACTTCTTGGTTCCAGACCAGCTCCACTAAGCCACACCTCTCCCATTCCTCGAACCAATCGAATGACGAAGACTCCAACGTGACCATCGCCCTTTCCATAGGCCCTTCCAGTGCGAGCGCTGGTGCAAGCACGAGCACCAATGCCACCAACACCACCGCCTCTAACTCCACGCCGAGCCAGTACTGGATCCCCACCGCCGCCGAGATCCTCGTCAGCACGACCCAGTTCTCCTGCACCGTGTGTAACAAGACCTTCAACCGGTTTAACAACATGCAGGTCTAGCTAGAATCTAACGCATGAATCGTTTGATGCAATGCGTTCGCTTCACAGCTCGGTGCTATAAGTGTATCAATCAAGCTTACGCTAAGTTATTAGTTGCATTCTTTGAACAGATGCACATGTGGGGGCACGGCTCGCAGTACCGGAAAGGCTCGGAGTCGCTGCGAGGAGCGACGAAGACGATGGCTTCACCGTCGCTGATGAGGCTTCCATGCTACTGCTGCGCCGAGGGGTGCAAGAACAACATCGAGCACCCGAGATCGAGGCCGCTCAAGGACTTCCGGACGCTGCAGACTCACTACAAGCGCAAGCACGGGGCGCGGCCGTTCGGGTGCCGGAGGTGCGGGAAGGCGTTCGCGGTGCGCGGGGACTGGCGCACCCATGAGAAGAATTGCGGGAGGCTGTGGTTCTGCATCTGTGGCTCCGACTTCAAGCACAAGCGCTCCCTCAAGGACCACGTCCGGTCGTTCGGCGGCGGCCATGCTCCCCACATCGTCGAGTCGATGAATGTAGACGAAGAGGAGGAGGAGGAGGAGGAGGGTGAGGATGTTGATGAGGAAGGAAATGGAGAAAATGGTGACATGCTTTGCTAGTTAGTGAACTAAACATCCATTTTCAAACTTAGAACCCTCATTAGAGAGAGAGAGAGAGAGAGAGAGAGAGAGAGAGAGGGGAGGGAGGGAGAGTGAGCTTTTCTGTGAGTACCCTTTCTTTTCTTTTCTTTTCTTTTCTTTTTTTTCTTTTGCTTGCTGTCCATTGGTCAGTCCTTGTGTCCTGTGCATGAGACAGGAGAAGAAGGGATCTTTTTGCGAGTTTCTTTATCTTTTAACTTACTTTTTCCTGCCATGTCATGATTAATCTAATTGTGGTGTCAGTGCAGAAGTTTTACGGACAAACAAGCAGTAATGTGAATTAGATTCCCAACTTAACTATCCTCTTAAGCTCGCAGCAGCTTCAGATTGCAGGCTTCCGGCCCTTACTTGGTGATGAAACTGGAACCCAGTTCAAATGGCATCCACCCTTTTTTCCCTCAGTCAGCATAAACAAGGAAACTTTACCATTAAATCAGGTCGTGAGAGAGAGAGAGAGAGAGAGAGAGAGAGATTCTCATATATCTATGCTAGCTATTGCTTTGAAACGATTCTGGACTCATGTCAGTTGCCTGCGGCCACTGATTTATTTGGCCACGTATTCTCTCTCTCTCTCTCTCTCTCTCTCTCTCTCTCTCTCTCTCTCTCTCTCTCTGCGTCAAACACTCGCTCTCTCTTTGCCTTTCTCTCGATCGCTCCTCCTCGACTGCTACTGCTACTTCAGACGCTTTGCGCCAGAGGGGTCTGTACGGTACATGGACCACAGGGCTCGTCTCTATCTTCTCTCGGCCAACATCAAACGCAAGTTACAAAGATAGCTCCCAGATGCCTCGATGCCCGGTTCCCTAAGTTTGCACGGAAAGAGAAACCCAGACTACTACGTTTTTTACATGCGTGAGTGAAAGTGTAGACACTAATCAAGCATCCACCATCATGTGGCATGGCATGGCATGGCATGGCAAGGAGTAAAGCAAAGCCTCGTGGAAAGTTGGGCAGTATCTTCTAGAGCTATTGCTGGAAAGGGTGCTTGCAACCAACGCTACGTCCCTGTCCGCGCGTCAACTCGGGCCCAGCTCGAAACGCTACAAAACAAAACTCCCGCCGCGACATGCCACAGAGCCATGCTCGGCGTGCCGTGTACCAAGGGTTGCATGGACGTAAGGTACTTTGGTGCCTCCATTGGGAGTAGGAAAAAGAAAAGGTGGTGAGATAATAGGAAGCTTGGTGCAATGGATGCAGCCCAAGCTGCAGAATTGCATGATGAGTTATAAAACGGGAACGCGTTCCAACTTCCATGTGGCCGGCATGGCAGTATCAATGACAGAAAGTTACGGATGCAATGAGTAGCATCATGCTGCCACCCTGTAAGAGTACGTGCCGCATGGATGCATGCAGACTACGATCCAAGGGGGGAAAGACGGAGGTGGTTGACACGTACAGTACTGCCTCCGTAAAGCATGGTATAGTATTCTACTAGATGGAAATCATGGGGCGGCTTTTGGTCTCTGGAAATCATGGACATCTCTCCTTCTCAAATTCTTTTTCCTAAGGCTTTGGTTTCCAGCGAGTGAAGAGATGGAGACGAGTCCCCAATGGTAGCCATCCATAGTCCTAACCCTAATAGGCTGCCGCGATTTGCTTACATGAACAGGTCAATTACATGATTTGCTTACATGAACAGGTCAATTACATTCTTCGTTAATTTTTAGATTAATGACTTGATAGACTCGATTTTAATGAAAATCGAGTTAGGAATTGTAGCCTTAACGAAGTTGTGTCCATGACTTTCTGCAAAGTTTCAGATAAACCCTTGAAAGCATAAGCTGCACCATTAATATTTTTACTAAAATATAATTTTGATTCTTAGACTTTCACTTAAAATTCAGTTTGATTCTCAAATCTTTAGTTATTTGAGCGTAGGTTTTCATGTTTTAAGAATGCTACATTCCTAACATTTCATTACAAAATTGAAAAAAATAAATAATTATTAATAAAATCTTGGGAGCTCTTCTTTCCTCTCAATTACAATCAAAAAAAAAAAAAAGAAAGATAATATGCCACTCTATCAATAAATTCACATATTTATGGATGTCAAAGTGATATGTCAATTATTTTGCTAATTTAATTTGACCTTGCAATAAAATATCATAAATATAATATTTTTAAAATATAAAAAATAAATTTTTGATGTCTGATTGAACCATGAACATTAATGTCCCCAAACTAATATCTTGGCATGATTTTTAATTGAGCACAAGATAAACTATTAATAGAGCTTTAGTGTCTCAAAAATTTATATTGCCGGTCCAGATCAGACCCAAATCTAGTGTAGCACTCCACATCAAGACCGGTTCAGTCAACAATCACGACAAACCGGGCCGCGAATTCATTGACATCCACTTGAGCCCGACCATATCATCATCGAGTTATGGCCGAGAAACCGAAGCTGTGGGCACGGATAGGTTCAGTTCAAACCCCGGCCCCAAAATCTAATCCCCACGGTCGCGGGCCTGCAAACTTCCAACGGTCCGGTCACCGGCACGGCTTCTATCGATGGTCCGACACCGTAATACTGGCAGCTCGACAATGGTCAGAAAGAAGGCCATTGATCAAGATGTCTGCAATTTTTTGATCCACGGTCGCGGGCCGGCAAAACTTCCAGCCGTCCGCTCGCCGGTACGGCTTCCGTTGCTGGTCCCACACCGTCATACCGGCAGGTCGACAACGGTCAGAAAGAACGCACTTGATCAAGATGTCTCCAATCTTTGGATCCGGCCGGCAAAGATCCAAAATTTCTTCCTTGTTCAAGGCTTCTTTTTTTTTTTCGATCTGCAACAATGAATTCAAGCTTCAGGCATCTGGAACAACTCCCGCAGCTGACCAAGACCAGGATGTCAGCCAAGAATCCGACATAGATCAACAAGGGACCAGGTGTCATTTCTTTTGTTTTCCATAATTTTAAAAATCAACTAATAATGTAATAATAGTGTTTTCAGAATATTTTCTTCGGAAATTCATCAAAAAAATAAATTACTTCATTTCTCTCGTCAGCAAAATAATGAGTCAATCACGATCGAATAAATCTTCCCTAATGAGGTTGGATCCAACGTTGCAATATTTTGGAGCACATCAATAGTACCTATCCCCTAAAGACAATAAGGCGAGCTTGAGCTAGGCCTAGCTGGTTCATTCACACTATTAGCAGCATATATGGAGGATGACAAAAGGTAAGAGTGCATGCATGAGGCCTCGGGTCTTTGAAGGCTCCAAAGCGTTTCTATCATGCATAGAGCCAGGGATGTAAGAGAGGGTTCCAACTTCCAAGTCATGTTACTTTCCGTCCGGGGGAGGGGGAGGGGGAGGGGGAGGTGGATATGGATGAAGTGGGTCTACTCTAACGCGTCGGAACAATGCAGCCAAGGCTGAAAGGTGGCCGGTGCTTAAGGCCACGCCAGATAAAGCCAAGGCCCATCCTCCAGCGCTCCACTAAAGCCACTGTTGAGAGTGTCTCGCCGCTGCCCGTGTCTCTTCTCCTCAACTGCTCAGGTGCTGGCCCGGCTGGCAAGCTGGACGTACGCCTTGTCCTACTTAAGGATTCTCTCAGTCTCGGATAATAGATGTTGATGGAGACTTCGCAGGAGGCCTCTCATGGGATCCCGACAGCAGCCTCCTTCCATGCGAAAACGCAGAGCCAAATGTCGGAGGAGCCCACCCAGAGCCCCCTCCATTTGTTGCTTCCTGCTCAGAATTGTTCATCATTCATCAACTTGCTTGCTCGAAGCCCAAAAAAATAAATTCATAATTGAAGACATGGTTTTCTTCCAGGACGGATTTTCTAATTCCTTCTCGAAAAAACTGGTTTTAAAGCATACAAGCAAGTGCGATCATATGAAATTCTTGTTTGGATGCCTGAGTAGCTGACCCATGCATAACTCCTATCTGAATCGAGAGAGGCATAATAAAGAATATTTTATGACTGAGAAATTTGGCAGGTCAAGTTAAGGCATGTTTGGGCGTTGAAAGACATTGTCAGTCTAATAGGATCTTCCATGGATCAATTCTGACCATGAGCACAGGCTATAGCACCACCGTGTCCGATGAAGCTTTTCAATTCCCCAGTACCTCCCAGCTAGAAAAAAGCCGTCATGGTTTGTCCAAAGTTTACAGTTTGATAGACGATTCACGCAGATGGTTATATCATCAGTGACTACCTTGAACAGAAGCTTATTTATCAGGGCCATTAAAGTTGCTCAGGACTGTCGCTCTGGAATCTTGTTTGACTACCTTGAACAGAAGCTTATTTATCAGGGCCATTAAAGTTGCTCAGGACTGTCGCTCTGGAATCTTGTTTGCTGCTGGCTGCCAACGAATGAATGGATTAAAATGCTTCATGTTGCCCCTTAACCACATTTTTTGAATGCAGGAGAGCAGTTCCAACTCTTATCATATTTGGCACAATTCAGTGGAACTCCATGATCTTAACTATCTTTCTCATGCCTATAATTGAGGCTGGCTTTGGTAAAGAATCAGACAGCTTTTAACACCTGGTGACGAAGCAAGGACTGAAGATAAGATGGCTATCAAAATCAATGGACATTAAATTTTCAATCAACAAGGATCAAGGCCACGGTAACGGAACCATTTCATTAAAAGAGGCCCCATAGAAAGCACCATCAACTGTTATGGTGTAATAACAATTGTTATTTCTCCTATCATGTGTGATTTAAAATTAAAACAATAACAATTACAGCAACTGTTAAGACAAGAGACAATAATAGGAAATAACAGCATTATCATCCAACTCGCTGTTAACAAGAAGTGATTGTTTGGTTGTCGTCAAACTTATGCAGGTCCATGGCAAAGGTCCCAATTACGTAGCCACCATACTTGATTGTGACAAGCTAATGAATGACCACGCAGAATGATCATCAAGCATGCTCTCTGTAAGGCCTATCAAACTGTATACTGAGTCACCAAATTAGAGCCATGAGATGGTCAGCAGTTTTACACTGGTTGATTCTTTTCAGACACGCTACAGAATCCTTTGAATCTTGATGTTTCTGGGACTTGAAAAGAATGTCTAAAGATGCAGGTGCATGCTGCAGTGACCTTGGATTTTCCATCAAATCATCAAGAGGAGGAGAAAAACAAAAGAAATTTTTTCCCCTGAGAAAAGGTTAAGAGCAGTGAACAAAATTTGATCATTTTCGGCATCCACAATACATAATCCTTCCATACGGTAGGTGAGCTTATGGCATGACCTACTTGCTACAGAAGCATTCAGCCCCATATGAAGCTCTGGCGCTTGATAAGTAACTGAACATCAGAAACATAGATTAAATATAAATGAAGAAATCATGATAATTACAATAAACGAGTCTCTCTATCATCTTTTTCAACAATAACCTACTGATTACATGTCACACTATTGATAAATACACAGGAATTTTTGAAGCTGCGCATCAGCTTAGAGTATCATTAGAAAAATGACAACTGTAATATCTCAGAATATTAAGGAAACGGCACAAAATGAAATGAATCATATTTTAAGGTCTGATTGCTACAATTAATTGGAGACCCTCGTTATTCACGTGAAAATCATGATAGTCTGAAGTGTTCTTTGATAGGAAAACAATGAAGAATATGAACTGTAAGTACCCTGGAGCACCACCGGAACTTCTGCAGGGCAGAATATATAATTCTTATGATAACAAGAGAGAGCTGCAGAGCATAAATATAAACAAAAAATGTGTCATTACATAGACTTTTCTCCTACGAACTAAATCCTACATCCTTACAAATTTACCAGTACAGTTTATAAGATCAATATGAAGAAACATAAAATGATAAAAATATTGCAAGACATGGAAATCACAATATCAAGTAAAAGAAATTATCATGTGCAACTATGCAAGCATCTAAAACTTGATCTGTCCCTGAAGCACCGTCAAACTTCTGGAGGCATTATGTCTTATTACAACAAATGAAAGGGCTGCAGAGCACATGTACAAGCAAGACAAGTATAATTACATGGTCATCTCTCTTATACATGCTAAAGCCTACATTGCTAACCAGTGAGATTTCAGAAGAGCACTATGAAGGGTCATCTCTCTTATATGTTATAAGACATGGAAATTTTTATATCCAGGAATTATAATTTGCAACTGCAAGCATCCAAAATGTCCTGTCACAACACTCCAAAGTCCTGGAACTTCACCAGTCAGTAACCCTCCACAAAAATATGGACCAAGACGCAGCAAAAGTTAGTTTCTAACAATAAATCTTAATGATTAAAACCCATATTCTCATATCATTATGATTATGCCCCAGGTAATTGGTAGTTTACCATTCTTTTTACTTTTGGGCAAAGAAAAGTAATACATTTTAACAATCAAAAATAAAGAACCAAAATCATTTACCTCATCAGTGCATGTTATAATAATAAGAAGTCCCAATCTTCTTTTGACATATCAAGAATGTCTACTTTTTCATCCTCAAATGTTATCTAACAACATAAGAGAATAAAGTTACAAACATATTACTAAATTATCATTCAATGACCAAAATCTACAAAACTTACTGTGTGCTTTCCAGAGTAGTTATTAAAATCAGATATGAATCCTCCATAGTACCTGAAAAATCAGGCATACACTGAGAAGCAAGAAATGAAGATAACACGCAAAATGCATGCCCTTTTTGAAATATTATTCACCATGTCATGTTGACCCACACCATATTTGAAGGTATGGCAAACTAAAATGAAAAATAAGAGAATAGCATCTTATGCATAGTTGATGAACATTCTTAGTTGAATCAAATCATCAGTGGCAAAACTGTGCAGAAATGCTATTCTATAGATCCTTGCATAGGACCGTCAGATTAATAAAGTGAAACGCAGCATTGCTGTTCAGCAACCTAATAATAACAAACACCAGGACTTGTATTAAAATAAGAGAGATTTATGTGTTCAAGTGACAATTTGAACATTCATTAGTTGAAGTACAACAAATCAATACGGCGATAAAAGAGTCAAGTTTTGAGCAAAACGATGACAAAAGACCAGAACTTGAATCTAGGGCCATATTCTGGACTCTGCTCCATTTTTCTCCCCCAACAAAAGCTTAGGTCTTCAAAAGTTTTTTCATACACCCTAACCATTTGACAGACAGCTGAGAACCCATTTCATTACTAGACAATGAAATTTATGATACTGCATTTCCCACATCCATTGGAGCAGATTCACAAAATCTCCTTATATCTGATAGCTTTATACTCATTCTGGGCCAGGAAGCTTTTTCATGTCCGTATTAAAGTGTGGATGAGTCACGATCCATCCATCAAATTAAATCTTATGAGATCCTTAAATACCATTCAATCAGATCAAATAGGGATTTGGTGCAGGTTGCTGTTCAAGCTAGAAGTTGCAAAAGAATAGCAAGAAGACCAGGAAGAGGCAAATAGATCTTCAATTTTATTGGGACTTGGATATTTCTTACACGTTGAAGGTGGAGTTTGAATAAATTTGGGAACATGGTTTCCATCTCAGCCACTGTACCAATCTTGAGTACTCATAGATATGATCCATGTATAAAATATAAGATCCTATTATCATAACCCGACATAACTACCCAAATATTGGGCCCAAAAAACAGGTCATTAAGAAGAGTTAAGAAGAAATAATAAAATAAAAGAATAAATTGAAAAGAAAGCAAATGGGTTTGTTATCAATAATTGAGTGTGATGAATCATAACAATATCGATACCATATCCATGGATGGTTTGCCTAAGTTTATGGTGGATCGTAAGTCATCACCAAGGATTTAAATCTCAAGTATCAATTCCATATTGTGCACCATATCAACTGAGGTTGTCAACTAATATGCTTTGATACAGCACATACACCCTGGTACAGCCTTTTTTGGCCTTCAAAATTGTTTTTGTCTTTTTTCTCATATTTTATTATTCTTCTGTTAAGTTCTTTCCAAAACTATGGTAAAGATTAAAGTGCCCTAGTCATCCTCTTTGATGGTGCTGAAGTTTTTTTATTTACAATTTATTACACAACATAATATAATTTGCCATTAAAAATACATTGAAAACATATGCCTATGCATTAACAATTAAAACACAATTAGGTTACTTGAATTCATTAAATAAATGAATTATACAGAAGATTATTAAAATTCAAGTGAAACAGTACAATACTAGCAATTATTTGACAAGTGAAGAGAAAAAATATTTTCTAATATTAGTGAACAATGGTTATGTTTTTGACAAAGAAATTTAGTCCATTGACTCAATTGCACAATGAGTTGCAGCCTTAAACCAAGTGGAATGGAGGAAAAAGGTTTATGTAGTCAACCCCAATTAGATTGAGATTAAGCAACAATTGAGTTAAATACTCAATGCCACAATGAGATACGCATTAGATGTGACAACCTACCATGCAAGATAAGTATGCATGCACATGTGCAACGCTTGAGTATATATATTCCCATAGAAGAGTAAAGTGTGGCTTATAGTCATTTTAGGTGAGATGCTTTAGTGACTAAGATAGATTTTTCTCACCAAGCTGAGCAATGTTTGCATAAAATAAAATTTATAAGCCTTTAAAATTTAAATATAACTTTACAATTTAAAAGTTGAAATTTGATCTGAATCCAAAAAATTTGGATTTGAACTAAAGCTAATTTTATAACTTAAGGAATTTGATTTTTTTAAGTACTTATACTGAATTCAAATAGGAGATGTTTTCATATTTACACGTAGTTCAAGTAAGAGGCCAGTCACTTAAATGATATTCATCTAGAATGGCAAGGTAACTGATCTGTTAGTAGTGTTTCCTCTCCCTCATCATTCCCACCTTTTAATGGTGAAGGGAAATAAAACGTTTTAAGGCCATCCCAAGCAACCAGCATGCTTAAGATTTGGTTCCTTGATCATTATCCAAAATTTGTCTACAAGGATCTTTACACTGAAAGAGCATCAAACTTCATAAAGAAGCTATTCATTACCAACAAATGTGGGAAAAATAAATGACATACAAGAAAAAAAATGAAAAAATAAAAGATGTTTCATCATGTTATGCTTCATACATTCTTGGAAACTGGGCCACCTATAATAGACTATTATGGTTTATTGAACTCCAAGATCTAAAAAGCCAGCTCCATAGTCCACACAATTGTTAGGAAGTTCTACCTGATAAGAGACTATTATGGTTTGTTAAAAGACAAACTAATAAAAAGGTAAACCCGTTATATGCAACATACACTAAATAAGAATGAGATGGCGCATATACCATAAATGCTATACAGCCAAATCTTGAAGTGCACAATTTTTAATCATATCCTAGAAATGTGAGTTATTCGAAATAAGAAATAAAAAAGAATATTAGCACACCTCTTATCCTGTGGACGCCACACACGTACAAGTTCCCCAATACAGTTTTGTGAATGGGTCTTCCTTTTGCCAAGAAGCACATGATTTGGACTTCCTAAGTTGCAATTGAAAAATAAAATATAACTGCATAATGAATAGACAAAGTCAGAGTCATCACAAGTACAAAAGTGCTTACTGCGCTTGTTGCCTAGCTTTTGCCTGCAGCGTAGAGAACCACAATAACAAACTTGATCTGCTCCAAATTGAACAAACCTGCAGATTATATTAAATGAATTGAACTACCATCAAGGATCAAAATTCTGTAGAAAAAGGCACAAGAGGATGTTAAAAAATAAGCAAAATGAACAGGAAGAATGAAGGAAGAATGTGCAACTGGATTGAAATATAATAGGAACCATTATGACAAGGCATACTTGTAGTCATAGGTCAGTTCCTCGCCCCTTCGTATGTTACGAAGGGCAAAAATGCCAACTCTAGTTTCACCATCAACTCGCCTATACACAAGATAATCTTAGATTAATAACTTGCACTACAAATATGCAACAGGAAATATTTCATAAAATACAAAGAAAATGGAGGGATGTAGAGAACCATTTCTGCATCTCAGTGTTTGGCTCACAACTATGATTTATAAATCTTGACCTATTTCCTTTGTACGTGGCATCAATCACCATATCATGATTAACCTCACATAAATAGAAATTGGTGTCTCCACGGTGTTTCATTTTCCAAAGTCTTTCCTCGCAGGTTTTGTCATCAATAACTGCAGACGTAGGAAAGAAAAGTAATGAGCATGGATGTGACACAAACTAAATCTTCCAAAATTAGTGTATATTTTAAAATTTAGTCCTGTTCCTGCATTATTCATATTAGAGCTTAGGGGAATAATGAGAACAGCAAGTTACCTTCTCCCACATACTCCATTACAAAATCCCCTTGTTTTATATCTTCATCTGCCACCAACCCGAACCCGCATTTCTCTGTCTAGAAGAAAACAATTTTTTATGGAAGTCATAGGGATGAGCAGATGCTAGAATAACATTACATATAGAGAAAAAATTAAAGCATTTACAATGTAGAGTGCCTGAAGTCAATTGTTCCCAGAATTGAATCATCAAAAAAAGTTGCCTGAGTACAATTATGTTAAAAAGTCATTACTTGAAACCATGTGTTCTAGGTGCATGGAGCAAGAATAATTAACTACAATGAAGAGAAAAGTAGTTTCAATAAACCATTCAGTCAACCCATTTCTACACCAAAACAACAATGTTATAGTCATGACACAAAAGCAATATCCTACCTAACAATAAGCATATACATATGGCAAAGATTAAATCAGCAAACTATATGAAGTTTTATACATCTTAAGCAACAAAATTGTCTATATGGTTCAGCTTCTTGAAGTAATCTAACACTTGGCAATCATCCTTCTCGAGTTTGACCATGGATTTTATTTTAACAGTCTGCCTCCAAAAATTCTAATGTAGGAAACATGAAAATAAATTTTAGACAGATTTTCTTGTTTGCATTATTATTATTTAGCTGATGACTAGAGTTTCTTATGATGACATTAGGAGCATGATCTTGAAACTAAAAATTGTGAAATACTACAAGCATTTCTTTTAAAAAGTAAATTCGTTTATATTGCCTTAGAATTCCACTATAACAAAACAAGTTCTCACATTCACATTACAAGTTTGTGGGGACCTAAAACTGAGAATTGCTTAGGCATACCAACATCATACTTTCTATGACACATAAGCATCATGCTCAAGGAAATGGAACTTTGAAAACTTGTACGAGAACATACATGACAAGGTCAAAACAAAAGACTTTAGCTCCAGAAATCATGTTAGTTGATTAGAGGCTCTTATGTGCTTCAAACAAAACTAAATTGTTTGTCCCTTTCCTAGCAAAACATAAGAAGATAAATTGAAAGTTCTCAAAAAAAAATAAAGTTTTATTCTAACAACTAGTTTTATGTGTTGAGAGTAAGGTTGGTGGAACCAAACCGAATTGACTAGTTCAAACCGGACTAAACATAACCGATCAGAAAATGGTTTGAAAACTACATTCGGTTATGTTTTACCTGCAAACCAGTTCAAACCATGCTGAACCACCTGGTTCGAATGTGGGATGGCTCATTAAAAGAGAGAGAGAGAGAGAGAGAGAGAGAGGTTGAGAACCTTTTATGAGCTCACATCCTCTATCCTTTCTTTTATTTGCATTCAAAATCATTTAAGTAACTATTTACTTAAGATTTCTTATGAAACTAAGGAAAATACACCTATTTGAATTCAACAAAAATATCAAAAAAAATCAAATTCTTTAATAATAAAATGTCAACTCCCCTCTCAAGAATAAATTTGAAGAATTTCAAAAAATTTCGATTTAGTAAATAACAAGTTAGGTTACTTCAACTTCGAATAAAAATCCTTAAAAATCAATTTAACTTAAAAATGACAAGAAAATAAAATATCAAAAAAAATATCTTAAAATATAATTTATGAGGCTTTGGTCAATACTTGGTCAAACTTATAAAGTTTCGAACTTAAATAAGATCACAAAAATAATGAACCTCACACTAACCTATGCCGACTTGATTTATAGCTCGTTAAAACAATAAAATTAAACTTGCCATAAAATCTTAAAGTTAAAACATATTTCTTAGGGTCCAAACTATGATGCATCAATAGGCCGGAGGTCGGAGTGTTTTTTTAATGGGGAGGATGTAGCACTCCAACCTTCAATCTAGTGATACATCATAATTTGTATTCTAAGAAATACGTTTGACCCTTAAAATTTTATGACAAGTTTAATTTTATTATTTCGATAAGCTATAAATAAAGTCGACATAGGTCAATATAAGGTTCACTATTATTATGATCTCGTTTAAGTCTTGAAACGCTATAAGTTTGATCAAGTATTAAGCAAAGCCTTACAAAATATATTTTAAGATAATTTTTTCTGTTATTTTTTTCCATCATATTTAAGTCAAATTAATTTTTTAGGATTTTTATTCAAAGTAAAAGTATCCTAACTTAACATTTACTAAATTGGGATTTCTTGAAATTTTTCGAATTCAAAGAGAGAATTGACTTTTTATTCTTAAAGAAATTATTTTTTCTTATATTTTTATTGAATTCAAATGAGAAGTATTTCCCTTATTTCCATGAGATAGCTTAAGTAAATTGAAAGAAATTTACTTAAATGATTTGAATGCAAATAAGAGAAAGAGAGAGAGAGAGAGAGAGAGAGCTATGAGAGCTCATGGGAAGCTCTCGGCCTCATATACTACATAAAAAAGAAAAAAATAAAAAACTATAAAAAAATTACTAGTACCTGATTTCACCAACCTTGGTTGAGAGATATAGAATAATACAAAAAGTTGCTAAACTTACTCCCTCTAACTACTAGTTATGGCTAGTCCATGAATTAACAATCAATAAATAATCAGCTACCATATAATCTAGAATTTTAACATAAAAAGCACCAGAGAATTAAGATGTGTTTGGTTTTTAAGTCAGTTCTATTTTCTATTTTCATTTTCATAGAAAATAGGAAAAAAACTTATGAAAATATGTTTGATGATTTAAAATAAAAACAATGTTTTGAAAAATACAACTTCAAAATAGCAGAAAATTAAAAATAATATAAAGATGTTTTCCCTATTTTCCATCAAAACAGAGAAAAAAATACAAAATAAAGGCTAAAAAACTTGAAAGTATGGGAGTGAACGGCATTCTCTTTAATTTTTTCCCTTTTTTTATAAAAGGCATAATTTATAACTAAATATAGCTTTTGTTCTCACTAACCAAATGTATTTTCTCATGATCTAAAAACAGAAAATGAAAATGAAAAACATTTTTGAAAATCAAAAGCAGCCCTAGTTTTTTTTTCCCCATATGAAAATTAACAAGACATTTCTTCATTAGCACAAGTGTATAAAGGTATAATTAGATGAAGGAAAGAAAACTATATATGATAATATACATGATAATTACTAACAGCATTAAGATTACAATAATGTGTATTTAACAAATCTAAAAACCAGTTGAATGCAACTAAATATAATAATTTGTATGATAATCACTTTATGATATAGTGTGTTTAACAAATCTAATCATATGTTGTCCCATAACATGAATTTTTTGTTCATTATAGAAAGAAAATAGAGGATTCACACAATAGAACTATAATTTTTGTGCTTTATCTTATGCCTTATTCAATAGCAATCCAAACCAAATGTATTTTCTGATTCATTGAAATTCTCAATGACAAGCCGTAAAAGTAGAGGAGTAAAAAGTACACCTTCACTACTTTCATTTTCTTGATGGCTCTGTGCTGAAAAGGTTTGTTGAGACACTTATCACCACATTTGCAACTAGATGAACAGGTTGAGAATAGCATCCTGCCAAAAAATATATACATATATAATTTTAGAAAATATCCAAAATTTAGAACCGAAAAGGTTGGATGAAAGTGTATGTGATGGGTGTGAGAGAGTGAGTTCTGTTTCGATTTTAGTACAAATGCCTAGGCATACAAGACTTATTTTTAAAAGCCAACATAACATAGAGTTCCACTATCTTTTAATTTTCGAAGTAAGAAGTGAGTGAACATTAAATACTGAAGGTAACCTTGCTTACCCACAATGGCAATCTCCATCACAGACAGCTGATGCTCCTAATGAGGGGTTACACAAGCAGAATATACCATCATCCTCAATGCGTCTTTTAGTAAGATAGACATCTTTAAATAGTCAAGCTCATTGATGGAAGTTTATTTGTTGGGAGAAAAATTTAGGAATGCCAAGAGAAAAGGAGTTTTATGTCATATGACCTGCATTCTCCCCTTAAGGTATGAAGAAAAAAACCCACTTATGGCAAACCTGTTCGCCTTTTCTATGGTCAACCTGCCACACATAGAAAATTATTCTGGAATTTCTAGCAATTCCTGATGTCCTTTTTTCTAGTTAACAGGAGAATAAGATATATCTGTACTCCATAAAGTAATAACAAAGCGACAGTGGTTCTCACTTTTTTTCTCAGACAAATGCTAATGGCCTAAGCAAATGATGGCTATCATTCAGGTTGCAGTACATATAATTAACATCGCAAGCCATAGACACACATTATCCAATATATTACTTTAAATCCAGCCATGATCTGATATGATTTTCCTTTCATAGCATGCAACAAAGGATTGCAAATATGAATTACTGATGTACAGATACATAAGTAGAACCTATACGAATATATAATAAAAGCTAATCTTAGAAAGGCAACAATAACAGCAAAAATGAAGCATGAAACAGAAAGATTATTTAAGGAGTTCAAAATATTGAGTCACATGGATACTGCGCTTTATGTTTATGTATTGTGTTGGCTTCCATTTCTTCATCCAGCATGGAAGTTCAAATTCAACTGGTGCTTCGAGCTCCTTAAGCATTTTTTCAAATATAACTTCAATGCTGCATTGTTCATTCCTCTGCCATCCAAGAGAAAAGAGAACCAAAGAAAAAAATCTCCTGAATAAATTAACAAGAATGGGAATCATAAGGAGAATACCACTCCAAAAACATAAGCATCATTAAATAAATGAAATTTAGATTAAAGAAAGATAATATCTGAAACATATTTAATCAGTATGAGTACAACTTAAAGAACTAGCACTGGGTATTATATTTGGCTGCAGCATTCTTTAAAGGACAAGAATCACATGCACAGACACGTGAGATCCAAAAATAGTATCAGAGTTATATTTTCAAAGAAATCAGGAAGCAAGTATTCATATCAGTGGTGAAGTGATGTGCTTAATATACAAGAGGAAACTCAGTATCAAAATTTCAAGCCAGGGCTATGACATAACTAGGGAGTTTAATGACCTGAAGTAATGGAGAACAGTTTTTATACTTATGATGTTATGGTTAAAATTTCAGGATTTAACTCTAGTGGACCTTCTTGTTCCAATTGAAAGGAGGTAAGTAATGGTACCTTTAAGTGTTCAAGGCAACAAATGCATACCAACCTTGTAGAAGAGGAAGAGCATGGTGAAGAAAAAGGCAAGACTTCATTGAAGATGCCATACCTGAGGCCATACCACTCACAAACACAAACTCAATGGTCTTATGAGTGATGTGAATGGTGTCTGAATACCTATCAGACTATCTTTCTCAAGGCATAAAGTTATTTATACTGTAAAATGATAAGGAAATAATGCATCACTATACTTAAACTTCTCATGGGAAACCATGCTCTTTTCAGTTTAAAGAACAAAAGCAACCAAAGACCCCAGCCTTACCTTTTGACTAGAAGGGGAAAACTGCTTTCAGGAAACACACTTAAGTTTTATACTGATTCTTCATGGTCTTTGGGCCCTCTAATGCTTCAAGCACTTTTATACAGAGATTATGTTTAAGGTACCGCATCATTCCTCACAATTTTTCTCATGCTACATTTTGATTTTTTTTCTTTTCTTTTCTTTTTTGATAAGAGATGTTTTCATTTATATTGGTTGTGAAGAAAGTGTTTTGACAGCCATCACCAACTTGAAAATGTCTTGGAAGAAATCAAAAAATTGCAAACCTGTTCCAAACATGCTCATTCCTACTTCCCAGTAGAAAACTTGGTTTTCTGGGTTCTGTTCCATCTAGAAATTATGTCACTTGTTAAGAATAAGATTCACACAACCTGAGAATGTCCAGTTCCATAGACACTCATGATTTAGAAATTTCACCTAAAAGGAAACAGCTAGGACAAATGATTACAAATCTCAAGCACTATGTGTTTGGTTATTTTGCCCTGCATATTGATGGAGTTGTCTTTCATCTTGGTACTTGTTCCTTCTCTGGCATTTTGTTTCCCTGTATCTGCAACTTGTTGGTAACCTGATCATCTTAGTTCATGTTGGTTTCGTTTTCAAAAATAGTGTACGAAATAAAATGTTTTAGTGTTTTGGAAATATCTTTAATATCAATGGCAATTTGTTTTGGTTTCAAACACAATCTCCTACACTGGTTCTTATTTTAATGCAAGCTGGATTTGGCCTTGGGCTGGCTGTAGTCGGGCTTTGGGGCCTTAGGCTTGAAGGTCAAATTGTTAGGGCATGGACCTAGGCCGGACGGACCCATCTGTATTGGAATTGCCCATGTTGGTATGTTCTTGACACGGACTTGGGCCCGATCATTGACCTGACCTAATCAAGAGGTGATTTTATTCCCATTCTGTTCCTCATCCCCTTACCTTCATTTTGTATTTTGGGGATTTACTAATCTCCTCTCTTGGAAATTTAAAAAAAAAAAAAAAATCATGTAGCCAATCCTAATTAGGTTGGGACTAAGGCTTTGTTGTAGCTGTACCAATCCCCTTTCTCTCCTTTCTCTTCGCTGCCACTTTGCCCTCTTTTTTTTTGTATTTTTGTCAGCAAAAACCCCATGGAGGAGGAGGTAGAGGGAAGGGTGAGAGTGTCTCCCTTGTCTTTTATGGACCAATCCAACATGGGGTTTAAAGTAGGAGGAGAGAGGTGTGCTTCAGTCCCACTCATGGCCTCAGCCTTTCCTTTCTCCACCACTGGATCAGTGCCGACCTGACCTTTGTCCTCTATCAAATGCACCAACTTTGTCCTCCAACAGCACAATGAAGGCCAAAGGTAACGCCTTTCCATGAATAAACTATAATTTCCCTATTTCCATATATTTAACCGATCTAAAAGTTTAGGGTAATCAAAATTCCCAGAGGATGGTAGCAGCGGCAACAAGAGGAGGCCTCTCTCAGCCCACCCTAATGGCTTGGAGAATAGCACTGCCAAGAGCAAAAGAAAGGAAAAGAAAAGTAGAGAGAGAGAGAGAGAGTGTGTGTGTGAGGAAGAACTCCTAGCACTAGGACGTCAAGAGAAAGAGGGGAAGAAATGCTAACACCTAGAACCCGCTATCATAAAAAAGAACCCTAAATGGGATCCCACACGTTTTAAGAAATAATATGAAGGATATTTTGGTCCCTAAACCCTCGACAGCACGCCAAGACTAATGGTTTCTCTGGGATCTGATGATGGAACTTTGTTCCAAGAAATTGTAATCCAAGGCATATATCGCGAACAAATAAAGCGCTATCTGGGTCGATTCGTAAATAGGTACAAGGGGAAGTTTAATCCACAATATTGACAAAATCTTGGATGCGGAAAATAAAATAAAATAAAATTATTGGACGCACTGTATTATTTAGGACTAATTCAATTGGTTTTTTTTGTTCCCCTTTCCAACCCACAGTGAAATGCCCGCTCCAAACAGCTCCGCATCACAAAATGAACACAAAGAAGCGGACAGGTCAGAGAAAAATGGCTACGCCACCATCCAAATTTCTAATTCTGATATTCATAAAAGGCATAATAGAAGAACTCTATGAACTAAAATAGATCGTTAACGCAGCAGTCGAAGAATAGAACTGGAGGAAAGCATCAAACAAATGTGAAAAGACGACCGAGCGCCGTCGAATTTCCAATAAAACCTAATGAATCAAACCATACAAAATACCGATGTTTTCGAGGGTTCTCATCTCTTGAGATCCCAAGAAAGAACAAAGACTTGATGAGAAGGAGAGAGGCGGTACCTTATTCTTGGCTGCGGGCATGATCGGGGGTCTCCGTCAGGGAGAGGCAATGGAACAGCGTCGCCGGCTTGGTTGAGTAAACTGGGGCTCGGAAAGAGGGAGGGAGGGAACGAGGGAGTCGCGAATTGGAGATGGGCGGGAGGGACGGAGGAGGACGAGAGGGAAGATGGGATTTAGATTTGCGTGCACAGCGCCTCTTGTCAATTTCGGATCGGGTGGATGCGAGGAGGGCACGGGGGATGATGGCGGTCGAAGGTTTGAAACCAAACCAAACCAAACCAAACCCGTGATGCGACTCGTCTTGGCCTCAAAAGCCGGCTTCGGCCCTATACGTTAATAATTTATAAGATCCATTTTAATAACTTCTTTCGAGGCCTTCGTCCGAAGGGACCACGGCAGCCCAAATCTGAATGGTCCCCTTCGGTTGATGCTTGGACGGGCAAGGCCACAGATCACATGCTTGGACGGGCAAGGCCACAGATCACATCAACCGTACAATGTATGGCGACACCCCGGACCAGCTTATTGCACAGCTTGTGATTATGCTTCAATTCTCCAGCAAAGACTCTCTCCATTGCCAATAGGGGGCGTTTGGGTTTAGGATCTTATCCTGAATCATTTAATCCTCCCTCTAAGGTCACCGTGTTTGTTTTGATATCTCAACTATTAAAGATCTTTACTGGTTATCGATCATATGTTATATTAAAATTATACTTAATTAATTAATTTTTTTTTTATAAAATAACTATACTAAATATGTTTTACAAGCATCATTGTAATTTATCATTATTTTCATATAATTTATTATTATAATTTTTTAATTAAATAATAATATTATATTATATTTTATATTTTATTATTATAATATTTATATAAAAATAATATAATATTATGATTATTATAAAAATGATGAATTATTATATAATTATATTATATTATTATGGTATTTTTATAATATTAATATGAAAATAATGTAAGTATTTTTTTATATGAGTGAGATTTTTTTTTTTTTTTTTTTTTTTTTTTTACAGGTGTCTCTGTCGGCCGGAATTGCCATCCCTGTTCTAAGCTTCAGATGACTAGATTGAAATGAGAAGTGCAACTTCTTCTTATTTATTTCGTTATCCAGATGAAAAAAAAGGTGGAGTACCGGAGCGCTACGTTCACCAAGACGTTTCCATTTATATTTTTTAGTTTGACTTATTGCATCATCAAACGCATGCGGCTAACACAATCACCAAGATGTAAAAGCAAGTAATGCACTTTAGGAAAAATACTCCTCTAATAGCTTCCAACTGTGCGAGTCCATAGATCCTTTGTCATGACCCAGGATTGGGCAAGTAGAATTTTTTTAATTTCCTTTTCTAAAAGCAAGATAATAATATTTGACGTGGAATTTGAATCCATGATGTTCCAAGTCAGTGCCTAAATCTAATATCTTAGATCGCTCAGCCGACGAGGCTGGTGGAATGATAGGATCCGATGGCGATTACGTGCATGGATAACTGTACCAGGAAAATTACATCCGTGGATAACATATGGTCTAGTGCACCGGCATAGCGATATTGAGATCTTAAATATCCTGTCCTTGGGAAGTTGTGGCTAAAATCTAGCGAAGAACAAAGCATATAAGGTATATTTGAAGTCAGGATTCAATAATAAGGATAATATAAATACTCTTCACCATGCCATCTCTATTTTTGCTTCAGCTGTTAGTAAGATCAGCTTTGATTTCTGGTGGAAGTATCTTGGTAGTTGTAACATAGACTTGATTCCAATTTCACCTTCACTGGGATCAGAGATTTTAGAATCATTGCATAAAGTATTGCCTTGACATAACAACAGTATAATGTTCAAAAACAAAACTGGAGTTACAATGAGAGCACTTCATCAAGCATTTTGTACTCTCACTTAAGTGGAAAACACAGAAAAAGAAAAGTAGCTTCTTAGGTTGAGAAGAAGAAAGCTTTTCAGCCTTTAGTTGGGCCATGAAATTGTCAACATGCCATATCTTCTAGTTACTACAAATCGCTATCTCAAGTTCTCCACCCCTGGCCTCTCGGGCATGACATGTTCATCTTTTATTAAGTGCAATTCTGAATATTGTCAAGAGATAACATTCACAAGGAAAAAGAAAAAAACAGGAAAAAACAACAGAATACAAAAGTTATGATCTACAGGTACCAAATCTTTCGGTAAGCTAATCTAAATTTATGCTTGTTATCAACGGCAATGCCCAATAAATAAGGCGATTGCGAGTACATAATTATACAACAATAAATATAAAAAATGGGAGTTAGTTGTACCCTGTATCTACAGAGCATTTCTTCTTGATAATCTCTTTTTTCTGGGACCTTCATATTCCAATACGCTTTCGTATCCTAAATTGTCTTTTAAGGAATCGAGAAGCCTCTGGATCACTTCTATGACATAAAATCCTTATAAGAGTGTCAGAATCAGCTCCAAGTTTGCTTTTGCTACCTTCACTTAAACCTCTCAAGTCATCAATTAATACATGAGTCTGCAAAAACATGAATGACAGGCTTTAATAAAACATACATGGCAGGAGGAGGAAATAACAAAAGGGACAGACATTCAAAAGTTAAATTTTTTAGAAAAAAAAAAAAAAAGTGAAATCCAATTGTCCCTGGTGGCTCAAAGGTGAGATTTCTGCATGAGTGGAATGTGTGTATACTAAATGTTTGACATAAGATTGAGAATAAGCTAAAAAAATCAGCAAGGAAAAAAAAAAATATTTCAGGTGAAATCCAATTGTCCTTCACAACTGAAAGGTGAGATTTCTGCCGGAGTGGAATGCTTGGTTAGACCAAGCGTTTGGATAAAATTAAGAAGTATAATGTAATTTCCACCTTTGGTACTGTACCATAAAATCTAAATTTAGTAGATGGATAATGTCTATGGAATCCCACCATTTGTATCTGGTATCATGGCATTCTTTCATAGCTTGTGGTCTTCAATTTCATACCTTAATTTTCTTGAATTAATATGCATTGATGTACACAAAATCATCTGCTATCGGTTGATATCAAGTTAATAGGTTATATTTGCTCAATGACTGCACTGTGATAAACACAGATATCATTCCAAGCCTTAATCCTTCTTATAAAAAAAATGAACAGCCAAAGATATGTTCTTCCCATTTCCCTTCTTTTCATTCTCTTTCAAATATCCTCCTCCTTCCTCGGTAACCAAACACATATTAGGTTCTACAATTATATGGTTAGGTAAAATAATAAACACCAATAAAATACTTGAAAAAGAGGACTGGAAGCATATCACAGTCATTTCCTTTTAGAAGGAATAACTTCAGTGTCCTCATGGAGGTTTTCCATACATTGCCAAAATCCATATAATTTACGATCATGTGCTGTATTAGATGGCAAATTTGGCGGAGGAAAAACAATTCTTTCAATGAATCTTGCTGTATTGGAAATTATTTAGGTAATTTTAATGTCCTATTTTGAGTAGGATTAGTGCGCACTCCAAAGGTATCCTCTTCTAGGTATTTGGTGGTGGAAGTACTGTCATTGGAACTTAGTTTTGGAAAGATTAAGGGCCTTCATATCATAGGAATCTGGAGTTTTAGGAAAGGGATTGGGTGTAGATAAAGAAGTGGGGCAGGCTGAGGCATATAATTAAGAGGACAAAGCTAGCTACAGTAATTCACCATTTCCTTTAATCCATGAATTTTCTTGCTTCTACCTATTTTCAGATAGCAGATAGTGAGTTATTAATTTGAAATGAAATATAAGACAACCTAGCCCTCACCGGACCAAGCCTCCAGGGTGCATCATTGCATCCAAGTAATCATACTGATCCTACATTTCAACACTATCCTCTCCTCGATATAACTCCACAAGTTCAAAATTAAACAGATTTCCTCTGATTTCTTCTGTTGTCTTTTGCAAAAACCAAACGGCATCATCTTTCCACTTAGTTTAACATGTTACCACCAAATAACTTGTGACAAGGACTACAATAGCAACAACATGAGATGAACCTAACCTTACTAAAGTGGCCCTGCTAAAAAAAAAGTGATGAACTAAACAGATTGATTGACTAAAATTTGGAATATCCTTAATACAAAAGTTGTTGCACATATAAAATCCAACCAAGCCTAATTGAACCAATGAGGTCATTATCCATAGAATATATAGTTTCTTCCTATTTTGGTTCTTGTGAAATCTCTTTCCTAGCTACAACTGATCAAAATCGTTGCTTTGAATGATCCATATGTAGAAAAGGCCCTTATAGATTAATGGCAACAAGGATTTATGGATAAGATGAAGAGAGAAAGAAATGGCAAGCTTGTAAAATGGAATAGAATGGATAATAGAAGGCTTAAAAATCAACAAAAATGGATAACTATCCTAAGTGCATATAATTGTCAGAATGAGTTTTATTTAAAGAAATAAAAGTATTCAGGGATTATACAGTAGAACAATTAGAAGCTAACTTGTATGCCCTAGGTAGAGTTGGGAAATTTCTCCATGGACTAAAGCAAGCATGATATAATTAAAGGTCAAAAACTACAAGACCGATTCTCGGGATACATCCAACTGCTACAAGGAAAGAAAAAAAATCCTTTGCTCGCTGAAAATTTTAAAGGTTGGATCAGGTCATGGGTAACTTGAACTGACCCGAAAATGGTATTTGCTAGAATGTATAAGCTTTGATTACAACTCGTAATTAATTGTTTGGATACAAGGATAAGATATTTTTTTTCAATTTTCTTTGTTTTAAATTTTAAAATTTTATCTAAATAACATTATATGATTTTTTGAATCATCAATTAGATTGTTTGTATGACTAATATTATAATATTTTATATTCTTTGATATATAATACAGTTGATGCTAATGTGACTCAATAAATGATTGGATTAGAAGTGTACTCTTTCAAGTTGAATATTATTGAAAGATCAATATCAGTAGCTTTAAATACCTTTGAGGAGGAGATAGAAGAGTAGAATTAAGCATGACTTTGCTTTTTTTATTCATGAGATTAAGAACACTTCCAACTTTTGCTCATTTTATTTTGTAATTTTATTAATAATTTGACATAAATATTTATTTAATTTTACAAGTACACTTTTATAGACTATTGCTTAATTATATTATTTTAATATCTTATAAGTTTATAACTATATTTCTATTAATGTCTAATCATGCTATAATTTTGTCTCTATTTGCTCTAGCATTTAGAGTAACAAAAAGGTAACGAAGGAAAAAAGATTAAATTAATCATTAATAAATTACTTACAAAGAACAAGAAAAAAAGCATGTATTGAATTCTTAAAAAAAAGAAACTAAGCCAATCCGAAATGACCCATGGGTTGACCTTAATCCAATCATTTAAGGTTAGAGTTTAGCTTCAACGTTTCAAACCCAAAAGTAACCCGAACCAGAAAATGACTTGCACTCGAAATGACCCATCCCAACTTGATTGCCACAACTACTTGGTTTGGCCTGAACTGCTTGGTTCGAGATGGTTCAACTACTAAGCCTAAATGATGCTTGTGAGATTATTATAAAGAGTTTAAAAGGAGGAAAATGCATATAGAAGGGAAAATGAACCTTTCACATCCAAACATGATGTAGAAAGGTATGGAGAACAAGAATATTAAAGATTTTGACATGGATTTTGAATTGCAAATAACAAAAGTATGGGTTTTTCTGTTTGAATCTAAAATCTTCCTTAACTTGAAATGGATGAGTTGGAATCTACTTGTGACATTTGTACAGCAGGCAAGGCTTTGTTCGGAATTTAAATGCTTGCAGTTTAATTTCAAGGTTTCACTTAAGAGATACAGAAAATATTATGCATACTTGAAATTCACAATAGCCTAAGATCTGTTTTTGAGAGGTTATGAAATTTTGAGCAAAGACAACAGAAGAGTATAGTAAGATGTCACAGGGAAAATATTACGGAATATGTGTTTGAGGATGTTCTAAAAGGTTGAAATAAAGTTGGGTTTAAACCCAAAGTAAGGAGAAGAAAAATAGAATGTAAGTTTTGACTTTCGAGGAAGCTCCAAGAAAGATATTAGAAAGAGACAACATAATGCAACCAAAATATCCAGACGCTGAACGACACTGAACCTAAAAGGGAAGGAATTTGACCTTCAAGTGATGGAATCACGCCACAGAAGAAGAAAATGAAACCTCTAACTTTTATGGAATGAACTGGTATTTATATTAGACTTGGGGAATAGCACTTATACAAGGCCTCAGTAGTTCCTCGTTTACCCTAGAACATGACAAAAGGATTTGAACAAACCCTCCTCCTAAGGTGACAAGTAAAGGTTCCTAGTATTATGACACAAAATAATGTTGGCTAGCCCTTTCCTGAAAAGAGTCTCAAACAACTAAGGAGAAATAAAAAAACAAGATGACAAATATGAATCTACCTGGGAGCTGATGCATAACAGCACCTTACTTTCCAGAACTTAATCTTCAAAAGTTTGGGCCTTTCCAACCAAAAATATATAAATTCAGACTTCTAGACATTGATGTTACTTAAAGCACCCCCAAAAAAAATATAAAAAATCCACCAATTATTATGTTTGATATCAGAACTCTAATAAAAAATGAAAATGTTTGGACTATCCTTCACTACAGAAACCTATGTGTTGGAACTAGTGGACAATAGCATGATTTCAGTAATAACCAGATAGTCAAAAAAAAAAAAAAAGTCATGATTACATGACCATGCTAGTTGACATTCCGCTTGATGAATAAGGAATGATTTCCTAATTTGTGATCATACAATCCAAGTTGTCATTAGTTCCCTTGGCCCCTCCATCAATCATAATTCAATAAGATTTGCTGAACCAAAAATTTCATCATGTGTGCCTTCAGTCCAAATATAGATCTCCGAGAAAAGCAAAGTGGTTTGAAAAGAAACAGTGGGTAATTTATGTAAAATTAAGATATCAACCAACAAAGAGTTCATAGTGGGAGCAGCATCAATGTATTGTAAAGTTTCTGATTACTTGGAAGCCTCAACTTGATTATTTTTCTGATAGAACCATTATCTCGCTGTTAATTATTGCTGAACATCTAGATGTAAAAAAAGCACAAAAATGTTAATCAATTAGATATATCATATCCACCTTTTTCCCCTCTTTCCCTTGTCCTCCCTCATCTATTATTCTGACGGTGAAAATGAGAAGCACGTCAATTTGTCTCCCAAGGCAATTGAGAGAAAGGCCTAATGTTGCAGTTGATTCAACTGCCAAATGGAAATGAATTACTCCATTAACTTTGCTATAGTATCATGCACCATCAGAATATCTATTCATTTAATGATACAACTCCAGAAGTATAGCTGCAACATTGTATTTTCTAAATTTATTTGCAGCTTATGAAAGGCCCTTGAAAATATGGATTGCCTATAGCCTAATCCAACTCTCAAACTAACTAGATAGTTGGTTCAACATAAACAGCAACTTTCTAATGAGGAGCTACTTCAGCCCACTGGTAATGTCTCTTGGTGTTTGACTGGTTGGTTGTGCAAGAGACAAGGGATTGAGTCCAGCCATCATCAAGGTTGGAGTGTTTTAGGAGTATCAGGAGAGGACTGCCCTTATTGTGCAGTCCAATGCCTAGAAAATATTTTTTTAAAAAAAATAATGGAAAAAAAGCATGAAATGCCCTCCCATATATTGCATAGATTAAAAGTCTCCTTTTAGCAACTTTTCTCATGAGTAAGATGCTGTAGGATGTCACTGGTACAAATCCATTGAATATCACAGATACAAGATTTCTATTCATATTTACCTGTAGCAAATGATGGCAATCGCAATGAAAGGCTGCTAGCATTATTTAGCTGCCTTGTGGCGATCCTGAAGCTACCAACTTCTTCTTCATCATCTTCAAAATCTTCATGATCTTCTACAATTAATTCCTGGCCATGTGCAGATTGAAATGACTGTCGTCTTGACAGACTTGCCAAAATGAATGATGGTGTGGTGATAGGTATTGGTGATGGTGGCCATGTTGGTGCTGACCCTGAAGATCCATGTTTTGTCACCAAAAAGAACTCTTCCACAGACCCTGTATTACTCTGATAAAAGATATTTGAAGAGAAGGTTAATAATCATCCATACCCTCTGCATTATTATGCAACAAAAGATGTGGAAGCATGGATGAGGAATAATTTGCATGGACAATGAAGAATTATTTTCTCATAAAGGATACTTACAAGGTCAATATATAGATGCAAAAGAGATATATTGTAAACCTGGCTGAAACTACATGCATGAATGACAAGGACAGGATACAAGAACAATAGTGTCATGAATAAATGCAAACTGTGAACTGTTACACAACTCTACGAAAAAAATGGAAATAAGATCACAGTCGCAAAATTTTATAATTTCTTGAAAATTCTCAACCTGGAAAATTCCAGGAGCCAACTTCTATGTTCCATTTAATGCTGCCTACAGTTCCTTGGGGAGGGGGAGGAAAGGAGGGAAAGAGGAGGTGGGGGGAGGCAGGCAAGTGAACAAAATGTCAGAATATCAACATGCTTTTAAGAGAACTTCTTCATCCAACTAAGTTTCTAGGGAACTAATTCATGATGTCAAGATCATATAAGGCAACTAGAACTAGCTCTTTGGCCCCCAGATCAATATCCCTTGCAAGTTACTTTTATAAATAATCTTTGTTGTATTAACATACAGTCAATTGTTTCCTGGCAAAAGAGACCACTAGGATTGTTTAGATATTTGTATCCAAAAAGTTTGTGTCCCTGCCAAACTAGATGTAACAGCCTTAGGAAGTAGAACACATGCTTACCAAGGAAAGTCCAGAGGATTAAGTGAACCACCATGCCCAAAAGGGAATTATTTTACTATCAATATTATGCACGTCAAATTTTATGGCATACAATTGATTTTATAAAAACCTATGATAGCACAACAAAGATGAAACAATAAATTTACATGAAGAAGATAGAAAGAATTTTAAACAACCTATAGCAATTTATAGGCATTTCATTACATTAACTTAGACAAGTGTACAAATGAAAAAACCTAATAAATGACAGCAATATTCTCTTATATGGTTGTTGAGCTCAAGTCATGTCCTGGGAAGCTGGGAAGTAGCATAAAAATATAGTTATTAGCCTTGACCTGTGATAGGAATCCAGAGAATTCTTCAAGCTTAAAACTATATTATTACCAATTCCAACAAACCATTATATTATCTAACAGTTTACCATTGAAGAGTGGTTAAGGCTGTCATGATAAAGTCTGATGGCTTCCGACAAATCCAGTGTTTCACCTACATCAACAAATGTTCCTTTGGTTATACTTTAAATGGTACTGGTATTGCTTTGCGAGGCATATGGGGGAAAACAATAATGGTTCATTACCTTTCCTAGCACAGTTAAGAACATAGTCAATGCTGACTTGATCTATGTCAACATTATCCAAGGAAACTACACCTGGTGGCATTACAACTTTCTTGATCAAACTACTAGAAAGGATAAAATTAAGAAGTACTTGTCGATCACGGTGATAGTGTTGGAGAAGATCCAAAATATTTTCCCTGAAAGCACTGGCAAGCCTTAGATTTGATCTCACAAAGCTCCAAAAAAAAGTAAACAAAATATGAAGGATGAATTACTCTTTCATGGAGTTCCAAAGCTACAAGGTTCCAATAACTCTGTTCAAAACAGTACTGAAACCACCAGAATTCTCCAATTTAGATGAACAATATCAAGAAACAGTAGAATAGCAGAGGAGGAAATTAGTGAAATTTTGGTTCAGGACAAAAGAATGGATCACTATTCAATTTCAGGCCAAACACAAACTACGAATTTAATTGGCCCTGGCCAACCAAACTTATCTTGGCTGTTAGGCACAGCTCTCCTCTATGAACGTGTCAGGGTTCAACTCGGTATGGCGGCACTCCAGTGCTATTCTCAAATGACACCTACTCAGCGACATATCACGTCAAAATTCTACATTTGTGCATCGGATGAATCAAAAGATTGTAACGCAACCTGCTGGTATTCTTTTCCCTTTTGTCACAAGAATTTCACCCATAAATGAGAAGCAAGAGAGATTTACCCTAAGATCAATAGAAGAAATTCGCTTGAAAGTAGAAATTGTCTCTGTTGGCAGAAAAATTTGCTAGAAAGTTTGAATCGCATCTTAATAGTCAGAATAGTAGCAAAAACAAAATAATCTTTCAACTTCCTTCTTATTTTTATAATTAACTATTGGCAAGCAACAACATCGGATGAGCACCAGAAAAAATTTGATATCAAACCACAAAACCCATTTCGGCCGCAAGATCTCCTGTAATGCAGGAGAAACAACTGACGCAACCAACAAATAAAACAATTCAAAGCGATCCCAAGAGCTGAACTCAAGAATCAAGATCGCATCCATCCTCAAGTCCAAGAAACACATTTCCATTTTTTTCAGAGAACCAGAACGAGAGAAATCCAAGAATAAGATAACTTGCATCAACCCCTTAACATCCAATCTTGAAAGGTAAAACGTTATGGAAAATGATTCGTATCCTGTGCAATTGGAGCGCCATTAGCATCCTAGCAAAATAAAATCAAAGAACGTCGACGTTCATCTGAAATACCCGACCAAATCACATACCAAAAATCAAGAAATCGTAAAAAATTCCAAACGTTTGAACAGCCCGAGAACAACGGAGCATTAAAAAGAAAAGAAAAGAAACGAAAAGAAAAGGCAAGATCTTTTCTGTTAAACCCGTGGAAAATCGCCAAAAACCCCGTTCTCTTGGCCAAGAAAGCCCGAAACTTAACACACTAGCCCGGTATTTAGGGCTTGAAAGAAAGAAAAGGACCGTGCCTGCGCGCGCGCGCGCGCGAGAGAGAGAGAGAGAAGGTGGCGACCTGGAGGCGGAGATTCCGTTCGGTCAGCGCCGTACGAACATCCGGTGCCCAGAGGGATTTCTTTATTCTTGAATTCCACCGGCCACTCCCAGCGGCGCTCTATTTAACATGATGGGCCGAGCGAAACGGCGCAAAGGGGACTCGAGAAGGTGGGCTTGGGCCGACGCGCTCTACCCTACCCTTGTCAAATAAATAGAAATGCGCGAAACCCGCGCGCGACCGTTTCGGGTCCGTCTCATGCCAGGAGCCGTGCGTGGGCACGGATCTCTACGCGGACTAAAGAGGCCGAACCGACGTCTGGAATCTAATATCTAATCTTTGGGCCGGCCCACAACCGCAATAATTGGGGGTGGATCCAGATCAAAAAAATTCGAATTCAAACCCTAACACAATAATGTTAAGCGTGCAAGGACTAATGCGATATAGTAATCAACCAACCATCAGGCCTTCTCTGAATAATATCGCTTCTTCCACTTGGACTAGGAGTTTTCAGGCCTGGAGTAGGTATGAGGTACAATAGATGGGGTTAGCCCCTCGTAACGAAGGCTGCAGATGGGTTGGTTGACCTACAGCTCATTTTAGATTCAACTTGATTAAGCTCGATTCGATTTATATTTAAAAACTTATTGATTAAGTTAAATTTAAAAATTAAACCTAATCTAAATTTTGAATTAGATTCGAATCTTATATTTTTTAAACTCACCTAATCAAAACCCAATTCGACCTAACCTGTAAACATTAATTATATAAATTTTATTTTATTTCAGTCTAATTATCTTTATCAATTTAGTGAATGAATTTTAATTTAAACTATTTCTCTTTCATCATAACAACTAGTTCTTCTCTCATCTTTTTTCACTTAATTACATAAAAATTTTTATATTTTATTATTTATTTTAGTAGATTCTTATTTATAATATCTTTAAATATTTTAAATATCATAATTTAGAAATTTAAGAATAATCATTTATTTCAATGGAATTAAAAGCTTTTGAATTAAAAATTTAAGTTAAAGTTAGCTCTTTTTAAATTTTTTAATCAATCTATATTTGATTATTAATTAGTAGATTTTAGTTATAAAATAATAGTTAGATGTTTAATAATTTTATCCTAAATCTTATGACTTAATTCGGTCTAACTCATTTACAATCCTACTCATAATTTGAAAGAGAAGCTGAAGGCTTATTTGGAAAAACTCTATCAAATTCAACTAGACATGCTAAAGAGAGTAACGGGAGGAAGAGACTAAAAAGAGAGAGGAAAAAAAAAAAGACGAGTGGGTTTAAAATGTATATTAGTTTGTAGCCCTACATAATTGCTCTTTTCCTTCTTTCACTTCCTTACATTTCTCATCATCGTGATCTTTTCATACCTATCATGTAGGATTTGATGCAATTTTGCCAAACAAGCCTTAAATGTTGACCAGTCTTTATCATCGCTAAAAGTGATAAGCAATGGCTGTTAGAGATTGGGTTAAGGCTGAGTAGTCAACCAAAGGACAATCAACATGTTACCTATCCAACATTGTGAAGTGGGTAATGAATGTAGATTCAGGATAAATCCTAAGATCCCCAAAGTTTTGACCTCTAATTTAGGGCTATAAGATGGAGAAATGGCAATATTAGGTCTTGGTAACAATTCTAACCTTCTTTTTTTTCTAATTTATCTTCACAAATTTTGAAATCATTAAAAAGGCAACTACTTGATTCAATAATCATCATCATTGACCTATCAATGAAATCCCAAATTTCATCAATATTTTAATTTTAAAATTTTATATTATATTAAATAGTAATTTTGATTTTGTATTCTACATGCCTTTTTTACCAAAAGTATCCCTCCATTTCTCTTAGAATATAATCTTAATCAAGTTTTTCAAGGAGGCAAGCTTCAAGCACTCTCCCTCCCTCTTCAATCCAAACCTTTATCAACTCTAATATCTCTTTTTATAAGTGATATTATAAGAAACTATTAATCAAGTATCCTTGTTTACTTTACCATCTATATAAAACAATTTAAAATTTTATTATTATTTTCCCTCAAATAAGCATTGCACGTATCCTTTTCTAATAATAAAAAATATATGTCAATTATTTTGAGATTATCTCATTCTAAAATGCATAGAAATAATCAAAACAAAAAATTAATCCATAATTCATGATCTCATGGTGACATGTATGATCACATAATATGGGTATCTTATGCTATAATATCATATGCAAGCCTTAATGGGATCATAAAAAATGACAGACAGGATTAAATAATAGATAGCTAATATATTGTTGGAAATTCTTATCACATCCTGTTTGATCTTGATCTATAAGGCTAACCAAACACACAAAGGATCATAAAGCAATCCATGGCCTTGCTTATTTTTTAAAAATAGGATTTAAGTGTAGCATCTTGTGTTTTATTTTTTTTCAAGCCATCTCAGCCTCTACCAGCTGTAGTTTTGTTCATTTCCTCTTTTTTTTTTTTTTTCTTTTTTTTTTCAAAGCTAACTTAGCCTTCACTTTGTCTCTCATATAATGATGATTGAAAAAAAAAAATAAAAAAGAAATAGACATAGAATTATAATGTTCAGCACTGCATCTAAATTCTATCAATTTTAAATTATCAATAAGAAAATTTATGGGATCCATTCTCAACGCTATATTTTTCAATGAATAGAGAGAGAGAGAGAGTGAGGCCTTGCAATTATTGTGGACCTCTCATTCTAACAGGTAGATGGCCATGTTGCTGTGCAAGCAAGGAACAAAAATAAGGTATCTTTAACTTGATTGCGTCAACCCAAGACTTAAACCATTCCAGAAAGAACAGCGCAGCATGAACTTCTCTAAAGCTATGTTATCACTGCATACGCCATGGACCAGTCCTTAGCCCGGAGATTAGTCTGAGGGGTGGGTCGAAACCAAACACCTTTCGGCGGTTGCGGCGTCCGAAAGAAAAGGGGGAGAATTTTACCGTGTGATTTTAAGACGATACGCGTTAGGTGCGTAGATGGCGGAAAGGCCAACGCAAATTGGGCTTGGTGCCAGTTCTTATTGGGCCCTTTCATCCAATAAACGAGGTCGATTATCTAAATAAAATATTGCTAACCTAACGGTCAAGATTACGATAGAGCCAGGAACAGAGTGCTGGGATACTACAGTAAGCAACAGGGTCTTTCTTTTGACTCGAACAACGTTATTATCTTCCTACCATGCCATACCAATGCATTTCAAGCCATTTCAGCATCAAATGGAGGCAAAATGATGATGGATACTAGATTTTAGTACAATAATAAATTAGTATGACAATGATATCGGATCCGATAGAGATGATAATCTTTGCTTGATAGCAAAGATGATGATGAGGATAAAAAAATTATGATTTTAACAAAGAATCGTTACAGTAGAAATGAATTTGAAGGGATTAAATGAGGATAACAAAAATTTTTAAAAATCTATCAGAGATGAAAAAGATTGAGATATGCATCTTTAAAATCATCATTGAAACTCTCTCGATTTATAATAAAACTTGGGTTTCAAATGATTATTTCTTTTATTAACAATAGAATCAGGTTCAAACTGATAAATAATATTAAGAGAGAGAGAGAGAGAGAGAGAGAGAGAGGGATTAGAGATAGTGAGTGCATGACATAAACACAGGACACATCTGCGTCATGGCACTTGGTCGATACGGAGGCATATGGTTCAAAGCACGGCTGATGACAGGAGTGGGTCTGGTGGCGTTAATGACGCTGGCATAAGATCCAGTGGGAACTACATCAGCACAAAGCTAACCACGAGGTCAACTTCGATGGCTCGCTTGGTTTAGCTCCAGGGATGAACATGGGAAATGTTAGGCCACTGGGGCTTCGGAACAACAACAGCAACAACAACAACAACAGCAGCCTGCCATAGCCTGCGAAGAGAGCACGAAAGGCAAGACTCGCCCATGTTCTGGCCGACTGCTCGGCTGACATATAAAATAAAAAAACAATTAAACAAACACTGCTTCGCCGTGCCTGCAGGCACCTGTACGCATCTACTATTTTCACTTTATTTTTATTCTATGAATCGACGTTTGACCAGATTCCAGCTCATAATTAAAAAGTTGAAAAAGAGATATGGCACACGTGCCCAATCCTGTGGTCCTCAGCCTATATCTTTGCTACTGTGCTGCCCATGCCGTGCATATGAGGAGATCACTGTAAGTTGAAAAAGAACCAACAGCAATAAGCCGTAGGAGTCTAGAAGTAAATAAAAATTATTTTACATATAATGCATCATAAAAAAAAAAATTACATATATTTAAGAACATGAGACATGATATGCAATGCTTCACACAACATATGCAACCCCATATGTCTCATGCATGACGACCGGTAAAACACTTCGTTTTTAGCTCTATAATTTTTATTTATTTTTTAAAAATTTTTATTTATCAGTTTTTATGAATCTAAATCAGTAATTTATTTTGAATAAATTAATATTTTTTTATGAGATAATCAATTAATATTTATTTTCATCATGTTTTACTTTTTATATGTTTCTCTTTACTTTATCAAAATTTATTAAAAAGCATGTAATAATGGTTAAGAGTTGGCTTTTTGACTTTGAGATTTATATAGGGATCTAATGATAAGAAAGATGAATAAATTCGATTTTGATTACACATGAATGTAAGTAAGTTCAGTTTCCTCTTTCTTCCCCTCCCCTTTCTCTCTCTTTATTGCAGTGTGTGAATTGAATAAGTTAAGATGGTAACTTTAAAAAAATAAATAAATACCATGAATACCATATGTATAAAAAGACCATAATAATCGGCAAAAAGAGAGACGGAATCTAAGAAATGATTTAAAATAATATTTAAAATAATTAAATAGCATTGAAAAATTTCAAACTATTAGTTAGCGACAAGTCTAAGCTCTGAAACTATAATTACTAACCAATTCATCTTAAAAACATGAGATTGAAGTTAAAAAGCTAACAATATATATATAAAGCCAAATGATTAAATTTTGCTTGAAATTAATTTTAAAATTAAAAATCAAAATCTAGCTCGGTTTACTTGTTATAGCTTGCTTTCAGTTTAATTTTAAACTAAGTTAAACTCTAATCTATTTTGAGAAGCTTGATAATATTCATGAAGTTGAAATAAATTTAAGCTTATGAATTAAGTTTGCTTCAACGATGATTTATACTCATGTGATACTTGATTCAAAATTGATTCAATTATTAATTATTTTTTAATTAATAATTATTTTAATAAGCTGGGTAAGGGTATAAAATCCTCTTAAATTATTAATTATCTACTAATTGAACTAAAAGTCAATATTTCAATTAAACTTAATAATTGATTGTATATTAATTGACACATCTATATAGTATATTATTAAAACTGCTAAGAATGTGTGCTAGCTTAACAAGTATAAATATTCAATAAATATTCAATAAACAAGTATAAATATAGTATATTATTAAAAATGCTAAGAATGTGTGCTAGCTTAACAAGTATAAATATTCAATAAACTTTTAATTTGTCATGTAAGGTATTCTTTTTTTACTATATATCAATATTAATTAAAAAAATTAAATAGCTTTCTTGAGAAGTCCTCATCTCTTTCGCTATAAATAATTTCCACCTTTTTTCTCTCAAATATCGGTGTTCTTTTCCTTCATACTTCCTCATTTTCTCTTTTTTTTTATATCTTCTTTTACTTCATTTTCTTCTTTTTTTTTTTTTTTCTTCTTTGCCAATTTAGTTATGCAGCTTTTTTTTTTTAATTTTATTTTCTTTCTTTCCTTCTGACACGTAACTAGTATGCTTTCTTCTTCTTTATCCTAATCTTTTTTTTTTTTTTTCTTTTTCTCTACCAAGGTGATTGTTAAGTCCTATAATTTATGTTAAGAAGAGAACGGATGAGTACTTGCATCGCATGAGTTACATGCTTGTACTACAATACACTTTAATAATTTGGACTTATGCTGTTGCCAGCCAAACCATTTCGCGTTGTTTTCAAAGTTAGACTCGAGATTGTTTTAGATCATATGAATCACATTCAAGTTGACATAATTATATCTAAAATTCCAATCTGATCTGACAGCGAGCCAAACTTAAAAGCATTTGAGATCCATCGAAAACCCTGCACAAATGAATTAAAAGCAGCTCACGAGAATTCTCCCTCTTTCTTTCTTTCCTCACCACTGTTCTCAAGAGTTGGTGCAATTCATAAACAATCAATGAAATCATGACTACAGTTTAAAAAATAAAAAATAATATATATATATTGAGTGAACACTTCACCAGACCATTATTTATCTACCCACATATTCTCTTTCTACGTGCTTGCAAGTTATCTCAAAATCGTGTTGACTTAGACCTCGTGAAGTGGGGCAGGCCCTCACGCCCACCGCCAGGAGGAGGAGGAGGAGGAGGAGGAGGAAGAAGAAGAAAGGGACGAAAGCCACGCGTCGGATGGATGAACGGGAGAGCTTATCCGCAACAAAAGAAATCAAAGTGATGTCACGCCAGCGACTTCCAATTTGTAATGGTGGATTAAGAAAATAATCTCTCGCGCACAAAACGACAAAGCACTGTGTGCGTGTTCCTCTAGACAATGTCGGCACTCAAAGTTTACCAGTGCGAGAAGAGAGGGCCCAAGGGGCGGAGTGGAAGCTTTAAAATACGGGATCAATAGGCCATGTGAAAAATATAGTACATGGAAAGTCGATACCATTCGCAGCTATTTAATATGGGTACTACAAGATCTTTCTAAAAGATAATGATAACATGCTGTTGGTCACTTAAAAAGATTTTTACAACATCCTAAGCTCATTTATTAATCTAATTAATTTATTAATAAATTAAAATTATATAATTTAAAATTTTAAATAAAAATTAATAAATAACAAATAAATTTAAGTTATAAGAACCGTACGCTTCATGTTACTATGAAACTCTACCATCATTTCATCGATAGTTTTTTTTTCGTATTCATCAATTTTTTTGTTCGAATCGGCTCTGGTACCATTTATAACACCGCAAATCCATTTGCTGATCTAATTAATTTTTTAGTGGATCGAAATCATGTGATCCAAAAATTTAAATGGAAGATAATGAATAACAAGTACTTGATTTATAAGCATATAATACTTTCTTTCTCATTCAATGTAAGACTAAATTTAAGATATCACAACTTTTACTTAATTTATTTTGATCAGCTTTTACAGTCTAAATTAAATGTATTTCATTAATTTTAATTTATTTTATATAATAAAATATTATGATAAAAATATTTTAAGAATCAAAGTTTCAAAAAAAATGTTTTCATCTTAAAATTTTTTCAAAAAAAGCTACAATCTGTGCTCTTCTTTAATCAAAGTTTCAACAGCATGGTAACACCAATATGCCACTAAGACGACCTCCTTTGAACCTGTTGCTTACCGTTATAACCATTTTTTTAAAAAAAAATAGCTGACCATTATGACTACTACAATGGTCATTAAATATTTTTTTTTGAACCGAGTACTTATGTAAAAATAAAATAATCAAGTTTTACCATTATAAAAAAACAAGCAACCGCAAAACAGATTCTTTTGTTCAGCTCATAATTTATATTTAATCATGATATCGTATTTTATGTTTTAATTAAGAGAAATAAAAATCCTGAGTCAATATGATGAGACAAAGTTTGATTCATGACAGCAGCAAAACAGGATAATGATCTGATCACAGCCATTAATAAAATTTTTGGCAACATTATCCGCACATAAAATGCGATAACTCCCTTCCAAAATGATTGTAACAGCTGTTGCTTGGAACATCGCTTTCTATTCAACCCAGGTGGAGAAGCCAGCTAATGCTGACAGGGGAGTTGCGATGCAGCTGAGCTCCATTTAGAAAACCATGGGCTGGGATGGATGGATGGGTGAGTTGTGGCAGGAGATGCTGCTGGTTTTGCTCCTCCTGATGTCCAAATGGCACCTAACTAGATGGGAAGCGATGGGAGCTGGAGCTGGGATGAACGCATGCAATGGGCTGTGGTGATAGATAAAGGCCCCCTGTTTCAAGTGTCAGGATAAAAGGATCAGAGCCATGTGGTCCTAAGGCAAGTGCATAGCAATTGGCGTTCCCACAGTATATGGATGAGAGGACCACATAATAATCTAAGAATTTCATGGTGTGGTCCTCCTCTACGTGAGCCAAGAATATATCGCCATCTCTCAACAGTTGGTAGCCATCACCCATTGGCCCTGTCCAAGCGTCTAAAACACAAAACAAGTCCACTAGATGATATCTTTACGAAGTGCTTCCTCCAAAAACAAAATATAGTGCCTTTAATTATGAACATGTGCATGAACCTCCCCGACTGTTCTCCTTTGCAAAATTTGATATTTTGCAATGATAAAAACAAATATAAAATGAGCAAGAAAATATGACACACATTAATATGGGGTATTCAAACAGGCACCAAAGCACCAATGCTTTCCCATTTTGCATCACCAAAGCACTAAGTGGCTTATTAACATAGGAAAATTTTTAATGAGCTTGTGTACTGACCAGATATCAGCAACCTTGAAAAGTCCTGCCATTGCTCCATTTCAAAGACTTTTTTCTGGAGACCCATTTCATGAATGGGCGATACTGAATCCCAGTAATACCAATACGGCTGTTGACTTGTTACAAATGCTATGATTCCGCTTGTTTGACGGACTTGTATTGTCTTGTACTCTTAGAAATCATATAGCTGGTGTTAAGCGGATCTTTTCAAAGATCACAGTTTTTAGGCCCAAAAATATTAACTAAAAAATATTATTATTATTATTTTTTATATAAATTTTTAATATTTTTTTTACATATAATTCTTGTCAAGATAGGATCCTACATCCACATCCTTATTTAAAAGTTCATATTTAAATTCATATAAAACTCTTATATAGTATTTTTTAGTTCACATGAGTTACGAAATGTATTGTTTCTGAATAATTTTTATGATAAAAATTTTTAAAAATTATTATTTAAAATTTTTTATTTTATATAATTTTTCAGTATATAATTAATATGAAATTAAATATTTATCAATTATTTTAGAATAATAATAAGGTTTTAGATTTTTGATGACCTTGACAATGCCTAAAATTCTTTATGCTTTGGCTGATGCTGTGCTCCACCTGAAACACCCAGCGTCGGATTCCAGCAACCGGCCATCCCACTTGGGGTCAAACAGCTGCCTGCCAGCCAGGAGCTGGACCTATTGTTCTGATAAATATAATCTCTTCCTCTCTCTCTCTCTCGTTTCTCCTGTGAAAAGCCATCCATCCTTTATAATAATAGGAACAAGAAAGGGCCCGCCGAAGCCAAACGGGAGCTGTTCAGACCCAACGCTTAAAGTGAAGCAAACTCCTTTGTAATGTAGATCATCACATCATGTAGAGGAGGAATCCGGCAAAAGTGCGAACGTATACCAACGAAAGCGAAGGAAGGATACCTTGAAAAAGAGTTCAAAGGACTCAATACACCACGTTTCGGCGTCCAAATGAAGAAATGCTTTATTTATTCAACATACAATGGAGTGTGCGTGTGTGCTGAGGTCAGTGGAGACTCATGGGATAAACCTGATAAGCGAAAGATGGTGGGATTATATAATGAGGTTTTGAACAGAATACCAAGCGTGACGGTGAGAGAATGAGTAGGGGAGCACTTGGAAGAAGCCACTAACTAAACCAAAGATTCCTCCTTAAGCTTCAACATAATCTATTATATTAAACTAATGTGTTTGGAGATACGAAACACATGGGGACTGAGCAATGATCTTTTAAACAACAGATTCGAGATGATCAAGATTAGGCTGGATCTTAGCTACGTCATGTTCTTTTATTAAAGTATAGGGAAAAGGAACAAATGAGGTAAACATGCCATGTCACGGTGGGGATGGAAATGAAATGATATAGTTTAAAATCCTTGGGCTATTTTAGCGTAACGACAAAGCCTGCACTAATATAATGCACGGGCCCCTTCCTTTCATTCTCGTGACAAGGTTTCCCGGAAACATGTGAATGGAATAAGAGAATACTGTTCAATTCGGAGGGCCTCTCAGGACATCTAATCTAGTATGGGAAACAGATTCCTAAATTAAGTTCTTATGTGAGCTAGCAATTTTGAGTTATGTTTTCAAATCTAATGAGATTTTTCATGGAATAATTGTTCGGGATGTCGTTCCAAATGAAGCGAAAAACTATTTCATTATCATTCAATGTCTTAATCGGTGTGTCTTTAGATATCCTTTTTATTTTTTTTTAAAAAACACTTGAGACAATCACATCATAAATAATTTAAAACCTTACTTTGAATAATTAAAGTTCCAGCAACAAAATGTGAGTGCTTCTATGCATGCACGTTTTCTATTAAAAGGTAATTATTAGGTAAACGTCCATAGAAACCTATGTGGTTTCGAATAAAGGGAGGAGATGCTTTATGTAGATGAAAATATAATTTTTCTTCTAAGTGCTTGTGATAAGGAGATGTTTCCTACTTGAAAACTTTTAAAAATTGCACTTCCATTATTATAACTCCTAAAAAAATGTCTAACACTTTATATTTAGCCAATTTACACATAAATCTTATTTTTTTTCAAAGTTTTTAAAATTTTTATTTTGATACATAAAGACTTCTCCGTTCATTTTCATCATGAGTCGTTAGTATATGATGGTTATATGATGGTAAATTTTATCTTTCAAACTTGGCTTTAAAATCTCAACCAAAGTAAAATTGCCACGATTTTGTAAGAATAAATTTATTTTTTTGCTTGATAGCTTAATGGTGTTAAAAGATAGATGATCGGAATAAGCATTTGTATACCAAAATAAAAGTTTTAATTTTTTTTTAAAAAAATAATTTAGAATCAATGCATAAATCAGCTAAATTTGATAGAGTCTCACTTGTAATTTTTCTTAAAAAATATAATTGGAAAGGGAAGAAATAAAGTGGAAGAAATAAAGTGTGACTCTATTGTTTGGAGGGGCATCAGTGCAGTGCATAGTCCTGTAAAGATGCATTGCACACTGCGGTAAAAGAAAAAAAAAAAAAAATTATCGCAGAAGATCCTGTTCCCATACGCAGGTATATAAAATTCGCGTTCAATTTTTTTAAAAAAAAGTGAGTTGCATCAGTCTAAAGAAAACGGCTCCTGACTTGGATCCTACATCTAGACACAAAGGACGCTCCAATCATGGAGGAGACGTCACAGAAGGGGTTCCTACACTGCTGTCATATTTGGAGCAAAAAGACTAAAAAAAAAAAAAAAAGTTCAGCTACATCGTTCTATTCTAGTTCTGAAACCATCAGCTAGGATTGAATCCTATTCAAGAAACGTTTCAAGATGCGTGTGTATATATATCATTCTTTTAAATTCATTTTAGTAGTTCTAGGATTAGAGTCTGATTTCAAAAGCTTAGATATCTTAGGGAATGGTTAAAATTAAAATTAAAATTGTTTATCTAGCTCTTCATGTCAGAGCGTGTGAAATTTTTTCCATGCTTAAATGAACTGAATATTATTACCAAAGATGCGATTGGATATGCACTTCTCATGCAAAGATTAATCTGTAAATTAATACTCAACCATCTATGATAATTATTCTATTAATTGTAAAATTTCCCTCTCTATTAATATATAAATTTCTTTTTTCTGTTGCTCTAGAATAACTTGTATAAAAGTCAAGAAGACTATTCATGATATTTCCCGTTTGTAATTGCACCAACCCAGCGCAAGCAAAACTATTCAATATGCTGTGGAATGGCCCCTGTTGTGCTGATCTGAAGGACTGAACCAAACCAATAAGACAGTCCCAAGTACTACGGGGTAGCCACTAGGGACATGCCAGACGCACGCTGATAAGCTTCGTTCTGGCTGGATTAGGCTGTCCGAGTCTATCCCTTCCCTTCCCTTCCTTTCCCTTCCCTTCTCACCCTCATCCTCTCTCCTTCCCCCTTCTAAATCTGTGGGATAGGACATGGGCCCATGGCCCTGAGGGTGAGGTGAGAGAGTTGGAGATGTTGGCAGTTGGCAGATCTTTTCCTCAAGTCTATCTAGAATGCCGCTGGCTGGACCCTTGGAATCCAACAGCCAAATCACCTGCATTATCCTCATGCCTATTTATAATGCACACTAACGCGCATGTGAATGAAAATTTCCCTTTTTTTTATACTCTAATATATAGTGAAATAGATTGATTATGTTTTTATTAGCGGCAATAAAATATAATAATAATAATAATAATAATACTAATAGTAATTGGAAGAAAAGAGAGAGAGAGAGAGAGAGAGAGAAAAGGGGTGATAAAAGCAGCAGAGACGGCAAGGCCATGCCTTGGTCAGCACTATCAGCAGCAGCAAGGTTCAGGGGGGTTGCACTTGCAAGCATGGTCCACACTCATGTGAACACCTTCCCATCAACTTGCTTGCTTTGGGCCCCACCCACCCTTTGCCCAACTCACCTCCCCCACACCCATGCCAACAACATACAAGCACCCATGAATCTTCCTCCCACCATCAAATGAGTTGACCCACACAAACACCCATACCATAATATTTCATGCATTCAAAGTAGCCAGGTTGCTATGCAACAACCCAAACAATTAGCTACAACACCACTCCCCCACCCCCTCCCCTTTCTCTCCTATATATATATATATATATATATATATATATATATATATATTCCATCTTCTCCCTTACTTCCAAACCATAACCAATCTTGTACACTTTTCCTAAGAGATCAACCCATCCAACATCGACATGGAGAGCAGTTGCATCGACGAGGTCTTCAGCGAGACGGAGAAGCTGCTGCCGCCTGGGTCTGATGCCCTGCAAAGGGTGGGCAGCGGAGCCAGCGACGTCCTCGACCCGGAAGTCGGCATCGAGGCCGAGTCCCGCAAGCTGCCGTCCTCCCAGTTCAAGGGCGTCGTTCCCCAGCCCAACGGCAGGTGGGGCGCCCAGATCTACGAGAAGCACCAGCGCGTCTGGCTCGGCACCTTCAACGAGGAGTCCGAGGCCGCCCGCGCCTATGACGCCGCCGCCCAGCGCTTCCGCGGGCGCGACGCCGTCACCAACTTCAAGCCCCTCTCCGAGGCCGACGACAACGACGCGGCCGAGCTTTCCTTCCTTGCCTCCCACTCCAAGGCCGAGATCGTCGACATGCTGCGCAAGCACACCTACCATGACGAGCTCCGGCAGAGCAAGCGCGCCTTCGGGGCCGGCAAGATCTTGGGCAGGGGGAGCATGCCTGCAGGCGGCGGCCTGGGCCTTGGGTTCCTCGCCGGCTCGGGCGGCGGAGGGCAGCGCGAGCATCTCTTCGAGAAGGCCGTCACGCCGAGCGACGTCGGCAAGCTGAACCGGCTGGTGATACCGAAACAGCAGGCCGAGAAGCACTTCCCGCTGCAGACGACCGGCGCCGCGTGCAAAGGCTTGCTGCTGAACTTCGAGGATGCGTGCGGGAAGGTATGGAGGTTCCGCTACTCGTATTGGAATAGTAGCCAGAGCTACGTGCTCACCAAGGGGTGGAGCCGGTTTGTGAAAGAGAAGAGCCTCAAAGCCGGGGATATCGTCACTTTCCAGCGATCAACCTGTGGCCCGGACAAGCAGCTGTTCATCGATTGGAAGCCTCGAGCTGTCGGTGGTTATGCCGAGGCCAGACCAGTTCAGGTCATCAGACTCTTTGGTGTGAACATACTCAAAACTCCGGCGGTCGCGGTTGGTGGAGCCGGTTTGGATGGGAATGGGGGAGTTCGTGCGGTTGGTTGGAGCCGGAAGGGAATAATTAGAGATATGAATCATGCTCAGTTGATACCATCGCCTCAGCTGTTCAAGAAACAAAAGACAGAAGCTTTGTAGTATTGGCATTTGTCTTAGACTTTTCCCTTTTTATCTTTCATGTAAATATTCGAGCGTATATCATATGAGAGATGGAAAAGTTGAATCCAAGTGGAAGGAATGAAACATCGGGAAAGGAAATTTTTGTTCATATGTTCTTGAGTTTTTATCTGTCAATTGGTATCCAGATGGCAATGAGCTGTTTACTATTCCTTCATCCCAACGAAGCACAAAAAAAAAAAAAAAAAAAAAACCGAAAGAAGAAAGCATCATAATTTTTTTTTTTTTTTTTAAAGCATCATAAATTTTTTTTTTTCTTTTCTTTTCTTTTGTTATTCAAGAACGTACTGTTGGTTTCCATGGCGATATAAAGGAGATGCGTGGAGATATATATCCACTGTAAAGAAAAGATAAGCTCACAGGATGAAGGAAATCTATCGCAACCTTTTCTTCCTTTTGTCACCAGTGAGATAGGCTTATCCCTTTGGTAGATGCCTAACTATGCCAAGATAATGCGGTCAACACGTTAGCATGAGATACAGATGGTTTGCTTTAACTTAGTCGATCCCCCACTTGTAATTATATATATCTTGCCGTTTGATTTCTAAAATGACGCCATAATGGTGCAGCCGCAATTGAATAGTTAACTTATCTCTTCTAAAATATGTGAACCGGAGCAGCTTGGGGGGTGGGCTGGGTCCATAGCCACTTGATCGAGAGACTGCGTTGCCGTAGCTGGCTGTGATCGGTGGATGGGTTAAAAGTCCACTTTTATTATGTCCTGTTGATTCCCCGAAGCTTCAAGTGTGTGCATGAAGGAAAAAGAGAGAGAGAGAGTGAGAGAGAGAGAGAGAGATAGGGACAAGGGGAGGACGGGCTGCCTGCTTTTAAGGACCATTAGCAATAGGCGTTTACAAATGGGGACATTGTGATGGGCTCTGATAGCCTGGTGTTCATAGGAGCTAAGGAAAAGTCCGAGCACCTTTTAATATAATATAACATCACGTTTCCGTATGGTATTGTGACAAGTCCTTCAAGATTACAAATCAAAGTCTTTATAACGAGTCAACCGCGGCATCATTTCACCGTAGCCATAAATGGCAACATTTATTTCTCCATGACTCTCGTAAAGTACGGATCTATCTCCACGCTAAAGAAGAAAATTAGAGGCAAGTTGATTACTTATTTTACCGTGTGAAAATATATATATATATATATATATATTATTGATTTTGAATCAAATTTTGGATCTCCTCCCTTCCTTCTTTCTTTGATCTAGAAACTTGGACTCCTTAAACCTGGACATTACTCGGTCGATCTCATGGTTGCTAATTAACACATCGGCAACAGCGAGATCCATGCGAGCTAACTAAGGTACGATTTTCTTTTTTTCTTTTTTTTTAAAAAAAAGAGGAAGAGATTAATATATTAGATTAACCGCCATAATTGCGAGCAGAGACTGGAGAGACTCGAGGGATTCCATTTTTACTGGCACTCGTTTTCTTCACATAGTGGTCTTCGAGTTGGTTGAGTCTAAGGGTGCATCCATCCCTTTCAGGCTTCATGCTTCTCAAATGGTGATGGCGTTGAAGGGGCTGACCCAAGTTGCGAGCCTTTACATCAAGCAAGAGAAGTCCTTGTTGTTTATTAAAACTTTCAACCAATTCTCTTGCCAATCTCATTAAAATCATCTACTGTACTGTAGTCATCCTCCAACTACTGACTTCAAACCATGTGCGCGGTTTGTATCCAGACTTGGCCGTCTTCTTCTTCCGGTTCCAGGCTGTTCAGGTTTGAAAATATCAGGGTGAAGTTTTGAAGAAGATTTTTGGTCTGCTGGTGGAGGAGAAATCCGGGCATCTCGTTCCTCAGTCGAGACTTTTTAAACAGATCAATAAAGGCTGAGAGAAGGCCTCCTTCTCCACGCGCATCTGAATAAAGATTTTTTTTTCTTCTTTTCTTGAGTTGAAACTTAGGGTCTAAAACTAAAACAGTACTTTAACCGTTTGCAATCAATTATCTGAAGTAGCTATTTCCTGGTAGCTGACCCAATATTTACCCCAGATAGAACGCTGAGTTTAAATCGCATCACATGTAAGCCAACAATTTCAACCAAATTCAAATAAACATTATCATTTAACTAATAATAATGATTTATAGAATAATTAGTAAAATTCAAAATAATATACCACTATAATAATAAATTTTTTAAAAGTATTTAATATTCAAATTGAATGACTAAAAGGCCTTTGAATCATAAGCTAAATTAGCTCATCTAAAATGAATCTTGAACTAAGTTTATAGATTAGCTTTCAATCGAATCTCTGCTATGTCTTGGTCTGTAGAATAAAAAGGAACAAAAATAATGTAATTAAAGAAGTTAAGTAAGCATAATAAATCAATTTTAAATATTTTTAAATATCATTTGGAAATCCATGTGCAACATAATAATGGTTTAAATAAAATTTTTTATAAATAATTCAACATATACGTATAATTTCATATGATTCAAATATTTTTTGAAATTATTATTATAAATATTTTTAAAAAATACCTCTTAATTTCTTTCATTTATAATAAGGATTCACGGGTCTCAACAAAACTATGAATTAAATTTTAAAACCTCCAATATTAGCTTACTAGTTAATAAGACTACAACCATATATAATTTCTACGATAGCGACAAAAAGTAAATCGTCGCATATAATCTTTATGGAATGGATCATCGTATGCATCCCCTATAGAATAGGTCTTAGTATCTAATAAAATCTTTTGCATAAACTTCAAAAGAGGTTTCGGCATCTAACGAAACTTTTGCATAAACTTTGAAAGGTAAAAATTATGGAATAAAAATCACAGTCTAACTAAAAGTTTATAGCATATACATATACGCATCATATTTTATTCCATATACAAAGAATTTACAATTTAATTATTCAAATATTTTTAAATAATAAATTTAGAATAATTTAGTAATCATAACATAAATCCGCGTACATATAAATTTTTAAAATTTAACAGAGACCTATATTGAAACATAAACAAAGGCAACATATTTCATCCAGACTTTTCATATAAATAGAGGATGCAAATAAATTTATAAAATTTTTAGCCTTTTCTTTTTACATCATAAACATTTAATTAAATATATTTAACAGCTATCGCACATATATATAAATTTTAAAATAAATATAAAATAATTTTAAATCAAAAAAATTTAAAATAAAATTTTTATTTTAAACATAATTTAGTGGCCATAACAAATCCATACATATAAATTTTTAAAATATAATAATATTTTAATAAATAAATTAATCTAAATTTTTAGGCAAACAGGCATATGGAATCACGTTCAAAATTTTACAATCCTTTAATGAAGTCATTAACAAATTTATATTTAAAATAAAAATATTCTAACTAATGTAAGGTTACTATTATTTGATGATTGATGGGTGTTAGGCCTGATTAAAACTTGGTCTGTAATTCTTTTACATTGATTAGATCGATCAGATTGAAATTTTAAAATTACATGGTATAAAAATCAAAGCCTGGGTTCATGACAATCAATCCGAACTCATAGCCACTCCACTAAACTATAACCAAGACTAGATCCAAACTTCAGACTAAACAAACGAGAGAGAGAGAGAGAGAGAGAGAGAGAGAGAGAGAGAGAGAGAGAGAGAGAGAGAGAGAGAGAGAGAGAACAAAAGAATTAAAAAAAAAAGATGAAAATCGGGGAGAAAAAAGGAAGAAGAAGAAAAAGAGAAGAGGAGGAAGAAGAAGAAAGCAAGAAAGAAAAGTGTCTTCAATTAGCCAAAAGGAGTGCTCGGTCGGTTAGGAGACTTGATGGAGTCCTAACAATAGAGCAACATACCGTGCTCAATCGACTCAAAGGTAAATAAAGGTCATAAGAGTGGTTGTTAGTAGGGGTGGGCATGAGGTAGTAGGGGTGGGCGAAGGGCAAAAAAGGTAGCTTAAGGTATCAAGTCGGGCCTAGCCCCGTGCCATGAATAGTTAGCCCGACTTTGGGCCCGAGCTTAATCTAGTGGCAATATCCAAGGGGCTTGAGCCTAGTGCGACCTGAGCCCTAGCTATCTTCCCCCTTGTAGAATGATTAACAGGCCATATCATTGTTTATGTTGGAAATAATTTAATTTTACATTAATATATGATTTGTATCAATAAAATTACTATATCAAAGATATATGGATAAATTGATAGATAAATAAATAAGAATAAGATTTAGGTGTGGCTTGGACTGTGATGCTTATATCTGGCTTTGTCCATGGGTTAGTTCGACTCCTCTTAGCGCTCTGTACATATATATATATATTTTCTTCTTTGCACTTGGATACTCCTAGGATGCAATCAAAACCCACCTCGAACCAATCTTGTACCTTGACTAAAGACCAGAGAGACTTTGAAATGTCTTTTTTTTCTCCCTGACTTTGCTTGGAAAGTTGGAACCCTGGACTTTTGAGCCGCTTAGATCCCAGACTTTGGAATAAATATTTTGTTTATGTTAAGCTCTCAGAAAAACCGAAGCCTATAAGAGTCAACTAGGCATTACAAGATAAGTAGCGATCGCCGAGTTCCTTTAAAAAAAAATAGTCTGCAACCTAGCCGTTAAAAATAGATTCTAAATTTTAAATTAATATAACACGTATTCTTCCACATAATTTATGATATTAAAATTAAAAATCAAGACTAATATCATTACTAAGAAATGGTATGGATAAAATTTACCATCGAACGAGTGAAAATATTTTAGCTAGAACCTTCACTTGTAGTCATCCTGCTTTTATTTGAAAAGTTATAATAAATCAAACTCTAAGACTAGACTTTTATAACTAAAACTTGAACATGCAAGTCACAAATGACATGACTGGTTATGCTCTAGGATCCATATTAGAAGCCATACATCAGTACTTCAATTCTACAGTTTCAATTGGGAAGCCGATCTTGAAGGTTTGGGCATTGATTTTTATTAAAACGAGGAGGATTTGGTGGCTTAGAGTTAGGCTTTGAAAGTAGAGAGAGTGGGAAAGTGTGAAGTGCTATGGGCCTGCAGTGCTATGGAAAGAGGGAGCAGGATTCCATGCAAACTATTGTTTCACAGAACTTGGTATTTAAAATCATTTTGACCATGATCAGGCATGTCCAACGCTATGATGCTTCAACCATTTATTAAGTTTATTTCAACTAGATTGATTAATCTATTTAAGAAATAGATTTGGCTAGGTTTTGACTATTGGCTTATTCACAAGGATCTATTTGTATCTCTGAAAAGGAGGAGGAGAAAGAATTGTTATCATTCTCTTATTTAGGAAAGAAGAAAAAGAAAGAAAGGATAATATATATTTATTCACTTTGTTTGAATAAAGAAAGTGAGGGGAGGAGGGGAAGAGCAATTTTGAGTTTCAAAAGATTTATAAGAATGGAATTTAAAAAATAAGATAAAAGATTATAAATCATTTCTATTCTTCTTTCATATAAACAAACCTGTTTAAATCTTTAGAGATGAAGGAAGGAGAGGATAAAAGATAAAAAAAGAAAAGAAAAAGAATGAAGGGTTATTTTCTTCTTCTTGTTTGAGAAGAAAGAAAGAAAGAAAAAAAATTTATATTCATTATGTTTGGATAAAAAAAAAACGAAAGAGAGTAGCAAAAAAAAGTTATATTTATAAAATTAAGAAACATAAATTAATTTATAAGAATAAAATTGAAATGATGAGTAAAAATTATAAATCCATTCCCTTCTTTTCGTTAGCTTTGGTTTAAATTTTTTGAGAGAGTCTACTGATTTCCTTCCTTCCCTCTCCTCCCCCTCGTTAAACTCCATCCAAACGGACCCTTAAAAGGGTTAAATTTCCATCATGGTTTTCTCAGAGCACTCATCATGCTTTGCTAATTCATCCTAAAATATGCTTTGCCGATGAACATTATGTTGGCATAAATTGCCTACCGTTCTCATCAATTTGAGCTGGACTACACCAATTTTCGGACAATGGAACAAACAAAGCCTATTCAACCTTTATTTGGATTTATCTCATTTAACTCTGTACCACGACGGTTGGGCTCTGGTTTCAAGAGTTGGGAAGCGATCGCGTTCGATTGGGATGGTTGTTTCCTTCACGGCACAAGCAGCCATGGTTGTTTCCCTCACCGCAGCGATCTACTCTGGGGCTCTCAAGGTCAGTCTTGTTCTTCAGCAATTTTGTATTTTTTTTTGAGGGATGCAATTTTGATAAAATATTAGCTCACAACCATTAACTCCTTTAATTATTGCATTAAAGGATACATTATTTTGCTTTATGCATTAGTTTCACTGTTTTTGATCTGGAAGGACTTGTAATTTTGGGTGACAGCAGATATTTCCATTTAATCAATAGACTGATTTCAAATGTAACTTTGTACAAGATGAAATTGTTAGCCCTGATTCATGGGAGAAAAAGAAGAAGAAGAAGAAGAAGAAACCTACAGTGACATGCAACATGAAATGAGGCAACATTTTATCTCAAACTATTTGGCCTGAATGACCAACTTTATGCATCCACACTGGTACTCCCATCTTTAAGATAAAAGGCAAACTCAGCCTCCTGATCTCAGGGATTAAAATAAAAGAAATATGACAGCCAAAAGTGGGACTATATTCATCAAACTACATAAATCATAGAAAAAAAAAAAAAATCTTTTTATCAGATGAGATATCTTAGCCATATGCGATTCCTCTCATGTGCAAGTATGTGCTCAATGCCAGCAGGGAATATGAACTGGTTGCTAGTTATCAATTCTACCAGTTTTCTAACCACAGTCTCCAGTTCACCCATTCCTGGCTTTTCGATACAAGAGGAGGTATTCAATTTGCAAGAACAGTGAATGCACTCATTGGAAAGCCTAGAAAGATGACATAATCATGTAAATAAAAGAAAGAATGGATCCTGTTAAGGAAAAAAGGAATCAATCTGCTAGGAAATGTTGGGAAGGCAGAGTTTATATTCTACAACCACTGGTACCTCCATTGAAAAGAAGGAAAGCCAAGTTATTTTAGAAATTTCATTAAGAAGTGCCATCTTAGTAAGCTTTGAAAACATGAAGTAAACATTGTTAACAACAAAATATGCCGTATCAGTCTATATGCCACTATACCAAATGTACTATATCATACCGATACTATACCATACCGATACTGATAAAAAACATGCCAACATTTGGTATGGAAGCGTATGGGCATATCGATAATATGTTTGAATTTATCGGTTCGTCCATTGGTGCCGAAATGATGAAACATGATTAACTACTTCAAACAATGAGAATTTGAAAAGTGAGAATACGATATTATGAAGATATTTGGTACCTATGTATAGAAAGAAATTTTTTGTTTAATACCAATTATTGCCTTGATAATCTTATGATACACATGTAATATACATATATAAATATATGCCAAATATGGATACTTGTTTGATACAATTTGGATACTTGTTGGGTGCTTATATTATATACTCTCTTTTTGAAATTAAGAAAAAGCTCTGAATACTTCCTTTCCAACGATAATATGTGAAAAAAAGGCTCTTTTCATTCTGACAAAAGTTAACCTTCTAATGAGGGATGATGGTTAAATTTGGAGCAGTGATGTTCATATTGTATTATAGAATAGTATGGGAGAAACAATTGTGCTTTCTAGATTTTTTAATACTTATATTTAAAATAAAGTATATATTTATTGCTACACAGCCATTCTAGTATGCAAGACTTTTCTTTTATAATTGCTAAATTTAATGAAGTTGAAAAGACAATAATATGTATGCCTAGACGAATGTTCGTAATGCAAATATCAATATGCTTGATTTTTACTTTTATACAATTTGCTAACTTCAATCTAAAGTTGTCAAACTACACAAAGAGAAATGTTGTGTAAAAAATTTTCTGCCTTTCTTTTTATTTGTTGATAACTGCTGAAACTGGGTAAAACCAAATTTTCAGACCTTATTTGCGATTAAATAATCAGTTCATGCTTCATATAGAAAGCATTCACTCAATCTGGAATTATGAGTGTTATTTATTGGAGTTGCCAATGGGGCAACTCTTAAGAGTCAGGATATCAATGCAAACTCTTTTTTTTTTTTTTTTTCCTTTTTCCCTTCACAATTCTCGTTTTCTAGGTTTCTATCTTCATGCCTGCCTTTCATGTTGATGAACAAAAGCTTTGTTTTTTAAGGATACATGAATCAGAAATTATTTGCCATAACTTTTATGATGCAATCACTGAATTAAATTGGAACAGAGCATCAACAACCTCGCAGCTGAGATTGGAGGAGATCAAATAAAATTCTCAATGAATCAGGGCTGCAACCTCCCTTCTCTCATCTGCATCCTATAAGCATATCAAATAAAACTCTCAAAAGTTTTGAGATTTTTACATATTAATTAAGTAAAAATAAACGAGCAACCAATGCCTTCTCCATGAAATAATGAGCCATTAGCTGTGACTGAAAAGAATCATCCAGCAATGTAGCTGGTGGCTAGCATGAAAGAAATACATAGGGATGTAATTAAGCAGTGGTTCTGCTATCGAGCTTGACTGAGCGTCAGCACAGTCTATTTTGGGCCACTTAGTTCATTAAAATTAAGGGGGCCAATTTGAAATCAGATGGGGCCTGTTTGGTTGTCTGTAATAGGACACGTCCATCCAAAGATAGTCCAATCCAGTACGACCCTATATTTTATACATTGTATTTATCTATTAAATTATATTATATTTTCTTTATCATATCTTCCGGAAGAAATCAGTCTGGAATTCGAGCACGATAAAGTCTGAGATCAAACCCAACGCAAGAAAATGGGGGAAAAAATGAAAAGGAAAAAACACGACTAACTCTTTCACCCTGTTTGGAAATAGTAGATAGACAAAAACAAAACAAAAATGGAACAAAAGAAGGAAAAGGAGAAGAAAAAATAAAAAAAAAAAAAAGAGAAAAACTCTCAGTGTAAATAATCTCTAGCCACCGGCGGACTAAGACCAAGGCCGCCGCCGCGACGAACCAGCATCTTATCCACCAATCCCGCAAGCTTGGCGTGGCCAACGGCCGACGCCTCCGCGGCTTCAGCCTCACCGGCCTCGGCCTCCCTCCGGACCGCCAAAACCCGCTCCCTCCACTCCTCCTCCAACCTCTCGAGCCAGGCGGTCTCCTCCTCCCGGAGGCGGCGGATCTTGGTCTCCACATCCTCCACCTTCTCCCGCTTCCTCCTCGCCTTCTCCGTCTCCATCTGCTGCTCCAGCCTGCTCAGCCGCCACGCCGCCTCCTTCCGGTGCTGCGTCCAGCTCCGCCACCCATCCTCCACTTCCGCGCACAGCTGCACCACCACCGGCAGCAGCAGCAGCCACCCCTCCGGAGGCGAGAGCGAGAGGCTGACCGAGGGAGGCGACGGCGAGGACGAGGAACAGGAAGAGGCGGCGGCGGCGGCGGCGGCGAAGTAGAGGGAACTAGGCAAGACGAGGGAGGGGAGAGGAGGAGGAGGAGGAGGAGGATGAGAAAGGGGAGGGAGGACGTGCTTCTCGGCGAAGGTGTCGAGGATGTGCTCGTAGGCGGAGGCGGATCCATGGTGGTGGGGCTGGTCGGAGGAGGCTTTGGCGGCGGCCTTGAGCTGTTTGTCTTTGAAGACCTCCCACCACTTTCCGAGTCGCTTGGGGGTACGGCCGGGGAGGTGGGCGGCGATGGCCTTCCACTTGTTGCCGTAGCGGGACTGGAGGGAGACGAGAAGGGCCTGCTCGTCCGGGGTGAGGGAGCCCTTCTTGAGTCCCGGGCGCAGGTAGTTCTTCCACCTCTCCTGGCACGACTTGGGGTCGCGGTGGAGCGCCCGTCCCATCCGCTCCGACACCATCCCCCACTCCTTAGCCCCGTACTGCTTCACGTACGCCCGCAGCAGCGCGTCCTCCTCCGGCTGCCATCGCTGCCTCTCCTTCATCTCTTCCCTTCTTGCTCTTCCAATAACATCCTCCTCCTCCTCCTCGCTTGGGTTGTCGTTGCTGCTGGCGAGCAGTGGCGAACGGAGGACGAGGTCATTATCTTTAGGCGGGCTGCTACTATTCTTCTAAAAAATAAAAAATTATCGCATGGATGAATTAATAAATAAAGAGAGACGGGAGAGCGAGAAGGAGAGGGAGAGGGAGGGAGAGGGAGAGGGAGAGTGGGGTGGGGATGGATGGCTCTCTTTTTTGCTTGGCAGGGAGGGGCAGAGAGGGACGGGGGCAGAGGTTGCGAAAAGACGGGACGGCGCGGGGATGGGCAGGGTCTGGCCGCATCGATGGAGTGGGGATGGACGTGCGGTGGTCCTGTCGGAGGGAAGGCCTTTTTCTTTTCTTTTTCTTTCTTTTTTACTCGGCTCGGATGGGGAGTCTCACTGTGGAGGCGGGCTGGCGAACCACGTTTGCTCCCCACTTTACCATGCCCTTTGCTCGTGCCCCCAGCGTTTCTCGAGGGGCAGGGATCCAAGGAGGGATGAGATGAAGACCCATCATCCAACATCCTATCGTTTCTTTCTCCCTCCCTCTCTTTCTTTCCCTTTTTTTTTTTTTTTCTTTTTTCTTTCTTTCTTCGTTTTTTATCTTTTCCTCCTTTCTTTGTCTTTCTCATGTCACATGATTGGGCGTGGCATTACCATTGCAGGCATGGGATGCCGTTCGGTTCTGTCTCCTTTATTTACTGTGGCGCTGCTGTTTTTTTCGCCCCCTCTCTCTCTCTCTCTCTCTCCCTCCCCCTCTGCCCTTTGCGGGCCTCGGACTGGTGAGGGGCTGGGGTGTCAGGAAGGCTCTCTCTCCGACTGGAGTGTCAGGAAGGCTCCCTCTCCTCTCTCTCTCTCTCTCTCTCTCTCTCTCTCTCTCCCCCTCTCTGTGTGCATCGTTGGCATTCCTTCCGGTCTTATCGTCTGACGCGTAGACAGCGGTTGCTTGTCGTGATGCGTCGAGAGGGCCATTGGCTGCGTTCCCTCGGGAGAACAGCATCAAAATCCATCCAATAAACGAGTCATCGTCTCAAGCAATGGCATCCATATGATTCGGCTGATTTGTGCTTCAAGAGAAAGTGATAAAAAAGGCAGTCAAGCTTTGCAACTAGCAAGTAGACAAGTCACATGTCAACGAGAGTCAATTGCTAAATGACATCTCACTGGCTCAGGCTATAAATAAGACACATAAAGAAAAGAAATTTTACAGTTATTAATATATATATATATATATAAATTATATTAGTTAGAGGGTATCAGCCAGTAGTGTTGGTACTTTTCGTTGACCAGTAGAGAGGTTTGATCCTGGTCTCGCTTCGGTTTCAGACCCAGTCGAGCTTCCGTCTGAGCTAGAGTTTCACCAATAAAAATAAAAAAAAAGGGCCTCAAAATAAAACACGAACAAACTGTTACCTTCTGGACAAGGTCTGGATATTTTAATCGAAGAAATAAAATTCAACATTTTACCATCCAGCATAAACGCACAATAGACCCAAACTAAATTGTAAATTGGCAAATTATGATAACAAGTGCTATTTGCCTCTTCTATTATTGTGGAGATTGGGGATTAAATAATGGGTTTTTTTATAATGTACTTTGTTAGCTGTTAACCAGAACAAAAATATTATGATCATCATTATTTACGCCTCCCAGAATGCAAATTGGAGATGAGGATGAGTTTAGGCCAACGCTTTGGAGCCCCTCCCTGTTCTCTTATGTGCCTTTGAATTGGACTTTGTTGCAGTGGCCATGCTACCCATCCATCCCGTAGGATATTTCTTTCAACAACTTAATAAGGAAAATCATGAAACATGGATGGATCTAATCAACATCTCAATGCATGTGAAAGCAACCTGAAATCCAGCATCATAACTGAATCTTAATCCGAAATTTTGATGCAACTAATCCTCTCCCTGTATACTTGCATCCTTAGCTTAGATGCAACTGCAACACAGTGATACATTTCGTTTCTTCCATTGAGAGAAAGAGAGAAAGAGAGAGAGAGAGAGAGAGATTTCCTGGTGCCTCCGTGCACCGACAAAGCTGCAGCAGAGACGTCTCAGAGGCAGGGTGTATTTGCCAATCACCAGCAGCATTTAAGGAGGAAATGCATTTGGAGAACGGGGCGAAGGGTAAAAGCAAGCCGGTTTTGCACATTGGTTACTAAGAGTTTATCCATCGAACAACTGGAGGGCATCCAGGGCCACAGTTACATACCACAGGGAACTAGGCCGTGGCATGGTGTCCGGAGCTGGGGCCAATCGAAAACGTGCCAAGAGGCGGCGAGTCTTTGGACACCACCTGCGGCAGTCAAGATGGCATGCTTCTGATCCATCCATCATGTGACTTATAGAATGAGCTAATCAATGAGTACACATTGCTGAAACTCCGCTTTTTTTTATTTTTTTTTGAGCCCGTAGCTCTCCACCCGCATGTGATTGACCTGCTACGAGCCACATGGTAGATGATGAGTCTGCCAAGGATACTTTGTTGATATCGGCCCAAATCTTTCTGTTAAAGGAATAAAATAGAGACCTTCTCTTCCTTCTAACCTTCTTCCTCCAAGCCATAATGGCAGCGTCACCCACCGCCGCCAATCCAATCGTATTCCCCCCTCCTCTCCTCTTCGTGGTCTCCGCCTCTCTGTCTCCCTCGTTCTCTTCCTCTCCCCCTCCCTTCTGCTCATCTTCCTCTGCTCCACCACCTCTCCTCCGCCACCACTCTATCAGCTTCGTTTAGTGTTTTTTTTTTTTTTTAAATTAATAACGTTTGGTTCATTAAAAAATTTGTACGAAAAGTATCTCTAAAAATATTTTTTTATATTTGATCGAAGATAATTTTATGTTGAAAAAAAGTTAATTTAACTTTAATACTCTTAAAATAAAAATTACATGAAAATTAATACAATATAATATATTATTATAGGAGCTAGACTTGAAGAACTACATTCAAATGTAGTCGAGCTTAAATCCGGTTATATTTCTTATCTCTAAGATGAAAAAGTAAAAAAAATGGAATGATTTTTAAAATTATGTCGATGTAAAGATGAGAAAGATGATCGAAAACTGAATTTGGCTGCATTCAAATTAGCCAAATCTACCTTTTATTATAATATAATATAATATATTATTATAATATTATATTTTTAATATAATAAAATTATATTATATTATATTATTAAAATATAATATATTAATAATAATATATTATTATATTATATTAGTAACATTAGAAGGCTGTGGATAGGAAGAAAACAAAATAAATATAGAAGGGTAATTTGAAGCTTTTGGTGCTAAAAACTTTTTTTTTGGACTAAAAAAAAGATAAAATATTAATTTTTTTATGAGAAATTTTTTCTCTTCTTCTCAATCAATCACAAAAAAAATAAGAATATTTTTTTTTTTCATCTTTATTTTCTCTCCAACCAATCTCAAAGTCAAGGCATTTCTCTCTCCTGGCCGTCTCCATCTCCTCCGACTAGCGGGCGCAAAATGTGCACAACTGGAGGATGATAAATGGGTAATAGAGAAAAAGTAACTGAAAAATTGGACTCGTTGTGTAATGAGTGAACCATGCCGAAACAATGCAATGACCGGGTCAACGATTTCCATTTGGATACTGAGTCAACATAAAATTCATCGGTCAAAGTCTCATATCTCTCCGCACCTCTATTTTTCTTGGCAGATTATATCATTCTTGTCATATAAATGACACCATAAATAAATGAAAGACCAAAAGCATAAAGAATGGTAAAAGAAAAGAAAAAAAAAAAAACTAAAGCATTTACATAAGGCTTTGAATGAATGAAATTGAAGCTTGATTTCTGAAAAATATAAAAAAAATATATTAGTTGAACTAAAAATCATTTTTTTTACTATACTTTTGATTATACGTAAATAATGTCATAAATAATAAAAAATTCAAAGAAACAAGAGTATTAGATAAGAGTCTGAAGGCATTGAATGGTAACCCTGGATGGATAGGATTGAAGTTCAATTTTTGAGAAAAACATTAAAAAGAGTAAGTTAATCCTAATTTTTAAGAAAAACATTACAAAAGTTATGTAGGTAAACCTTAAGAACATAGGTTGGACTTGTTTATCTTATTATCTCGATGGTCTTGATTTAGGAAAACATTATTCTAATATTTCCTAAAAACATTAAAGATGAACTAACTGTTGATTGTTGGGGCTTGCTGAAAAATTATCACTGTTACTTCCAAATATAAACAAAATTTAGATTAAATCATGCCAAATGAATCTTTATTATTTATGAATCTTTATTTATCTTAATTGGACCGACTCGATTTTCACTTTTGCTTGATATAAGAGTGGGCTCCAAGGCATACTTTTTTCGAACTCATACAAAGCGCACAAATACATATAAAATCGATTGCTGGTGGCAACCCAGTGCTAAGGCTGAGAACTCGCCTCCTTAATCTTATTTTTCAAACTCAAGAAAAAATTCCTTGTGGCATGGGAGGAGGAGTCTATGAATCGGTAGTTATATTATATCATGCTATAATTATACAATAATTGCAATACAATATTACAGCGTAGCTTCATCTTGTGCAATATAATGATAATATTTTGAATATTTTTATTTTCAAAACTATAATTCTAATATAAATGCCTCAAGTGATGTTGGTATATTTTAATAACTAAGTTCATTTTTAACTTTTTTTTGAATATGTTCCTCTTCCACTCATGCATTCATAGGTTCATATCTTTAAGGTAATGAGAAAACAAAAGGGTCCACTTTCACCTAATCAATCTTTGACTAGATCATTTGAAATAAAAGGTATAGATAACTATTACAATTATCCTTTCTAATCACCTCTATCATGTGAAATAATAAAAGATAATAGAAAATTCATAATATTACATGCTCAATTTATTGCTTATAAAAATGTATATTGTCTTATAGCTAATTGCAAAAAAGAAATTTTTTTTAAAAATAATTAAAGAGATCATAATTTAATTATTTTCATTTTTGAGAATAATTTTAAGATTTAAAATTATTTAAATATTGAAATAATAGCTATTATTCTTGATATACAATTGCCATTATAAAAAGGTAATAGGTTGCCAATGACTTTGCATAACAAATGACTAAAACATTAAAACTTTAGTAAAAGAATTTAGTGATTAAAAGTCAACAATGGTCATGCAAGTTAGAAATCTATATTATTTATATATAGCATATATAGATAAATAGATAGATCGATATAAATAACTCAAACAAAAAATTAAAGGTTTTTGGTCTTTTCACCTATGCATCAAATCAGTGTTAAAAGTTTAAAAGTACAATGGGGATAATTTTGCTGAACTACTAAAATATATTATCATGGGAAGTCCAAGAGAAAAAATATAGAGAAGAAATGAGGAAAGGATCTGCTTTTCAAGAAATATGAGAGATACAGAACAGAGAAGGACCGCTAATGGAATACAGTTTTAGACAAGTCTATTATAGAGTATTTAAGATTAGTTTAATGAAAATAATACGAAGAAGCTAAGTGAAGGGAACACATTTTTGAGTTTCAGAAATAGATGAACTCAAAAATAGATGAAAGAATAATTGAAGGCATTGCATTATTATACTATGGTTTCAAAATAACACTATCTAGCTTAGCTTGTTTATACCTCTAGTAATCATATGAAAAGTCAAGCATGACTTCTTAGTATCATTATATCAACACACACACACACACCTACACACCTGCATGCATGCATATTTTATGTTCAAAAGCAATTAGTTATAAGATTTTTAATGAAGCTATATTTCTATTATGATATCACCATACCAAAATTGTTATTGACCATAATATTATGATAGCTAGAATGGTTATCAACAGGCAAAATCTACTCAAATTGGTGTCATTTTAGATTAAAATAATGTGTTTTCAACAACCATCATTTGACATTATAAGTTATAAAAATTAAAGAAACTACTTTTATGTGTTGCATAGAAATTTATATTTAGGAAATTATCTTATACAAAGCGATAATGCTAGATGCACAATTAATTTGGATAGATGCACTTCTCTTATAAGTTTACCTTTAAAATAATCACAAATTAAAGTAGCATATATTGATTAAAAATAAGTACTTCTACCCATCATTGCTCTATTGGTAAAGTCTTATGTACAAAAAAAGAATTGTGTCATAGATAAGGGTTTAGCTTTAGATTGGGTATTCCCACCAGACCATGCAATTTATCACCTATCAACTATCATGTTGGCATTAAAAATGAAGTAGTAGCATTTGCTTATTTATTTAAAACAAAAGTAATTTAGCACTAAATCATTCATATGATATTGTTGACTTAGCTTTAGTATTGGGCTATTCTTGATGCACCTCATCAAACACCAATTAACTATCATGCTAGTAATAGAAGATAGAGTATTGATATTTTTTGAAAATTTAAATTTGAAGCAATTTTAGCAATTTAAAGATGAAGAATAACACGACTTGAGGTTGAAAGACAATATTCTAGAGTTTAGGTTTGACTAAAAATAGATTTAGTAATAGATGGCCTCTTAAACTGCAATAATAGTATTTTGTTTTTGAGAGAGGGAAAGGTGCATTCAAACTGCGTATTACTACTCATTGTTGGTCTATCACGATGGACACCCATCAATCTTACATAACAACAAAGGATTCATGTAATATGCATAGGTTTAACTCAATAATTTGAATTAACTATCATGCTAACAATGAAAATTGAAGTTGCATCATTTAGATTTTTTATTTAAAAAAAAAAAAACTTTAAAAATCTAAAGATGGACAATAATATTACATGAAGTTGGAAGATGACACTTTGATATTTTCTAGAAATAAGGATGGATAATGTAATGGATGATTTCCTAAATTGCAGTAATAGCTTTCTTTTTGGAGACATAAAATGAGTAATGCTAACCATCACTACTCTACTCACTTCAATTCATCACACTTACTGGGCAATAAATGATTTATATAATATGCTGAGGTTTAGCATTTGGGTTGGGCCATTCCCAGCACTCCTTGCCAAATTAACATTATCTATCAACTCACTAAAGGAAAATGAAATGGTGACATCTTACATTTTTAATTTCAAATATAGATATCTAAATATAGAAAGTGACTTGTCTTGAGATTGGAAGATAACATTCTAGAATTTAGGTCAAACTCTAGAAATAGAAATAGAAATATAATGGATGGCTTTGTATATTATAGCAATATATATTTTTTTAAAATTATGGCTTTATTCATTTCTCAATTCATTAGACCTACATGGCAATAAAAGAAAAAAATAAAAAAACTGATGTATTACACTTACAACCAATGATCTGCAGTATGTGCACAAATCAAGAGAGATATGCAACCAATGATCTGTATTATGTGCACAAATCAAGAGAGATATCAATCCCAAATTTGTTGGATGCAAAGATTTAGCTTTAGGGTTTGACTATTACAAACACATCACATCAAGTAACGCCAATAACTGTCATGTCAGCAATGAAAATTGAAGCTGCATCATTTTGCTTTTTTATTTAAAAATAAAAATAAAAATAATTTTAGAAATTTAAAGGTAGACAACAATATTACAGGATGGCAGAAGACGACACTTTAACATTTTCCAAACATAGGGATAGATAATGTAATAGATGGTGTCCTAAATTGTAGTGATAGTTTTCTTTCTTTCTTTCAGAGAGAAAGAGCGCGATATAAAATGAGTATTGCTAACATCACTACTCCATTCACTTCTCAATTCCCAACACTTAGTTGGTAATAAATGATTTATATAACATGCTAGGGTTTAGCTTTTGGGTTTGGCTAGTCCAAGCACTCCTTGTCAATTAACATAAACTAACTATGAAGCCACTAATAGAAAATAGAATCGTAACATTTTGCATTTTTAATTTCACATATAGAAATCCTAATATACACATTGATGTATCCTGAAGTCGAAAGTTGACACTCAAGAATTTAGGTTAGATTCTAGAAATAGAAATAGATAACATGACGGATGACTTTCTAAATTAAAATGAATACCACTAGACATCGCTGCTTTATTCATTAATCAATTCATTAGACCTGCATAGTAATAAAGGAGTCATATAATACATAAGGGTTTAGCTTTAAGATCAAAACAACTATACAACATGAATCGAAAGACAACATTCTAAAGTTTAGGCCAAAAGAAATTGTTGGAGGAAACTTACTGGCTTTATAATTATCTAAATTCTAATAGTTATTAAATAGAGGCATGCAACTATGGAAGTGTGTCAATTCATAAAACATACCTAGAAATGTCATTTCAAACCCATGAAATTATATCCCAATAAGGCTTATCTTCTAACTTTTTTCTCCAAAAAAATGTATCGAATCATTACTCTGTTCTCCACTTAGGGGTTGTAGTTAATTAGTGTTAATTGGTTATGTGATACTACTCAGTAATTTACTTTGCAAGTCTTATACAACACAAAAATTTCACATGGCCATGGAATAGGGCTATAGATGAAATTCAAAAAAAATAAAAAGAAAACCATGATGTATTACACTTACAACTAACGATCGACGTTTTGTGCACAAATCAAGGTATATAGGAGTCCCGAATTTGTTGGATTCAAAGGTTTAGCTTTAGAGTTTGGCTTTTACGAACACATCATATCAAAAAATGCCAATTAAATATCACGTCAACAATGAAAATTATAGTTATGTCGTTTTGCTTTTTTATCTAAAAATAAAAATAATTTTTTTAAAAAAAATCTAAAGTTGGACAACAATATTCCAGGAAGTCGGAAGATGACACTTTAATATTTTTCAGAAATAAGGATGGATAACGTAATAGATGGTGTCCTAAATTATAGTGACGATTTTCTTCTTTCCTTTTAGAAAGAGAGAGGGGGGAACATAAAATGAGTATTGCTATCCATCGTTGTTCTATTCACTTCTCAGTTCTCAACACTTACTTGGCAATAAATGATTTATATAATATGCATGGGTTTAGCTTTTAGGTTGGGCCATTCCTAGCACTCCTTGTCAATTAACATGAACTAATTATGAACTCACTAATGGAAGCTAGGACAGTGACATTTTGTATTTTTAATTTCAACTATAGAAATCTAAATATAGAAAATGATGTTCCTTGAAGTCAGAAGATGTCATTCTAGAATTTAGGTTAAATTCTAGAAATAGAAAATATAGGATTTAAAATGAATACCACTAGACATTGCTGCTCTATTCAATACTCAATTCATTAGACCTACGTGGTAATAAAGGAATTGTATAACATGCAAGGGTGTAACTTTAGGATTGAACCATTCTTAACACACTATATCAAATTAACACCAATTAACCATGGCATTAGTGGTGGAAAATATAATGTTGGCACTTTCTCTTCTAATTTAAAATAAAAATAATTTCAGCAATTATAGAGAGACAACTAAACGACATGAATTGAAAGATGACATTCTAAAGTTTAGGTTAGAAGGAATAGTTGGAGGAGACGTACTAGCATTATTATCATCTTAGTTCCAATAGCTGTTAAATTGATGTAGCAGTGAATGTCATTTCATAAAACATGATTAGACATGCTATTACGAACCCTTTGAAACTATGTCCCAATTTCACAGCAATCATAGAAAGACAACTAAACGACATGAATCGAAAGACAACATTCTAAAGTTGAGGCTAGAAGGAACGGTTGAAGGAGATGTACTAGCATTATTATCATCTTAGTTCCAATAGTTGTTAAACTGATGTAGCAATGAATGTGAATTCATAAAACATGATTAGACATGCTATTGCGAACCCTTTAAAACTATGTCTCAATTTCAGCAATTATAAAGAGAATTAAACGGCAAAAATCGAAAGACGGCATTCTAAAGTTTAAACTAGAAGGAACAATTGGAAGAGACCTACTAACATTATAATTACCTTAGTTCCAATGGTTGTTAAACTGATGCAGCAGTGAACGACAATTCATAAAAACATAATTAGATATGCTATTACGAACCCTTTGAAACTATGTCTCAATATAGCTTACCTTCTAACTTTTTCTCTAGGCTTCATGACATGCTGCGCTTACAACTAACGGCCTGCGTTTGGTGCACAATCCCGAATTCGTTGGATGGCTGTAGGATAACCACACAGGTAAATTCCCTGATAATCACATAACACCATGCATTGGATTGCAGCAATCTTCCAGTTGCCACGGAAGATAAGAAACTGAACCGGAAGACATGGAACCGCGCATGTGGCGGTGCTGATGCGACATCGCTGGAGCTGGTGTTTGAGTCAGAAGTCAAACGAGATACCGCTTGCTTTCTCTCGCCTTCTTCTGCTCTTCCCTGGTGGGGATGGCGTGACGCTATTTTCCAATAAACTCACCGTCATGAAAGCCAAGCCCCCATCTCGGCCGTTTCTCTCGTAGCCCACCACGTATCCTCTCCTCCACCTTTTTATTCCGCGCATCCCATCCCGTCTCTCGTTCTCCTGTCACCCTTCCCCCCCCCCCCTTGCCAACATACAGCGATGGCAGCCTTCTTCCGCCTCCTCTTCCTCTCCCTCTCTCTCTCCCTGGCTCTCGGCCGGAAGGATCCACCGGAGAGCACCGGAACCACAACCATCCTCGACGTCACCGCCGCTCTCAAGAAGGCCACCCAAACCCTCGCCTTCGATCCACACAAAACCCATCAACTGCTCCTCGATCAGGAGAAAACCACCACCACCCTTCGCTCCTCTGACTCCACCGCCACCCTCTCCCTCCAGCTCTACTCCCGCGACTTCCTCCCCCTCCCCAACTACACCTTCACCCACAAGGACTACGAATCCCTGTCCCTCGCCCGCCTCCAGCGCGACTCCGCCCGGGCCCGGTCCATCGCCACCCGGGTGGCCCTTGCCATCGACGGATCCAATTCCAAGCCGGACAGCATCCAGGGCAAGATCGTGTCCGGGAATAGCCAGGGGAGCGGCGAGTACTTCGCCCGGGTCGGCATCGGGCGGCCGGCGAAGCCCCAGTTCGTAGTGCTGGACACCGGGAGCGACATCAACTGGGTGCAGTGCCAGCCCTGCACCGACTGCTACAAGCAGGCCGACCCCATCTACGACCCCACGCGCTCCGACACCTACACCGCGCTCCGCTGCTTCTCCGAGCTGTGCCAGTCCCTGGAGAACCCCGCCTGCCGGAACGCGACCTGCCGCTACCAGGTCGTCTACGGCGACGGCTCCTTCTCCATCGGGGAGCTCGCCACCGAGACGCTGACCATCGGCGACGCCCCGCCCGTCACCGACGTCCCCATGGGATGCGGCTTCGACAACGAGGGTATATTCGTCGCCGCCGGCGGCCTCCTAGCCCTCGGCGCGGGCCGGCTCTCTTTCCCCTCCCACCTTCCCTCCCACTCCTTCACCTACTGCCTCGTCGACCGCGACACCACCGGCACCTCCATAATCGACTTCGGCCCTCCGACTGCCCGCCCCGAGGCTTTCACCGTCACCACCAAGCTGCTCCGCAGCAAGAAGATCCAGACCTACTACTACGTGGAGCTCACAGGGATCAGCGTCGGCGGGACGCTGCTGCCGATCCCGCCGTCGGCGCTGGCCATCGACACGGACGGGTCCGGGGGGGTCATCCTGGACTCCGGCACGTCGGTGAGCCGGCTCAACAACCAGGTGTACGAGCCCCTGCGGGACGCGTTCCTGCAGGGGACAAGGCACCTGCCGCCGGGGACGGGACCGGATATATTCGACGCGTGCTACAATCTGTCGACGATGACGAAGGCGGAGGTGCCGGCGATCGCATTCCACTTCGGGGAGGGGAGGGTGCTGAGACTGCGGGCGAAGAACTTCTTCTCCCCGGTGGACTCCAAGGGGAACTTCTGCCTCGCCTTCGCCAAAACGTCGTCGCCGCTCAACATCATCGGCAACATCCAGCACCAAGGGATGCGCGTCGTCATCGACGCGGAGAATTCCATCGTGTCGTTTACACCGAATAAATGTTGAAGTCGTTGAGGCTTTTGGGGCCGCTGCGGTTCTCTGTCTAGCGAGCCGTGGCTACTGTATGTAGCTAAAAATAAGTACAAAAGTAAAGGGATAGGGTGGATCGTGGAATGTCGTACATGGGCAACCTGCGATGCTCTAAGTAGCATGCATGCTATCAATAAATAAATAAATAAATAAATAAAAGATGGAATTGTTTGTTGGAGTTGTTTGCTCTATTTGTGCTCTACTCTTTAGTTATGACGTGTGATGAGAACAAGCTTGGCAAGATGGGAATGGGTTCTTGATGTACATCCGTCCATCCATCATGTATGATGCGTATGACTAAACTTCTGAGAGTTCATCGAAAGCAAGGTAACGAATAAAATTTTATCTCATCTAGCATGATTACATATGGATAAAAATATTAATATGAATAAAAATATTAATGAAATGAGAGGGTGAAATAATTGATCCACAAAAAAAACATCAACCACAATTAGCTGCTTAAAAACCTAATGAAATAAATATAAATATATAAAAAATAAATAAAACCAAAATAAAAAAAATGTGATAATGCATATTAATCTCACAAAATAAATATTAAAATGTTTAAGATAAATAATTAATTTAAACTAATAAACATTTGAATAGTAAATAGAAATGTTTTAGAAATAAACAAAAATTATTGAACCAAAATTTTTAGTAATATAAAATAATTTATATTTTTTTTATTATTTCTCACCTTCAAAAAATATTTTTTTTTATTTTTATTTGACTAAATATTTATTGATTCAGATAATATTTTTTGGTTCAGACTTTTTTTTTATTGAGAACATAGTGTGTTTATCTTCATCATAATTGTATTTATTGTTTATCTATTGTTATTTATTTTTCACTGCCTCCACTTCATATCGGTAAGGCAACTACACCTGATATCAGGAAAAGTTATTTCACTGCCTCCACCCAGTACGAGAACCACATTACTCACGCTTATAAATGTCACTATCAAAAAAAAGCACCTAATGACGATGGGCCAAACAATAAAAAGGGAAAATGGTTAGTGTTCCATCCAATAAAATCTTCTATTTAAGCAATGAGACCCTGTGTAAGCCTTGTACACGGATCGATTATATAACAAGCTGGGCAGCATTTATGCACTAGAAACCACCACGACAAGAGTTCATCTCTTTCCATAAAAGGAAATTACCAAGAGTGAAAATGACACTGATAGACAATAAACAATCCTAATTACAAAAACCTAGGCCCCATTAGAGAAACCGTAAAGTGATTCCTAAGCCATGACAAAGTAATTTCTTTTGAGAAGGATATTTTCCATTGATTACATTCGAATCGATAACCAAATATGAGTGCGTTTGTTATATGAAAAAGGCGTTCCTCAACCAAACACGACCAAAGTACCAAGAGAGAAACCAAAGTACTTAGAGAGCAACATGACTTGAGCAAAGTCGAATGGTCATGGAAAAGTGACATATGGCCTACTGGAAAACACCCAAAAGCCAGCCAGGAAATTATTCTCATCCAAATAACGGTTCTTAATGTTATGGGATAGATACATTTCCATTTTTTCATCGAATAAAACACCCCATATATCTTATCCGATCCCTTACCTCATCAAGCAAGGACTTTGATATTTATACTCTTATATTTTTTTCTTAATAAAAATATTTAAATTTATTTAAAATTAACATTATAATATATTAAACAAATGATCAATATTGATTCGAAATTTCTTTAAGATAGAATAAAATGATGACCATCTTAGGAGACTTGAATCATTAAACCAAACTGTAAAGTGATAGGCATGAATTACTACAATCTTATACAATAATCATTCGAAGGACCTCAAGGCGTCATCCTTTTGGACACACTGCAGTTAACCTAGAAATCTGCTAGTAAATCAAGTGGTCACCCACCTAGAGATCACAACCGTATATAGAGAAGAACGAGAGAATTGTACGAGATTGGAACAGCATAGTAGAAACATTAATTTTGATAATGACAAATTATGACAAGATGCATGAAATTGCCACCCCCAGGAAGAAATGGCATAACTTCAAAATAAGACAAGGATCTGGCTAACATGGCAAATGTTATAGTGTACACATGCAATATATATATATATATTCCATAAAGAAAGGACAACACTAGCATTACAAACCATTTGATAGAATAACTTCTTTACTAATTTCAATACCATAAGCAAATATTGCGGGTCCTCCAATAATGTCAAATGATAATTTGTAATCTTACAAATCTAAAATCCACCAAAATTTGCTACTAAGTGTGTACCCAAATGAAACCTGCATATTCTTATATACTAAAAGATGCTCTGATGTTGATGCTTTTGAAAGTCACATACGAAGGCTTCCAAGACTTATAAGAACGACCACACGGTGCCTCATAAAACAGTAGGGATCCCATAAAAAATAAATAAATAAATAAATAATGAAAAAAGAACGAAACCTCTTTTTACAGTACTGATAATAACAAGAAAACAGCCTCATGTGACATATTAGTCAAAGGCGTCAAGCCCCATAACCTACAAATGAACAAACCATCCAGTGAATGCAACTCAATTAAAGCCACCTGCTCAAGTGATGCCGGGCAGAAAGTTCATGTGGAGACATTTTTATCCTGCTCTTTCCAGATGATCACATGGGTAATTATTCTTCAAATGCCGTAAAATTCAATACAAGGTTAAGAAGCCTAAACATGCAAGGAAAGTTCACCATACAGATGAAACATAATACTTGCACCTCTATGACGCATAAACAGCAAGTGTCAGGTCCTTTGTAGAGAATACTAACATGAAACACTTATTTATAGAGGTCTCTATTTTAATAAAAGGACGTGGATCGTGTTCGCCTTGCTTCAATACCATCATATATAGCCAATATTTTCAAAACTGAAGGGATTTTTGGCAACTTGGACTATAATCTCTGCAGAAATCCTAGCATAGATTGCTAGGAGTAACAGAAGATATATCTAAAGGAAGTGCTGAGAACGTGCCCAAAATATTGTTGAAATCAATGTCAACTTGCTATTAAGTGTTTCTGCAAAAATATACTGCCATTCAACCTTCAGTTGCAGATCTCATTGACCCCCTAAATTCAGTAAAAAAGAGCATGATTTTGGACATCAGAATACACAGATCTATGAATCCCAGATATAGAAACCAGCAATTCAATAGGATCACTTTAGTGAGAGTACAAGATGAGCTAAGTCACTGACATTACCTATGGTTAGTCACCAAATCTTAACATACCACAACAGTGATCATCAAGCCTTGTCCAGACCACATCAGATCAGTTTTAGTGCTTTACAAATCCTTATTCTTCAGAAGAAGTACAAATTGCCCCCTAGCCAATGTAAAGTTCAATGCTGACTGGCCGACAGAAAGGCACTGCCCTAGACTCATATCCTCGTATAAGTGAACTTAGAATCCATTAAATGGGACAGCAAACTTATTAAATATGTCATATTACTGTTTGTACAATGTCTAAAGAAGGGAATGGGCCATCCTCAATAAAAATTTGGTTTATTACATGCTCAATAGGAACAAATAAGCGAAGGCAAAACACATAAACAAGAGATCATACAGGTAGCAAGATTAATTTCCAAAAATTGCAGGCCACAAAACCTAAGAAAAAGACAGTATTTAATTGGGAACTTCTAGTCTTCTAAGAAACAAAAGCATTCATCCAAACAGACATAAAAGCGTCATGCTCCAGTCAGTTTCTAACAAGAATCTAACAAGAATCTAACATGAATCAGGCCAATGTCATACCAAGAAGTGCTCTCACTTAGCAGTTGTGTTAAGTACTCATTAGTATTTCATTGAGAGAGAGCAGCATAAGAAATTTTCACAACCAGAAACCATATATCTTTCAAGAATGACAATGGAATTAAAAGTGAACCTACAAAACAAATAAAAACAGGTGAACTCCAAGATCTCTCGCTAAATCAAACAGATACACAAACGAAGGTGAAAGGCCATAATTTTTTTTGCAACACACTGACTACTGTACTCATGGAAAAAAAGGAAATCTTATCAAAAGAAACTGAAAAAACTTAAGCCGATCCAAAACTCAAGAAGAGCATGCAATAACTCATTAAGATTTTCAAAGTGCTGCAGATCATATATCATGTGATCACATCCGAAAAATATGATAATGGAAATATAAATGATACCATATCACCACTAATAAATTTCTAAATATAGGCCTTCTGCACAACAACAGGCTTATTCGATTCATTTGTAAGTTTGCAGGAGGAACTCGATCAAGTGATATTAAACCAATATGCTCGGTAAAATCCAAACCAATCCAAAACCCAAGGAAAACGTGACAACTCAATGGATGCAAACTTCTATGTGCTGGAAATTGTATAACATGACCACATTCGAGAACCATGACAGTGACCATAAAAGTAACCTAATAAGCCAGCAAATAAATTTCTAAATTTTGGCATGATGCACTACAAAAGGCTCAAGTTTTGTAATTTGTACAATTAAGTATAAAAACTTAATTATTTCTTAGTGAATATGAGAGAGAGAGGGGCTGAATCATAGATTAAGTAATAAATTCCATGGGCATGCTTAACTTCCTTAAGACATCACCTTTACTTCAAAGATAAATATTGCATCAGGGGACAGAAGGGGGGGGGGGGGGGTGTGGTGGGGGAGATGAAAAACTGAGGGCCTAGAGCCTAGTAGAAGGGTGAGATTAACAGGCTTTGAATTATCTCATGAGCTCATGCTGATAATATGAATTGAAAAAATTGAAAAAGAACATTTTGACTTCCACAATATTCCAATGTAGTGATTCATAGAAAGGAAAAAAAAAATCCAATAGCATATAAAGGCCTCGCTTAATCATGACATTTGGGCCCCTGCTGATAATACGAATACCTTCATCCCCCCCCCCCAGCTGAGGGGAACGAAAAACAAGAAACAAAAAATAAAAGAAAATACCCATCTCCATGCGTGCAAGCACATGCATGGTTGTGTGTAGAAAATTTGTTTGGCAAAACAGGGGTCACCCTCCTCTGATATACCTAAACCCCAACCCACCAATATAATTAAAACCCCCAAACTCTCAAAAAGGCATGAACCAACCACAGTATCTGGTACAACCCTACCAAGAGACTTTACCAGCAAGATTAATGAATGTAGGCTCCAGCAAGAAACATTCAAATTTTATGTGGAGACTAAATTCTGATCAACTGTAAAAGCACACAAAAGCACCCAAGAAGATCCTGTTTATGGGCAATAAATTTGTCATTAATTTTAAAAAATAAAGCAATCAGCCATCAACATAATTGAAAATTCACCATGGTTTTACCATTTGATGAACTTATGTTGGAATTCAAAAGTCCATCAAGATACTGCCCTGTGTATAGCATTGCTAGTAAGTCAGTGACATGAAGTGCCACGTAACACAGGGATCTAACGGTTGTTTGATTTTTCCCCCTGCAAGAGTTTTTTAGCATCGCTCTTAAAAGATATAAATGCCAACATACAATGACTGTGGATTGTAAGGAACTCCGAATTGCTTGTGCCTATTTTTTCCCTATAAATACTCAGTGATGGCCACATTCCAAACAGAGTACAAACTTCTGCTCAAATTGGAAAATCCCAAATTCCAAAAAATCAATGTCTAATCAACCCAAACCAGCACCACACTCTCTCATCCTAATCAACTTACTTACCATTATAAAGCATGCTGTAAAGGCCAGTGAACCTTTGTCACTGAACCAATGCTTGCCTTCTTGCTTTGCATAAATACACATCTAAGATCTTTTGCCTGAAACTTTTTATACCCACCCTGCTTGTTTTCTTGCTATGCAGAACTTACCTACCAGATCTTTTGCCTGTTGCCCTGTAAATTTTGGAGCAAGTAAAGAAAATTTTGGGCACCCCAGGGAATGTCTTATGATCAACACTTTCTGCTCAAGTACAGATCTATCAGAATGGGCACAATCAAGTCAAACATAAGATACATCACAACTACAAAACAAAATGGAGGAAAAATCTGGACAAAAATTTAAGCTCCTGAAAGGCCCCTCCAAGTCGCCCATTGCATTAAAAAGACTATGGCTAATATCAGCAAAAGTTCATATTTAAAGAAATGCCATTGTGAGATGTGAGAATACATAAGAATGCACAAAAACACCTGGAAGTGCTGCCAGAAGCGCACAGAAAGTGCTACCAGTTCCCTAACCAAACTGGGACAAAGCAAGCATCAACCAGACACACCATGCACAAATAAGATGCAAGGGTATCATAAAAAAGCATTAAAAATCTCTATTATTGAGCCTAAAAAATGGAGTTTTTCCAGGCAATGATCTGTGTATTATCTTTCAGTAAGTGAGAGGTTGGTAAATAAGACCCTGTTTTGTTGGGTTATCACTATCTCTTTTGATGGAGATGGCTATATTAAATGCACATGCAACAAAAGAAGTGCTTAATTAGAAACCCTTTATTCCATCACTTGTCTGATGGCCATGAATCCTAATTCATCATTAATTCCAATCCAGGGCCAAGTCCGATCAAAACAACAAATAGATAGAACATTATAATAAAATACACTCATTTAATTAATTGCAGAATACTATAATTGCATTAGAAGATGGAAAATCTGACTGTAAAGAAGTCTTCAGTTAAATGAAAATAAAGATGGTAGTTTGCAGGCATCCCTACAGAATGTCAACATTCACAGTTTCCTAGCTAGACCTGACATCACATACTATAATAACCATCATCATCCAAGCTTTTACTCGTCATATAGGTACGCAGCTACAGAGCACAAATCCAATAAGATTACAAAATTAATTTTAAAAAAATTAATTTGAATAGCAGAATATAGCATATAATAGATAATAAAAGCAAAACAAAATAAACTAAAAATAAATTAAAGAACAGAACACAGAATTGAACATGTCTCAGTGAAAATTCAGGCTGGAGAACAAACAGAAAATAACGAAACAGAAACAAAGAGCCACCCTACCAGACAAAGTTTCCTTTTCCAATATGGCACCAGCATGCACATCATTGCTTCACCAATCCCCTTTTGATTGCACCAGCCCTTGTAGATCACACTATTCCACTCTGCTGCATAGCACAAGGAATGTTGTGCAGTTAAGTAGCAGCTCATAGCATTATTCTTTCAAAAACTGAAATTCCAATCAAAAACACAACTGAATACATAAAATCAGATAACAAACTAAATAACAAGAGAAAGGAAATTGAAATTTTAATATTTTAAGACAGATAATAAAAATAAAAGAAAATAAACTAAGAAGACAAAACAACATTGATAGCACCAGCCCCTGCAAAGCACCCAACCGTGCATCACAAGGAACTTTTCTTGTGACTGAATGGTGCATCAAAGCTTTCTTCATTCGCAAAGAAATCTCAAACAAATATAGAAGGCCAGTTAACAAAACCAAATAACACAAACAGAACAAAATGAAAAAATAAAGAACTGAATATAAAAAAATAATGATAGGAATAAAAGAAAATAAACTAAAAACATAAAGCAGAAAACCTGAACCTTTGATATTGAAAATAAAGATGCAAAATAAAAAGGAATTCTTATAGGGTGACACCTATCACACAAAAAGTTCCCTGGGCTGACATGGTGCTGATGTGGCATATCATTATTTGATCGATCCCTCATGAATTAAACCAGCCCCTTTTTAATCACCACAGTACAAGTAGCCTTCTCTGTGTTTAAGCAGCAACCCAAAACACTGATCTTTCTAAAAATAAAATAAAATTTCAAACCATATTACCAATGATTAGAAAACAAAATAAACTGAAAAAACTGACTATAAAAGAAAAAATGATAAGCATAAAAAAATATAAAAATGCAAAATTGAATTTGTGAAAGTGATAATGATGGAAAATAAACAGTAGATTGAAAAGATGGCTATAAAACTGAATTTTCAAAAAGAAAATTCTATAAATTGCCACCATCTCATAAAGGGTTCCCCAAAATGGCACCAGTGTGGCACATCATTATTTGATCAACCCCTTTCCATTTGCACCAGCCCCCATAAACTGCACCCCAATCCCCTCTGCAACATGTGAAGGAACTTCGTGTAACTAAGCTGCCATCCATAGCATTGCTTTCAAAAAAAACAAAAAAAGGAAAGTCTAAACCAATATATAAAAGCAGATTATAAAACTAGATAGCAAAAATTAACTGTTTAATATGAAACAGATAAAAGAAATAAATTTTAAAAAAATAAAGGACGGAAAATGAAAAGCTGAGTTTGTGAAGTGAAAATAGAGGCAAAAAAAAACAGAAAACATTAACAAACTGGAATAAAAAATATAAAATAATATTTTTTTCGTGATTGAGAGGGCCCATCATACATTACTCTTTCATGGAATAAAATTAAATGAAATACCGGACAAGTATGAAAAATCATATTAGAAAACTAAATAAAATAAAATAATATGAACCAGGGAAAGAAAATAAACTGAACTTCTGAAAGTAAAGAATGAAGATTGAAAATATCCAGAAGACAGAAAGAAAGCAATGATAAATGGAGAAAGGCTACTCGAAGCCACTCTATCACACGAAAAGCCCCTCTTCACCAAAATTGCATTGGTATGGCACATCGTTATTTGACTAAAGCCCTCACAACTTGCACCATCCAAATTTACAAATGGATAATAAATATGGAAAGAAAATAGAAAATGGATACAAAATATAACAAAAAAGAGAATAAGAACTTGAATTTTCAAAATGAGGAATGCTATATTGGCAACATTTTGTTAAAAAGTTCCCCATGCCAAGATGGTGCCAGTTGCAACATGTCTATATTTGACCAATCAAAAATCGAACCAATCTCTCAGTCATGTGGCCCAAAGATATTTTTTGTGTTGCTCCGGTGCCAATAAAAATGAAATGATATCCAAACAAGCACATAAAACCAAAATGAATGAAAACCAGTTTGTCGAACTAAATAACAAAAAAAAAAAAAAAAAAAAAAGCCTCGATATACAGTAAAGATAAAAGAAATTAACCCAAAAAAAATTACTAAACTGACTTTCTGAAAGTAAAGGCACAAAAGAACAATAAACAACTAAAAGTACAAATAACAATAAAATAAAATTTAAAACAATTCACATATAAAAAATAAAATGATCCAAAAAGAGAAATATAGAACAAGAAACACCAGTTGAAATGAAAAATAAAAAATAAATATAGATACCAGACAACAAAAAAGGTACAAAGTAAAATAAACAAAAATATACAAAACCATTGAAAGAACGTGAGACTATCATCCTACCATTCCACGATCCCTAGTCATAAAATGCATAATGTTGGCAAAAGAAGAGCAAAAGTGAAATTACTCCAATAGTGATATCTCAATGAAGATTGTCAAATGGTTTTAGACAGTCATAAAGAAGGAAAGCAAACATATAGTAGGAGTAGTAGTAGTAGTAGTAATAGGATTTTGACAAGCAAAGTCAGGAATCAAGAATGGAGCTATTTTTTGTCTTCTTTTCTTAACATGTTTCCTCCCCCTAAAACAAGAGCAACAGCTAAAGTATGGGAGGAATATTTTTTGTGCTTTTGAGCAGGCTTCCATATCATTACATCATTATTCTTTTCATAAAATAAGATTTAATGAAATACCAGATATATATGCAAAACCAGATTAGAGAACTGAATTAAAAAATAAAACAAACTGACAACTTATATAAACAGCTGATAGAAATTAAAGACACATAAACTAACTTGTGAAAGTGAAAAAATAAACATAAAAGTTAGCTAGAAAATAAACATAAATAGAATATGCAGAAATGTAAAACCAAAATCTTAAAAAGAGGCATGCTATAGGGCGCCTTCTATCACATATAAAGTTCCCCTGCACCAACACGTCATCGATGCTGCACATTGTTATTTGACCAAACCCTCAGAAACTGCACTAGCCTCCTTGAATATTGAACCAATTCCCCTCTACCACAAGTGACATTTCAAAAAATAAACAAAATAAAATGAAAGTCCAAACAAATATGTGGAATTGAATACACATCAAATATATAACTAGATCAGAAAAAATAAAAGAAATAAAATAATTAAACGAAATAAAACATTGATTGCATGAATATGAATAAAAGAAAATGAAATAAAATCAAAAAAATACAAAGCTGAATTTGTGAAGGGATAATGAAGATAGAAAATGAACAAAAAAATGGAAAAAATAAAATATAAAAGAAATAGAAACTGAATTTTTGAAACAAGAAAATGCTATTAGAAACATCCTGTCACATGAAAGGTTCCCCATGCTAACATGGTCTAGCTGTGGCCATTTTTACTTGACCAAACCCTCAAAAACTGAACTGATCTCCTGTGGAACATGGCCAAAGGAACTTTTAGCATGAATAAGAGGTGCCAATATAGCATTGCTCTTTCAGAAAGTAAACACAAAATGAAATTTGAAACAAGTATATTAAACCAAAATTAATGAAAATCAGTTTACAGAACTGATTAAAAACTAAAAACAAAGATAAAAAAAATAAAAATAAAAACTGAATATACAGAAATGGTTAAAAAAAGATAAACTTAAAAAAAGAAAAGAAAACTGAATTTGTGGAAGTAATGACACGTAAAAGCAAAAAAAAGAGTACAACTAATAACAATAAACAAAATATAAAAAAATAAAATAAACCAAAGGTAGAAATAAAAAACAAGAATCAAAAATTGAAATGAAAAACTACATTTAGATGTCAGACAATAGAAAACATACAACATAAATAAAACAGAAAACATATGAAACCACTTTAGTAAGGAGATACAGAATGAGACAGAAAATTAACCTAGAACTACAGAAAAGACAAAGACAAAATAGAGACTCATGCATCCATCCAATTATCTTCCATCGGACATCTTAAAACACATCAATTTGGTACAAGAAGAAAACTGAGTGGAATTTTCAAATAAAGACAGTCAATTGGTTTTAGACAGAAATGCAAAAGAGGGGAGATATAGAATAATTATGATAACAGGACTTTATAAGATAAGTCATGAATAATGCGGCAACTATCTTTCATTTTATTCACTTAACATGATTCTTCCCCTTAAAAAGAAAGCAAGAGCTAAGGTAAGCAGGATATATTTATAAATATGTATTTACAGACATGAAATTGGTAGTTCGAAGTTTATACTAGACAGAACCTCTATTAGATACACACCTAGGGAACGGAGAGTTAATAAAATGATTTTAAGAAAAGAGGCGTTATACCAGCCCCTGACAACCCTAATTCAGGTATCCATACTGAATGGTGTTTCAAACAGATCCTTTGATAGGTAGAGTCTTGAAGTTACAATTATATACAACATTGTACAAACTATATCTTCAAGTATGTTTAATATATCTTATGCTTTTCAATTTTTTTTTTAACATCTTCCCCTTTTTCTATATTTGTAAAGCATAGTGCATTAAATGTGTATATAAAGTACCAGTCAGCATTTAAGAAAAACTAAAATAACCATAACGATATGCAACCCCCTCCCCAAAAAAAAAAAAAAAAATCACAGCACAATTTTATCATCAATTCACATATCAAATTACTAAAGCAAAACTGTACGATATTGGAAGTTCCAACTGTCACGTGCTTCAAAGGAAAAACAATCATACAACATCAATAATTGCTGGAGCAAAAAAAGAGATGCTACAACCTTCAGTTTTAATAAGCAGATCATACTAACAAGAAACAATAAAAATACTACAAGAAAAAAGACCAAGATTATCTAAAAAACGACCGATGATTAATTAAGTATCCACCTGGGAACATACAAGTAAATTTTACATACATCCCAAAACAAATAACCAATGGCATAGAGCACAAAGTTTCCATGCAAACTATCCCAGCAATCATACAACATATTACACCGCCAGCACAATGAAAAAACGGAAATTTCAACTAGACCTAGGTCTCAATGAATCAATAGTTCGCCTCGTCTTTATCCTATATTTATCTTTTGGAAGAGTCGTATGTGATCTCAAAAGATATGTCCCAAAAAAGAGAGAGACGAAGGCTGATGTATCAAGAATCTAAAATTCTAAGCAGTTGCCCCCCGAACGACCTTAGGACATCAAGAAACCTGGCCATTCTGAGCGGATGGCTGGGTAAGATGGATAAAATCTTAAAATCTTGGATACCGAGAAGAGATCTTGACAAGTTGATGATACTTACCGAGAAATGGTGTCCCCAACCTTTCCCACATAGAGGAGATCTTTCAAGAATTGTGCCCAAGAAACCTCAGCCAAATCGAGAACAAAAGAATTAAAGCTAAAGAAAGGGCGAGCGGGGGAAGAGAGTGAGAGACCTCATTCTGGTGGTGTTTGTATAAGGCGTCCCAATTCTTGGTAGGGTTTCTCTCGTCCTTCCAGGACTTTGGATCCCTGTGCGAGGAGGCGAAAAGCTTGAAGCGAAACGGAGGAAGGGGCGAGCTCCAGAACTGGCGCCACCGAGACGCCGAAGGATAACTCCGCGCTTCGCTCTCCCAGCGGGCGGTGCTCTTTATATATATAGGGCCCGTTGAGATGACAAGGGCCACCTCGAAAAAATTTTAATATTAGTATAACATATTATATTAAATTTTTAATTAATTAATTAATATTATTATTATCATAGTAATTTTGTACTAATATATTAATAAATTTAATATTATGTGATACGATATATAATATAATATTAAATTTATCATATGATTAATATAATTTAATAATATTATCAAATCATTATTATTGTTGCAATGATATTACATTATTATTTTATATTTTATTTATTTTTAATATAATAAATAGTATATATTATGAATATAATATATATATATATATTATAAATATATTAATATTTTTGCTGATTGCATAAATATATATTTGTTGTTATTATTATTATTATTATTATTATATTATATATTAATTTTTATACTGTATAGTATTATCAATATTATTAATAATAATATTTTGTAATATTTAACTGTATTAAAAAGTTATAATAATTAATTTACTTATAATATTATTATGTATATTATATTTATAAATATTAAATTTTTATAATATATTTTAAAATAACTATTATATTGAAATATAATATCATATACTTTTATATAATATATAATTTTAATAATTGTATTATATATTTACAATATATTCTCTTATTGCATGTTAATTATTTATTTTATATGATATTATTATTAATAATTTATATCATATTATATAAAAAAATAATATAATTAATTATTATATATTTTATATAATATATAATCATTATATTTGAAAAAAATTTATTATGCTTTGATTTTTTTTTCAAATTAAAAAATAAAAAAAATATTTTTAAAATTTTAATATATTTTCTATTTGAATTCTTGATGATCTAACTTATTAATCAAACATGTTAATGCCAGATATTCAGCAATTTATAATCAAATCAAAGCAAAGGTCAAACATGAAGATTCTATATACTTAGATGTTTAAACCATAGGAATTATATATCCAATAATGTAATGTTAAAATCTTATATTCTATTAATCAAACACCTCTTAGTATGAAGGGTATCCAACGCTGGTTGTCAGACTTAGGATAGAATCATCTACTAAAATTTTGACTACTTTACCAGCTTCATAAAATAGGTTATATAAAATCATATTTAATCATACATTTGAACATTCTTTCAGGTTTCTGGTTAGTTGTACGTCCCTAATCCAAAATATTCCCATGAAATCAGCATAATTTGCAAAAATATTTAAAGACTTCGCCATGGATCTTAAATGTACGACCAAATTGTTTAGAAATCCCTAATCAAAGCATGAATTACGTATAGATCTCAAACTGAAAGCTTTATATAGGTTGGTAGGACCGGGCAAGACATTTTGTATAAAATAAAAATACGTTAAGGAAACTTAGGTATAGATTCCTGATTGAACTTTAAAGTCTTGACATCCCAAGTTTCACATCAACTCAGCAAAGATTTATAATATATTATCCTATACTTTATATTGATAATATTGCATGATATTGTAGCGGCAATATGGTGCATATTATACAATATGTCAAACTATATTTTATTAATATTATATCTTATGTCATATTGAATAATATTACATTATATTAGATCATAATTATAGGAGAAAAGGAATTTTTTTGATATCAGAGCATACTATTGTTATTAAAAAATAATAAGTGGCACGTCTATGGGTAAATATATCGTATAATATAAATGTGATGGGAAAAATAATATTACTCGGTACGGTAAAATGAGGCAAGGGAAAGAAGAGCTAAGAAGGAAGAGAGACGGAGAGGGACGCAAAGGGATATTGCAACCCATCTCCTGAGTTGTCCTTCTTCCTCTTTAGCTGTCTCTCTTCCTTGCCACTCTTTAGCCCACCAACTCATCTCCCCTTGAACACTAGTTGACTTAAATTTTCCTTCCATGCTTCCCAAAATAAACAAGACAAAGTACGGGGCAAATGTACGCGAGCTGGCAACACTCAATAGTAGTTGCAACCACTCAATAGTAGTTGCAACTGATGCATTTTCCTGCTAACATGGCACTTTCTGCAAACTCTATTGGGAATATGATCCTGGGAGTGCTGGACAAACACCTTAGAATTTATTGCTATATATAAAAGCTTAAGCTGAGAGAAGGTTACTCCCATCTTCAACTCCTCATATGCCACATGTAGCTCCTTATATATTACGTGAAGGTTGCTCTCATCTTCATCTCGTTGGCATTTAATGAACGTAGACAATCGATAAAGTATCATTGCTTCTATTAAAATAAAGAAATCTTTGTGGTGTGGCAGTAATGAAGTCTGTGATTTTATCCAAACGGGCATATTCCTTTTTCCTTTTTTTCATGCTTTTATTTTTCTTTCTCTATTGAATTTTTTTTATCCAATCCCTTTTTTTTAAAGCTGGTCCTTGAAACGTCCACTTTTTTTTTCTTTCTTTATCAATTTTATTTTAGCCATTTTTTTAAAAATTGGTTCTCTTTTATTTTATTTTATTTTAGCTTCATCTTTAATCATAACCTAATTAAAACCGAAAGACCCCACCCCAACCAGGGTCTCAGGTCACAAGGATAAAATTACCATTCCAATCCGAAACAATACAATGAGCAAATGAAGTGGCTGAGTAGTAACAGTGAAAAATTAGGCAGCATCTGTTTTGGTGGATGAAGTGACACGTGCCTTAGGGGGCTTTTTTTTTTTTTTTTTTTTGGCTACCACCATACCAGACGGTCATTCACCCTTTTTTCCTCTTGGATTAGCATTGCTCAGAACACATTCCCCGCATTTAAGTCATCCCTCTAAGTGTCTTATTCTCATACAGCAAATGAATCAAATGCCTGCCAATTTTGCATAACTCCTGGAAATATCAGAATACTCTTAAGGTTTATCAGAAAAGAAAGACATGTACATGGAATAAGAGAGAGAGAGAGATTTTTGCAAGCTTACACAGGCGTATACAGAAGAAAGAAATCACAGACCTACGTGAAGAAAAGCTGAAGACAAGGGAAAAAGAAGTGCATCATACATATCCTGACACTATAAAATGTTGGTTACTAAGAAATTCTCATGAGATCTAGGTTACAAAGTTAATGTCTCCTGCCAGCCTCCATAGTGTCTAGAATTGGGTTTGTGTCCCTCATATTCACCCCACCATGAATTTCAGATGAAATATATACTGCTTCGATCTCTGAAGGCCTTGAAAAATGAGAATTTGTTGTAGTAGAAACTTGTCCATTGCTGCGTGAGTTTTCTAATGCCTGAAAATATGCATGGGGCCACCAGCCTGCATGAACAGAAACCACAAGGTCTATTGACATCAAAGTTCGACAACATTCATGTCTAAAATGGATAAACTTTAAGAAGCAAATGATAAATTAAATCCATAGCTGCATCATCTTAACAGTATGTCGACGTTCCAGGTTGGATCAAGCAAAAACACACTTCATCAGTATGTTAACAGTATGAGAATTGAAGGTCTCGTAAACATCCAAGGCATATCCGACCAAGAGATGCGTCAACATGGATTTTCAAACCAGAAATGAGAAGAATAGGAAACATACCATCTGCATCAGATGGGGGTGGGAAGAATTGGAGATAACAAAATGAAGCAACAACGAATCCTACAAAAGAAAGACATTCATGGCAATGAGGAGATGCAGCTAGTAAAAGCCTTACAAATCGAAACAATTGTACCACTCATGATAATTGATCCTAACATACAAACCTAGAAAACCCCCAGCAAATACATCTTGCCAATGATGCCAATAGTCATCCACTCGAGATATTGCAACAAGGGTTGCAGCAAGTAAGGGAAGAAGTAAGATGCACAGTTTCGCAACATGGCCCCTGCGATCAAAAGCTCTGATTTTACCAGATAGATACCACGCAAGAAATCCCAGACCTGCAAAAGACCCTGCATATTGATAGACAGGAACTCGATGAGTCCAGATTACCCCTCACAAATATCACTATAGAATGTAGAGAATAGTAAAGAAAATGCTCCTGCAAAGACTCCACATACAGAAATATGAACATGCATAATGATTGGATCAGCAACAGCATCATCTCTTATGGCTGCAGATAACTTCTACAGATGGTTTTGCATATGCATGCACCTAATTTGGAGGCATGAATTCATACAAAATGATAATGAGTTGTCTATATTGTGCTTTGCATTGACATAGTTTTCATCGACCAGAAAATAGATACAGTGAAATAAGTTTCTCCAAATATTTTAGCAAGGTTGATTGGAAGAAATTTCTGAGTCACAGTAATAGGCATTAGTCCAATAATATGTGTACATTATTTGTTAAAGTTGATATTACAGAGAGTTGTAATGCACTCGCACTAAAATCCTATTTGTTTTTTCTTGACCAAAGTACTATACCAAAACTGGTCTGTCTGCATTTAGGAAGTATGGATACTTTAAATGGCATGTCATGTCCCTGTCCAATATGTATTAAATACCGATAAGCATTTCGAATACTTATTCAGTAACTTTTAACAATTTGGAAAAAAAAAAAAAAAAAAAGAACCAATTAATTCCTGGATAAGCCTTGGATACTTCTGAAATACCTCAAGGGACAAGGGAGAGACTTTCTTTTTTCTTTTTGGGGAAGGACTTTCTTTTTTCTTTCTTTTTTTTAATTAATTTTAAACTTTTAATGATGGATGGTTAACTTTAGAGTTTGTGGTATTGATATAATCTGGTTTACAATTCATGTATTTGAGTCTATATGAATGTTTATTAAACAGTGGAGTTTGAAGATGTTGGTATTATTGCATGAGATATGAACTGTGTTATAGTGATAACCTATTATACTTTGATTATGTATACAAATGCATGCGTGTGTAATTACATAACCAAACTGTATTGTATCCTATTTTTCAAGATCTATTGTATCTGAATCTGTATCATATTACATCCATAACCCTCAATTATCTCCCCGCTTCACAAATCCAAACTTTCCACATATACCAACATGAATTTATCTACATGAATATAGTATAGCAGTGAATGCAAATCACAAGTTGTACATATACAATCCACACTCAAAATAATAAACAGGCTTTCCAAATGTATGAAATGAACCATGGGAAAAAACTCATTTTCCTGAAATTCACGGTAGTAAAACCATTAAACCAAAAATCTATGATAAGCTGGTGGCCGGTATGCTGCTTACATGAAGAATGCCCACTTGGAAAACTCTTGTGCCCTTCCTTTATAACACTCTTCTGCCCATGGCATATAACACTCGTAGTGAAATTGTCAAAATTCTGGACATTTTATGCATGATGAAGATTGATCAGGCTAGGCATAGTGAACCAAATGAAAATGGTATTTGTATCACAAAAGTAAAACTTAGAAGGAAAAAGAGGAGTATAAATTGAAAGCTCACAGCTTTTCCATCAGGAAAACAGCGCCAAAAGAAATCTGGCCTTGGTCTACCAACAGCATCCTTAATTGCATCCGTTAGGACACCAGTTATAAGCACAGAAAACAGCAACCCTGCATTCAAGTCATGAGTTTGTAGCTAGATCACGTTATATGGCACAAAATTAGTGCTTTGAAGTTAAAAGAGAAAAGGGCACCCATACCTAGTATGGCTTGATGCAAATCATACACATTTCTCTTTTTTATGTAAATTGAAATGAAGATAATGAAAGGTAACAGAATTGCAATTAGCTGCAAAAGAAGAAAAGGCCATCATTACATTATGCATGAGCATGGTACTATCTTTAAGAGAACTTTCTTTCTCCACAAGATAATATTCATCCAAGAGAAGGAAGAACAAACCGGAACTGCCCAAAATGGCACCGTGTTGCCTTTTAGTGGGTATCTCAGGTCTGTCAGCATGTCCTTTCCCACAAAGCGGTGAAAAGGTTCTATAACATTCAACACGATATCTATCACCACAAGAAGAAGCAATATAATCCAGTCATGCATGTGGATTTTTGCTACTCTAGCTCCATGAGCTTTGATGGTATGACCTCCCAACTGAATATCTGGCATTGCGTCCTGGTGAAAGAAAAATGGAGAGAGAGTTCAGAAATATAACCAATCCGCATGCTATCACAAAGCTGCAGTTTATTCCCAGCAATAAGAACCACACTCGTAGTTGCCAAAAAGAGTAATATGAAAACAATTTGAGAAGCACACCAAAGAGTTAGTCCAAGAAAAGAAGAGGAAACTCAAAGAAGAAGACAATACTAAATCTCCCATACTTCCCAGAAGCATTCTTGCCATTTTTTCTCTTCCTCAGGCAAGGTCTTCCAGGTGCCTCACTTCATTATATTCCTTAATATGGAAGAATCAGAAAGAAAAGATGATAATCAATTGGTCTGAATCTGAGTTTTCTTTTTCCCTTTTTACTTTTCCAGGCCCATGATGTCAGCATGAGAATCTCAGCAAAAACCTATCAAAATTCATGCTTTCCAATGAAATAAAACATCTAAGAATTGAATTTCTTTGTTTCAGACGGATTGGAGGAGGTCTCAATCTGTGTTTTCCTGTTTCTAGAGAAAAAGAAGATTGTATATGCAGCTATATCCCTTCAAAATCAAACTAGGAATCGGAGATCAACAAAAGCTATCATATAGAGAGATTCATGAGATCATCCCTACCAACAGCATCTGGGCACTAATTGAAAATGTCAGAAAAAGAAAATATGGAACACTTAAAGGTCTCCTTTCTATGAAGTGAAAAATGTTCAAAGCTATCAATGTATATTCAAACCCTATGCTCTCACAGGGTCACTAAGCATTTCAATCAAACTATCCCTTCTTTCAATGCCATCATTATGATGGAATCTTTCAATGCCATCATTATGATGGAATCTAGATGTAATCCAACATCGGAGACATAGTAGAAGAATAGGAACTGGATCACTCTTTTTCGATAAATCAACGATAAAATATGCATTGCATGTATATCAATAGAGATTAATACTTGTAAAGGTTCACACAGTGTACTCATATTCGTCAGGATCTTTAGGAATTACTCAGTAGCCTCCTTTATTTTTTTCTTCCTTTTTCTTCTCTCTTTCTCTATCTATCTCTTTTTTTGGCAGCACTCTAAAACTTCTGCACCTTGTCTTAGGCACCCCTATCCATGGCTTTCTCACCGGACCCCTCTCTGTATCTCCAACCCAGCACCCCCCTCTTCCTCTATTTATAATCAGGCAGGTTGGCCCTAGACTGGTCATCTTATCTTGTTCCGATGAGAAATCGGGATCAAGATGAGGGCAGGACTGTCTAGGGCGTCTCTACTCTAGTATAGATAAAATGTCATAGGTTTTTTTTTCTTGTTGGAACAATCAATATCAAAATTCATGGTAAGGCACCATAAATCAGTTTGCTCCTTATCAAGAATAAAATCCATTGTATCATTATTTAATGCACAGTTTTAGTCCTAAATTTATTGAACCAAAATTACAATAGGTAATCATGCCCTCAAGTTAGGAGACCACTTGAATGTTATAGATCTGAGATCAACATCTCCAACTCTCATAGTGGTTTTCCAGAGATGATCTTGTGCTATATATACAAGATCAACATCTCTAACTCCAATAGTGGTTTTCAAGAGATGGTCATGTGTCATTAATTGTTCATTATAAAACATATATCATACCTATAGAAAGTTAACTACTGTAATGCCTATAAAAAAAACAGTCATTCTAATCTATTATTAAATATTGTATACATTGGCTTTCATATGAGTGCAATGCCCAACATCACTTATAGCTGTAAATAATTTTCAAGTGCTCAGAATGATCTAATTCTCTCCATAAATTATACAGCCGTTCACTTAGACATTGTAACACTTGTTGAATCTTTTCTTGGCACAGAGACCTCTATGCGACCCAACCTCTTACTGTCTATAACCGTAAACAAAAAAGATACCCATGATATATCTCCAAATAATATGTTCTGTACGCCAAATAGCTTTGAAGGCATAACCTACTTCAAACACCTTACACATATTTCATTCTTATATCTTTGCAATATTTTCTAATAAACACTTTCCCAGAAAAATAATTTGGATACATATGACCAAAAGGAATTGTGCTACCCAAAGGATTTCTAAAAACCTTTGGTTACTCTGAATGAAATCCTTTAATGTCTTATGATTAAGATATTTCTAACGACTGACACTCACCGTCTTTCCTAATGACTTAAATGTTATCGGCTTTACCATGGATGAGGTTAGACTCTAAGTCTGAATCCAAAATCCAAGTTAGAGGAAAGAAGGCATAAATGATGATGATGCGGGTGACGGCAAGAATTGCAGAACATAGAACGCCTTGGTGAAGAACTGAAAATCCAGTACCTCATAACCAGTGATCATAATTCCTGCTAGGATGAAAACATCTCGAAATTTTAAAAGGCTGGATGTCTGTTTGAATAAATAGTTCTAGTTGCAGAGCAGTCCAAACCAGTCATCGAACAAAAAAATGCCCACCATCCATAAAATAAATAAATAAATAAATTCAAATGGAAACATATCCCTTCATAAGGTAGAATAAAGGAAGAAAAGGAAAGAGAGGAAGGAAAACCTAGTCCTTTTTTTCTATCTAAAAACAAAATGTCATTTCATATGAACATCATGACAAATTCCAAGAACGCAGGAGATAAGATAATGAATCCAGAAGACAAAAGACAGAAAAGCGAGAGACGCCAAGTGGAAAGAGACGGAATGGAAGACAAAGGAAAATTGAGTCACGCACACGCAAAGAATTTTGCATTCAAGTGGTTGGTGGTTCCTCTTATCGGTACCTGATGCCGAGACAGAATTAGTGGCTCCTGATTGCAGCGCGGGAGGAGCAGCCAGAACTCGATCCCTCCTCCTACACCACCACCACCTCCTTCTCTGAGACGACCATAGACGAAGATATTGGCAACAAAAAAAACTAGAACTCGTGGACGAGGGAAAGAAAAAGAACAAATTTTTTTTTTTCTTGACTGACCTGGAATAGCGAAGAGAGAGATGGAGCCTCGGTACGGACGTGGATGAGAGAGAGAGAGAGGGAGGAGGTTGGAGGAGGGTGAGGAAAGACACGGTTTCTTTTGGAGGGGAATGGTGGCGACCCTTTTTATCTCTTTTCGAATGTTGATTCTCCGCGCGGGTGGCCGGGTCGTAGGCGGCGGCGGAGGCGGAGCTGAGGAGAGGGAGCAGTCGAAGAGGAGCTGAGGAGGGGGATGATTGTGGAACGGAGGGTGCGATGCGGGATGATGAGTCACCGCAACCAGCTGTCTTTTTTTTTTTTCGAAAAATATAAATAAAAAATAAATAAAAATTTTAAAAATTATATTTAAACATGAGAATAATCGTGTTCCCAAATTATCTCGCGCCTGATACGCATACCAGTGTAAAAGAAAGTTAAAAAATTAAAATTAGAATATATTAAAAATTATTCTTCCTCGATGGAAAAATAGTATAATAAATCAAATAATATAATTATATTTTTTAAAGTCTACGTGATAAATTTTTGTCATGAAAATAAATATAAAAAAATTGTAAAATTCCATCCTCCAGCGATGCCGCGTATCCCAACATCTTTTAAATAATTAAAAAATATTCTTAATGCTAAAAACATAAATTATATTTAATATATTATAAAAAAATATTTTTTTTAAAAAAAATAAATTTTGATAAGTTATCTTTAAGTGCGCGCCCATCGATTTTATTCTTATCCCTTTATTTTTTTCAAGATGATGTGGGATGGACGGAACTGATGGACGCATTCAAGCACCCAAAAAATACCCATCGGCATCTTCTATGAAAGTCACGGTAAGTTCAATGCAAGGAGCGAATTCAGGTCCAATTTGACAGGTGATGTTGAAACATTTGAAACCCGTTTTGGTCAAACCCCTTGCGTGAACGCGGATACTGACGATTTGGGAAATGGTCCGAGAGGAAAAAACGACAAATAAAAAAAAAAAAAAACCCTTCCGAAAGGATCAAAACCCGTGTTTTATGCTACACGACGCACCGCCTCCCCTGGAAGCAACCTCCCAATGCCGTGGCCGCAAGGTTTCCATTGGTTGGAATCATTTCAATAGCTCGAGTCAAAGAAAAACCGCCCCCAGCTGAGACCAGATCCTGAGGCGTCGGCTCGCTTTTATGTTTTGATAACCTCTCCTCTCCTTCATTCAAAGCTTTGACGCCATATACCACTGCACCAAGGCAAAAACAAAAGCTGCATGACATATTTTAGTCCCCCTGGTTGCCGACTGGGGAAATAAATTAGCTTTCAATTGAATTGGAATGAGAACATTATTTATTCGATTGGAATTTGATGGATGGCCATTCCCCCATGGATCGCTTAGAATCGATTAAATGAATTCATTCTTCTTTCAGTTACATGCAGACCTATTGCTTCGCCATTTTAGACAAATACAAAAGAGTGATACTTTTTATTAAAAAAAAAAAAAGGCAGGAAAAAGGAAGAAAGGAACATGCCCATTTCGCGGAATGGGTTCTTTCTCTATTCAAGGTTTTGTGGTGGTAGGAAAAATTTATGGCACCAACTCCATCATTTATCCTTTGCCACTTGACCACCAGCAAGGCAACTTGGTTTGGTTGCCAACCCCAACCAAACCTCAATGTGCCTGAGCTACCGCGACCTTATATATATATATATATATATATATATCTGCATGCATGCAAAGAGAGGATCGATGGGGCCAGCAAACCACTAAAAAGTCCTGCATTTGAGACAGTAATTGACGAGCAAATGAAGCCATTTTTAGATCACTACAAAAGATTCGATGGCAGTCTTCACAAAAGGTTTTGGTCTTGGGAGATTAGAGAAGGATGGGAAATGCTGAACGCCTACGTAGCCGAAGAAACCTGTTTTAAGCCGGCATTACATGGGCTTGAGGAATTGGTCTAGCAAGCGAGCAAAATGGGAACCTTGGCAACATTTGTTGGGATGATGGTTCGTGGTGAAATAAGTTTTGACCATGTTTTAAGAGCAATGTCATGGGGTAACCGTTTGATAGCTGTGATAGATGCGACGAATAACTGGGGATAAGTAATTATGTGGACCAGCTATTTGACATATGGCTACAATTCAAGAGGCGCGAGTATTAACAGATGATGTTATTCCATGAGTCTCAGGGTTGACTTCACAATGATGTTGATGGTTAGAATTTGGCTTGATGTTCACAAGGCGATTTATCTTGATATAAGAAACCTAATATTAAATCAAGCCTAATGTGGATATGACCTCAGTATGTTTTCAATCAATGTAAAAACACCATAGTTTTCTCACCTATATAAGCATATATATAGTCTATACAAGCATTCGTAACCCTAATCTTCAAGATAATAAAAAATAATTAAAATCTCAAGGAATAAAAAGATCTAAAATTTCATAACAATCATTGTAACCTTTAACTATTATTTTATTTATAAAATTATTCTCATCTAAAGACAAGTGGATGTAGGCCGAATCACAAGCCACATGGCTCTAGATGGATTTGTCTTGATATAAGAAGCCTGATATCAAATCAAGCTTAATATGGACATGACCTCATATGTTTCCAATCAGTAAAACACCATAGTTTTCTCGTCTAAATAATCATATATATATATAAAAGCATATGTAGCCGTGATCTTCAGGATAACCAAAAATGATTGAGAGATCAAGGAGTAAGAAGATCTATAATTTCATGAGTCATTGTAAACTTCAGCTATTATTTTATTTATAAAATTATTCTCATCCAAAGACAAGTAAATGTAGGTTGATCGGATCGAACCATTATAAATTTTTATGAGTTTTTTGTTTTTTCTTGATGTTTTTTCTTTTAGTTACTTCTTTATTGATTCCTGATTTTTTTTTTTTTCCTGTTGCACGTGCTGCAGCACCTCCAATAAGAGATAGAGAGAGAAAGCTCAGGCTTATGGCCACCGAAGGCCATGACACCCATGTGGCTCATATCATCACGCTGCGAGTTATTGCAATGAGAATAGTTCATCATATGATTTCAAAGACCGGATTTAAAGAAGAATTGTCATCATATAATTTCAAATACGGGATTTAAGGAAGAATTGATGTTCTGTTTTTACCTTCTCATCAGGATGGGTTATTTACCACAATCAACAACAAAGAAGCTAACAAGATGAGAAATTACCTGACAAACCATTCCGTGGGGCTGTGAAGTTACGATGCTTTGTAATTGCCATGGCCGACCACAACTTTTTACCCGCGTGGTGGATTTTTCATCGGATTAACTAAAATTTTAGTATTCACAGGATGAGTTAATCTAAACAAGGATCAATCTGCTTGTCTGAGGATATAACTTCTTCACACATTGCTCAACTCCAGTTCTTGTGGTATTGATCTATTATCATGTGCTCCACTGCAGTTCCTACCTTCATGCTGGTACGCATTACTTAATGGATTGGCGTTGCCACGCTCTGCCTCCAACATCTGGAAATATGCATATGGTGCCCAACCTACAAGATAGAGAATCAGTATATTGATCAACAGAAGCTCAAATGCTCCATCCTCCCCAATATTTTACATGAACATAAGATGAAATGAAATAAAGAGTTTTTAGTTCTCAGAAATCCGGTAGAAGGTCACAAGTAATTTACGATGGCTCATTTTACATGCATTGACCTGCTGGTGTCTTATGCTTCAGTTAAGTAGGAGTGAAGCCAAGGAAAAGCAAGAACTCTTGATTGGAATACAAAACTTTGAATTCACAAGGGAATCCAGGCAACAGTCTGCACAGAGAGGGCATCAATACTTTTTCTTTAAGTTGAAACAAAGCTGAGTTGGACAAAATGGCACTGGTTTGCCTGAAATTTCAAAACTTTGTCACAAAGAGTTAATGCAGCGCTGAAACATGCTTCTAGAAATTTGGAGGTGTGTCTCAGATCGCCCACCAGAAATCTGACATGCTTCAGTCGTGTTCTAAAATAGTAGTGTGAAACTAAGTGGGTGCATTCATCTAAGTCAGTCTAAAATCATGGAAGGCATTTACATGTGGCTTTCTTAGCCATCATATTAATATAGAAGAACACTATAATTAATCAAATAACAACAATTACCCCTTACATAATTATATCATCTAGCACAAAGTGCATAAAGCCTTTTAATATCTAATCCTTTCTAATATGAGAGCTTCCTGCTATGCTGAACATCTGCCTCAAGCTTGTGGCTATAGACTTCATTGTCTTTGTTTCCGGGACCATATACAAAGAAATTCTTGCCTTTCAAAAAGTCATATATAAAATATGATGTGACCTATCCATTGAAACATTAAAATTTGACCTTGATTTAATACTCCGCAAAAAATTTCATCAACTACTTCAACTACAGGTTTGCTTCCATAAAACAAGCTTATAGATTCGCTGCAAGCTGGTTTACAAGTTGTTGAAGCACAATGACATCCATAAATCTACATCATTCTTTGGGGCATCGGCTGGCATTGGAGCCCTCATTGTTGGAATCATTAAACCTGGAATTCACATGTCTGCACTATCATTTACCATCATATCAAAAGGGGTTTTATTGAACCCACCTACAAAGGCGACCATGTTGAAGAACTGAATGTTTAATATTTTATGTTCACATTACGCTAGCCCAGGTCTCAAAGAACTCTACAGATTTGACAGTAAAAATTTGTTCTTGCTTAATTTTATTGCCAAATGTTTTAGTTGCATGATATAATTTTGGAATGCTTATAGCCACGAATCTAGTGGGGCATATTGAAATTTTGAGCCTGTTTTAGCGTTATTATGTGTGTGAGCACAGAGAGGTGTCGAACTCACCAATAGTTTATGTCGGTACTATTGGCTCCTATGTAGTTTTTTACCATTTTAGGATTTTTTTCGTTCTCTTATAGTTCCAAGTTTGTTTTAGATGATTAGGATTGTTTCATACAAGACTACTGTTTCAATTTGTACTAGGAATATGCGAAATTTTTTCCTGTGGTCTTCAATATCTATATCCTATATTCCTACTCCTACTACTTTGATCTTCGTGTGGCACTTCCAATGAGGTTAAACTATAAGTTTTGAATGGCTACCGTGAAGCCCAACTTTTTAACCCATTATTAAGCAAGAAATTACTAAGATAAAGGCAGAAAAATTTGATATATCATTAAAATTTGATTTATTGTCTTTTCTTAACACTACAATAAGAAGGATTTGATAAATGAGAAACAGCTAAAACAAAGAGGGACATCATATAGTTATGCTGGAAGATATTGATAAGCAGAATTTTCTTGCATCATGCAGACATGCATGCTTGCTCATTTGTTCATACAGGTAACCAAGTACAATACACTCTCGTGATAATAAATTTAGTAGAAGACATATCTAAATTGAGTGATGGCTCACAACAAATCAAGGAGATGACATGGATAAGTTAGTACTGCTACTTGCTTATAAAGTCCATATCTTATCCCAAAACTGAAAAGAAAAAAACATAACATGTAACTTTTGCTAGTGCACAAATCAAAACAAAAACCAACATCGAAGATGAATATAATTAATATTTTATTCATTTTTATCTACCAATTCTAAAGAATGTAGAGGCAGGAAATAATTTCTGTCAGGTCTTAAAATCATAGGAATTGCAAAGACCTACAGCCCTTCTTACAAATAAACATGACTATTTACTGTCTTTTAAGGAAAACTAATGGTCGTATTACCATCAGCATGATAAGGAGCTGGGAAGAACTGCAAATAACAGACTGTGGCCACCATCATGCCTACAGCAACATGACATAAGACATGGTTAGGCCAAAGCTTCAAGAAGCACTCTTGATTGTCCTCATTAAGAATTAATTAATAACAAATTAGCCAAACATAAAGCACCAACCTAGAAGGCCACCAGCAAAGACATCTTGCCAATGGTGCCGATAATCATCCACCCGAGAAATTCCAACAAGGGATGCAGCAAGCAAAGGAAGAAAAGCGATGCAAAGTTTTCCCACATGACCCCTGCAGTCAAACACCTTGATTTTTCCAGACAGGTACAATGTAAAGAAACCAAGACCAGCAAAACACCCTGCATTAAAAGATCAAGTTTCAGTTTAGGTATCTCCTTTTTCTTCCCTTTTGTACAACATTAAAAGAGTTATAAAATGACTGCAAAATATCTGGTCAATGTTTTGAAACACAGTAGGCAGCCTAGGGAGACCAGGGGCTGCACAGTGACTATGTGCTAGGTGGGAGCCCTTAGGTTAAAGAGGTCCAAAAATATAAACTCAAAAATCTAATAGGTATAAGGAAAAATGTTTTAAAAAAATTGCTATGAAACATAACAAATAAGATGTTGTAAGTCAATGGGAAGGACCAACTGGCAACAACAACTCTAATACATGGATTCATCTTATCTTCCATGGACAACATCAACTAAAAATATTGCATGCATAGAGGTGGATGGTTCTTCCATCCTATGTTCACTATAATGGCAAATCATGTATGAAATAATGTAATTTGGAACTTGTCATTTGAATAAAATCTAGCCTTTCTTTTCCACAGCAGTTCTTATTGTTATTTTCTTGCTCTCATCCCTTCGGTGGATTCCTTAGGTTGAGTAATGCATTCCTAAGTTTCACTTGTGCTACCTTCTTGCATCTGAATTGGTATTCAACCCCCCATTTTTGTCATCAGAAGTATTAGGTAACGCTTTCCAAAGAGTTATCAGAGGTTCCTTTTTATATATATGAAAAATTAATTCCTTCAATCACTTCCCTAGGCTCTAGCTGAATTATTATAGATCAAAAAGTAGTTGAAATGTTGGCGTGTTCTCTCATTGGACACCAGACACGGTAACATAGATTACTTAGTTTAACACAACAGACAACCATTTAATAGCTTTCTTTACGACTAAGGTTATTGGTGGAATTATGCCAATCTTAAAATATCACATAATGGGCTTTTATCAATCATAGGCTGCCAAGGCACAATATGTCATGCTATGCATTGACACACTGGTACAAAAACAATACAACGATAAGCAAAAGTATTTATAGAAAAAAGTTTTTCTGCCTAAAGCAACGATTAGATGTATATTGGACATCCAAGCTTTGAATGCATGTTGTTGCTGAGAATGTCCCAAATATATATACTCAAAAATAGTTGATGTTAACATGGATAAGTCCAAAAGGGTGTTTTTTTATGGCTTCCAAATTCTTCACAGATGCATAGAAATAGATTAAAAGAGAAAGAGAACGTAATCAAAAAAGATGCACAAATAGATAACCATCTAAAACTAAACAGTCCATTTTACAAAAATCCTAAGGTGGCAACAAGCAAGCATTTGTCTCTTCCATAATGGTGTAGAATGATAGTATAGACTCTGCAATGTCTTCAACCTCTAACAACTAGACTTAGGCTTTAAGATTTTGAAGCAGTGTGTGTTGGACCCTTCTTTCACCCTGCATGAACTCGTCATTAACCAAAAAAAGCAGCCATCCATCAGACATGTTTCCCTTCTAATCTTCATCATTCCCTTTGACATCTCCTGGTTGATATCATCCATGTCATCTTAAAAAACTTGGTTGCAAAATAACTCATTAGGAAAAAATAAATAAAAACATGATATGAGTGAGACCAAAATATGGGCTAGGATTGGAACTTTACCGTCTACAGATCTAAAATATATTGAAAACTTGAATATATTAGAATGGAGTTTAGATATATTACTTTTGAGATCGATTTCCTTTTTTCTTCTGCCCACTCTAGTGGGAGGTGGAGGGGCCGTTCTATCTTTGCTCGGTGCAACCGAATCCATAAATCAATGATTGCTCAAGAATGTCAAATTGACAAAAATATCGCAATGCTTTTTTTTAAAAAAAAAAAAATTACTGTTATCCAAACACCTAAACTTTCAACTAGATCTCCTTTACCAAAATTTAAATCAATTAAACTAGATAATAATAGTAAAAATGATGCATAAAAAAAAGAATGATGAAAATTGAGCCTGACAGTCATGGTGGAACTGCACTTGTCAACCAGTTGCTATATATTGTAGCATGCAAACAAATTAGCAAAACATGTATAGAAATTAGTGACATGTCATAAACATCTTGCTACTCACAGGATGTATGGCCACTTGGGAAACTCTTGTGCCCGTTGTTTATGACAGACTGTTTGCCATGACAGATAACATTTCCAGTCACTTGATCATACAGCTGAACAAAATGAAAACCAGAGAGCATTAGACTGAAGAATCTCATCTGTGAGCAAAACCCAAAAGGGTATAACGACCTGAAGGAAAAACATATACTTTTGACTTTGAATACAAGAATCAAACCTCTTTTCCATCAGGAAAACAACGCCAATAGAAATCAGGCCTTGGCCGACCAACTGCATCCTTGATTGTGTTGGTTATAACCCCAGTTATCAGCACAGAGAAGAGGATGCCTGAATTTGCAGATAGTATAATGCCAATAAATTAACTCTTATATTGTCAGAGTCATATCAAGAAATGTTGTTAATTATGATAAGGATATGAAACCAGGTTACCAAGAGTAGCATGATGCAGATCATAAACATCTCTCCTTTGGAAATAAAACAGAAGGATAGCAGCCACAGGCAACAATACTGCAAGAATCTAACATATTAAGAACAGAAAGATCATCAAGAACACATGTTTGCAAAAATCTATTAGCACTCACAGAAGTACATAAAGAAACTTACAAGGACAGCCCAAAATGGCACAGTCTCACTCTTATGTGGGTATTTGAGATCACTCATCATATCCTTTCCAACAAAATGATAGAAAGGATGACCAATACTCAAAACCTCCACCAGTAACATAAGAATAACAATGACGAACCAATCGCATATATATGTCCTTGCTAATTTAACACCATGGGATTGCACCATGTGTGAACAAGGCTGAACCTTTCTCATGTTCTCCTGTCACAATGCATAAAAAGAAGTATATAAGATGAAGTTTTCACTAAAGCAGATAGAGTTAAAATTTAACTTTGCAATGGGGCATCATTAGTCCCTTAAATTTAACTTTGCAATGGGGCATCATTAGTCCCTTAAATTTAACTTTGCAACGGGGCATCATTAGTCCCTTTATCTTGAATTATAAAAGAAGGAAAAAAAATCCAAGATCTCACGAATGAGAATAAAACTTCAATAAATGATGTGATGACCTACATTAGCTTACACTAACACGAATCAAACATGACATATCATTTCTCTTCAAACCTCATAGCTGATATAATTAAATCAATAGATAACCAAAAATATTTGTAGATGGAGTTAGAAGAGCCACAGTAAACTCAGCCTCAAAAAAGAGACAAAATATACACGTGTAATAGTGAGTACTGAGGTATCACGTGCAGGTACTGTGTTCGCCTGGCACTGGAAGAGATTGTACCATGCCATGTTGGTGCCTAGCATGCACTGGCACCATGACATCTCAAGGATAGAACCATGCCAGTGCTGCATACCAGTAAGGCACTACCATTGAATATATCATGCCATATTAACTGTGCCAATTGGCACTTTAATCCAAGTAACAAAGACTCGCTCAGCCACTTCAACAACTATTTCATCTTCTTCTAAATGATAGGTCTAATCAATTGTAAATTTCATATGGAGTATGATATAATTCACATACTCAGGGATGTATTTCTGAGAGTTCATGCATGTTCCTTAGCCAGTACAGCAGACCAACAACAGGATTAGTGACACAGGTCAGCATCTAACCCCCATGAGGATTTGAGAAGTATGTCAACCAAGAGATGAAGAATGAGAGAAAGTATGTCCATAGACGCTACTCATTGGTTGCCAGGAAATGATAGCTAGCATCAGATGGAAAATCCAACGTGAGATCTAAATTCCCTATAACAAGTTGAATTACATTCCTATGGTCTGATTAAATTCTGTTAAGAGGTGAACTTAGAAACAGTATTGATGTTTTATCCATAAAATACAACTTAAAGGTAGCAAATCCAAAATTAGAGGGATTCCAAATTGTTGTAGGATGGATTAATAGGAAGATAGAACTTTCTCAATATCCATTACATATCTTGTCTGAAAATATGGAAGACTATGGCAGCATTTTATGATTTTAGAGTTTTTCATATTAATCAATTGGGTAAATAGGTACAACTTTTTTGCTTAAAGGATAAGAATTTAATTTTCCCTTCTCTAGCATCTTTTTCCAACGAGAGCTTTGTACTATTCCAATGAGGATAAGATGGGAAATATACACTAGAATACTATTCCAATGAGGATAAGATGGGAATGTACACCAGAATCCAGTGCTTGCACTTTTACGTTACAACAATGAAATTTCTTTTGTTTTCAGAAAGAGAGAGAAGAATTTAAAGATTTTCAATTTCTCAAAAGTAACTTAAGGCATGAATTTCTTGTTCTTCTTATTGTAAGCTCCACCAGCTTCATTCAAGATCAAGCTTTAGATTTGAATTACTTAGTTTGCTCAATAAAATTTATGTATATCTTATTGTTTTCTCTATCCTTTCCCATAAACTAATTCCTTCATGACTTCACTGTTACAAGCCATTATTTTCTGTGAACCAAGAATCCTCTAATTTTGAAACCCAGGTTATCCTCCTTCATCAGCTGACCCCAATCTGAGTTCTATTTCAAGATTGAAGCATTCTTTCCTCGCACAAAATTCCTTGCAGTCGTTCAGTTAAAGGGCATCAAGAGGCTCATCACACTTGAAAACAACATGGTAGAAGATCTATAGTCTTTATGAACAAAACAAGCATAAAACTTGCATAACTTGCTGGAGGTGGACAGCCATATTAATCATCATTAATAGAAAAATACAAAAGGCACCAGTAATGGACAATATGCCTTGAAAAAAAAGTCTACGAAAACCAAGATAACTCTTCAGAAAACCATAAACAAATAAAAATAAACTATCTTCCTTTTTTTCCTGCTTGCAAGGTGTGTTTGTGGGAAAGGTAGGAAGGTTGGTGAAGCTTAGTGAAAGGATGGAGATGAGTATATGTAATTACTTTATAAGTTTAAATTCATTCTGACCCCACCAAATTTTATTCACCATCACACATACCCCTCTTAGTTCTATTTGGAATAAATTTGTTCTTATAATTTTTTAAAATAGACAAATGTGATCCTTCTGTTAACTTTCCATTAACTTAATATGATGAAAAGCTGTTATGTGACTAGCAAGTACCATTGTTGGCGCCAATGACTTCCAGCTTCTATCTTTTCTTCTAATCTAAACTGGTACCTCTTTATAGCATCTCTCTTAGATCCAAAAATTATAATTAATAGTTAGTCAAGAAGTTTCTTTAAATTTAGAAATCCTTGACTTAATAAATATCGAGAGGAGATACAAAGAAGAAAAGATATATTATTCATGGAACTTGGAATTAGAAAATTAACAAACACATATAGGCATGTGATAAGGATGAGCAAAAAAATCAACAGAAGGATCATATTTGTCAATTTTAAAAATTATATATAAAAAAAAAAATCTTTTTTCTTGTGAACAAAAGTTGGAGGAGTGAAAATGAATTTAAGCTCCAGAGTACATTTTTTTCATGCAATATTCCAAATACAACGTTCGAGAAGCAAGTAGATGATGACGACGACGACGACGACAACGACGAAGAAATAATCGCAACATGATAGCATGAATTTTTCAAATTTTACCAGAAGACCAGGAGAGAAAAATACTCACTACCAGTTGGAACGCTGGAAAAAGGGATGAAATGAAGAGGATTGTGGAATCGTAGAAAGACGCGTTAGAAGTCAAAATAGAAGCGAAAAGGATGATGTGAACGATAGGGAAGGGAAAGCGGGCGGAGACGCGTACCTGGAGCGGAGGGGAAAAGAGAAACAAAGAACCACACAGCTTGCAGGCAAAGAGGCCGACGGAATCGATCGCGAGGCGCCGAATCAGTTTAATGGGGGGCAAGCCCTGGTTCACCCGCGGACAAGTATTCTGCACGCGTCTCACACGTGAGAAATTGGCATCGTTTTATCTCCAACATCTTATACGAGTTTAGATCACAATCTTGTTTGAGGGAAGGCAACTTTGATCAAATTCACTCATGATCTTGAATTATTTTTTTTAAGTCTTTACAATTTAAATCATCTTACAATTAAGTTGCTCTGATTTATGAAACGTGGACTTTTTAAAATAAAAATCTAAGCATTTGTGTTAAATAACGGAGACCGACACAAAGAAGAAGCATGGGCATTGCATATAAGTTAAAAGAATGAAATAAATTAAAATTCAGCAGAAGAAAAAAATAAAAAATAAAAACACACCAAAGAAAAGGAGGGCGAGCTACCAATCCATCTTAAAATCTTATTTTAATAAATTTAAAGATTCTTAATTTCTTAGCATTTGTTTGTTTAATTTTATTAATATCTTTCTTTCTCTCTTGTCTAGCATTACTAAAAATATTTTGAAATAATATAATCATTTAAAATATTTACTATCCATCTATCTATACATTATTCTCAACTCAATGGTAAAAAAAATCATCTTAGTTTGCATTAGCTGTAGATCAGAGTACTCGAGCAATAATCACAACTTTGTTCTAGCTTAGATCATAAACTTATTTAAGCTAGAATAACTTTGACCAAATTCACTCACGGTCTTGAATATTTTTTTTTGAGTCATTGTAATTTAAATCATCTTACAGATAAGTTGCTCTGAATTCTATGAACTTAAGTTAGGTCTATTAGACTTTTAGCCTTGTGTTACGAGCCGTACAGGTTATATTATATCATTGCTGCCAGTCTATGAGTAGGTATAGAGACTTTATATAGTGTTGCAATTAGTTGATTCAATCCAAAGCCAACCACATCCAACCCATTTCATCCCCTATGAGAATGTCTTTTTATAGTTGAATTCTAGTTACAAGTCCTACGGGAAAGGTTAAGAGACTTCCTTCATTGTGTTTTCATTAGTTTTCTTAATTGAATGGCTGACTTTTATTTTTGGCAAACTCCAACATAAAAGGCTGCGAGTTTAACATAGAATGAGATTTTAAAATATTTATTGAACTTTTTTTTTTTGTCATTTTCTATGGATGTGTGCATCATGCGTTCAATACTAGTTTTTATTTAACAAGTTAATCACCTAGAGTCCGTGCTTGTGATTCAGTTTGCCATGTTAGGTCTTGGTTTTCATCCACCTCCTTCAATTTTATGCAACACTACCATGCATCAATGTAATCCCATTTCATGTTAATTTTAATATTTCAGACATCAAATAGGCAGCTATATAACATTGTTTAAAAGCAATCATGCAATTATTTTAAGCTAAACACTTAAGCATCTTAGAAAGACATCGATGGTATGCGGCAAATTGGTGACTTTATTTATTTTTTAAATATTTAAAATATAGTAAAAAATATTTAAAATTCTTGCATTATATCAAAAATATGATTTAAAACCGTACAGAATGGATAAAAAGAAATCATGCAGTTGATACTAACTAATCTAAGATCAAGACTTCATTATCATTATATATATATTTTTAATCTATATATATATATATATATATATACACATTTGATGGGAAAAAAATTGTTTAGCTAATTAACATATTAGTTTATATGAATAATGTATTGGATGCTGTAATAACCAAAGGTTAATGAGGCTAATTTTTAATGAAACCAATGAAAGTTCCTCCTTTTATCCAAAAAAAATTATCATTTCGATTAATATTATATCAATATATCAATATTAACATAACATTATTATTTTAATATTAGTAATTAACATATCATATTAATATTACGATATTACTATCGTATTAATTTTTTTTTTTATATGTTATTATATTATTCTTATTGTAATATGAAATACTGCAAGATACTATTTTTTTTGCGAACTTGCTCAGTTCGTATAATGTAAAAAAAATTGCCTTCCTCTTTTCGTAATCCTCCTCGCCGTAGCAAAAACTTGTAATGAAAATATCTATCCGAGACAAAATTAATGCCCCTATCCCGACTAAACCAATCCTATGGAAGATTAAATCGCTGGGAATATATCCATTTATCCCTAAAATGCCATCCGTCCGAGAATAAGTCCGTCATGAACCGGCCCAAAATTCCGCAGCCCAACGCAAATATGATAGGTCGGGAGGGACGGCCCCGGCCAACCCAGGAACAAAGCAAAGCGAGGAAGCGGCGAGATCCGTCCTTGCCCTAGCCGTAGGCCTATATATTTACAACCACAGCGCTCCGAGAGATCCGATCCAAGGGCCGTGTTGGGGCTATCGATCGTGTTCTTCTCGTCGGCTTACCACCCCCCTTCTTTTATCCCATCGAATTCCGATCTCTTTTGCTCGCCTTCGCTCGCTGGTATCCCTCGTTCGTCGGCGATGGATCTGGCGGTGGAGGGCCGGCACGCGCTGCTGTTCGACGACGACGCGACGGCGGCTTTCGTGAACTCGCGGGACGCCCTCGTCCCCTGCGCCGCCGACACCTCCCTCCTCCTCGACCGCTACGACGTCCGCCACCTCCTCGATCGAATCCCTCCTCGCCCCCCTCAGAGGAGGCACCTCCACGTCGAAGACCCCGGCGGTGGCGTCTCCCTGTCCGACCTCGATCACGAGCGATACCTCGATCTCCCTCCTCCCGGCGACGGCGACGATGACGGCGATGGCGACGGCCAGGGCAGAGAGTCATCTCTTCCGCCAGGTCGGTTACTCCTCTGCATCCGCTCTACTATTTACTCTATTCTTTTCTTTATTTGTTTGTTCTCTTTGCATCTGTTGATCTAGTTATTTCTTATGAATTATATTTGTTAATATTTGGAAAGATTAAAAAGGGTATTGATTCATGCCTAGAGAGGAGAAAGAAAAAAGAAAAGAGGAAAAGAAAAAGAAAAGAAACTATTTTTTTGTGTGCTTCTTTGTATTGGTTCTTTAGCCCGATTCATATCCCTTCACCACCTCCACCACAAGGTCTACCGCAGTGCAACTCTCAGTGACACCACTTCATCTTACCAACCGCACCCACGTAATAGGAAGATGCCAGAGAGAGCCGAGGTGATTTGGTTTCTGCATCTACAAAGTAGATTTATCAAGGGGAGACAAGGTGGTGTGGCAGTGATCGATATGATGGTGTTCAGGAGTCTACATTTTGGAGATGTTGTAGGAGGAGGAGGATCGCCACTGTGTTAGGAATTTATTAAGCTTTTTTTGTTTGGATTTATGAAGGTCATTAATGGGAATGGGTAGCTAGACTCCTTTTATAGAAACATTGCTGCAATTTTACACTTCCTTGAGGCCGCTCACCCTTCACACTGCCCAGGAAAGAGCAGTATAATTTTGCACTCATTGATGCTTTAACAAATATCTGCTGTCTTATGTTTGTATTTCAGTTCTTAGTATGTCTCAGGCCAGACTAAGTGTAACCTAATCATGGACCTAACCTTGGCCATCTTAAAGACCTGTTTTGACGGTATGAGGATTGTTTTCTCTGGGAGATAGTGCGCGTCTAATCCATCCTTCATTTCATTTGGTCGTCTAGCCTTTTGTTCACCATTTGGCAAAAAAAATGGATGGAGAAAGTGCTCTTATGAAGTGACTTAGTGCTGGGATGGATAGTAATATTCGCTTCATTGTTATTTTTCCCTAAGCCTCTTTTAACATATCATGTTTACACACACTAGTGAACAGAGGTGTCTTAACCACTCCTTTCTTTCTTTGTTTATTTATTTATTTATTTATCCCTATCTCCCCTAACACATTCATGATATCTGTTTATGTGGATGGTTAAGTTCCTATCAGTGGGAACCTGTCAGGGGAAATGGTATCTAGAGACTACATATATTTTTGACTTCCTATGTGTCATGATCCCACAAGGCTTGATGCATTAATAGCTTGCTTAAATGCAAGTACCAGTTACAAACACTGTTTTCTTTTACTGGACTGTGTGATATGCAGAAGTGGTTGCGCATTTGTTTGAATAGGATGGATTTGAATTTTTAAGTTTGCAGGAGGGATGCTCAGTTTTCGTCATGAGCATTACTGATGATTACAAGTAAGAAACTTCCACATCCTCATTCTTTCTAAGTTTTTGCCAATTGCCTGGTGGATGCTTGTATATCTGAACCGTTTCCATGGTTTTCGATACTGTATCCTTGATTGATTGTCATTTTCTTCTCAAACGCAGGAACAATGAATGGTCCAGAAGCAACAGTTTCTGGTGCTTATCAGGCTGTTCCTTTTTCATATGGTGACACTGATAGTTCAGCTGATCCAAGGAACTTTGGTTCTGGGCCGAATCAATCTGGTTATCATCCACCATTCCCAGTTCCTGAAAGTTTACTGAGCAACCTAGTAAGTACATGCATGCATACTGTGATTCTTTTAGTGGACATTTTTTGGCAGATAATGAAGGAAAATGTTCTTTGTAGATTGTTATTAATATTTCTCCAGTTGACACAGCGATAATTGTTCAAGGTGCATTTGTTCTTCTAAGGCTTACGTGTGTGAGTTTCAGATGCTTGGAGCAGAGATGAAGTTCTTACTAAGGTTGCCATTCATGGGCACCATGTTTCCTTATCATGTGTCATGACGTAAGAAATAGGCAGGTGGGATTAGAATGATATAAGTGCTATGTGCAACCAAATTTACAAAAATGGGATGAGCATACCTGTTGTTTTCTATTCTGTTCTTTATATATGTTATCATGAATTTTTAAGACTCATCAATTTTGTATTGGAACAATTTAAGACTTGTCATGTATTCAACCATTATTGAATGGGATATGCCTTATTTGTTTCTTCACAGCCTCCTACAGAGAAGTTGCATCAGATAATCGCCAGAACTGCTATATTTGTTAGCAAGCATGGAGGACAGTCAGAGATTGTCTTAAGGGTGAAACAAGGAGACAACCCAACATTTGGGTTCTTGATGCCTGATCATCATCTACATGCATACTTCCGCTTCCTTGTTGATCATCCTCAACTTCTGAAAACTAATTCGGACTCCAGTAGAACACAAGAAGAGGAAAAAACAGAGAATCAAGAGGATGAGGTGTCTGTTGCAGCAGGTGGGGCATTATCGTTGCTTGGTTCTGTATATGGCTCTGGAGAGGATGATGATGGTGCCATTCAAGCTGATTCAAGGGCCATGGAGTCTTGCGCCTCTAAAGTTGTTGCTAATGCAACAGTTACTCATAGATTAGAGCAAAAGGAATCCTCTGCCTCCAAGGTATCAGAAGATAAAGGAGCAATCAAACATCCAGCTGCTGCTGCTAAAGACAAAGTCATCTCAATCAAAAGGAATCAGCCTGTAAATGCTGCCATCATTAATGCTGCATGTAGCAAGAAAGCAGTAGATAGCAGTGCATCACTTTCTGGTGCTGTGAACAAGCCACAAAATTCCCAACCAGGCATTTCTAATGTCAAACCACTGATTTTGGAGCCTCCATCTTTCTTGAAAAGGATGATGGATAAAATAGTTGAGTTCATTCTTAGAAATGGAAAAGAATTTGAAGCAGTTCTTATTGAGCAAGATAAACCCACTGGAAGATTTCCCTTTCTTCTGCCATCCAACCAATATCACTCATATTATCTAAAACTTCTGCAAGAAGCTCGTGAGGTAATGTTCCCTAAGTTGCTCAAATGATTAACATGTGTAGCTGCTAGTAATAGTAAATCTAATTTTGAAAGGCCTTTCACAATAATGGAAGAACACTGATTTATCTTGCTGTGCTTGGCTTTTGATTTCTCAAAGCAACCCCCTCTTCTGATCTCCTTTTGACATTACGGAATAATATCATGTGGCTATTTTGAATTGCTGTAATAAATGCTCTACATTAGCAAGTGGTAATCTTTCAAAAGGTGAAGGCATAGTTAAAGAGATTTTAGTAAATGAAATTACTAAAATGAAATTCATTGAGTCCCGTTTTGCTGTGTATAGATTTCAGGTCTGTGGCACTTCCTATAAATTGAAATTGGATTCCCCTTTTCCTTGTTGTCTTGCTAGTCATTTGTTTTGGAGGGAGCATGCATGGTTTGGATGCTATGAATGTCCCTGTAAATGATACACTCATTGAGTGGTTCCCCCGTTCTGTTAGATATGCATATGTGCCTTCATGTCTCATGTTTATTCTATACATGCTACTGATATCCAAGCATTGTATCATTGCTAGGATCGGTTGGCATTTGTTGTTTCTTTTGTTAGAAATTTTCTATTGATCTCCTGATATTTCTTGTGACTTGATATCAGCCTACACTACATTTTCTCGCATTCAAGTTGTCAATATTCAATAGTGCACCTTATCTCCCCATCTACAACTTCTCAATATAGTCTTCATCACTTTGTTGTATTCCATCCAATGTCTAAGACGGCCCTTCTTTCAACATAAATCACTACTGCATCTCATGCATTGTTGTCCCAGCCTCCTACTATGATTGGAGTGGGTTTGTATGTGGAGAATGTTGAAGGGTGACCAGGAGGGAAGATTTGTGACAGGGGAAGCAATACTTGAAGGTAATTAAACAAATCGAGGTTTTGTTGATCAGTGAGAGGAGTGGGTTTCATGGGATCTTAATGAAAATATGGAGTAAGGAAATTAGTCTCTTTTGTGGTTTCTTGATGCATTTCACCATTGCTTTTTTTTTTTTTGTCATTTTACTCATATTTACATGTTATTGTTTCTTTGGTTTTATGGGACCATCCTTTTCTTCTTTATTTAGCTAGTATGGTTTCCTATTTCTTCTTTCTGACTCAATTTTAATCTGAGTTACATGTTTTGTGCATATGATGGCTTTACACTTGATCTCTGAACTTTTCAGGTAAGTTCAGATGTTGACAAAGTTTATTGCTGATGCACTGTTTTTTTCATGCATTTTTTTTCTTTAGTTCCCTTGATTTTGTTAATAAGTCGTTTGTGTGGACTAATTTTAACTCTAATTCAGACAGGGTACGCAATCAGCATTAAATATGTTTCAATTATTAGTCTGATTTTACAAATATGTTCACTGCTCAAAGGTTGTTTGAGGATTGCTATGTCAAATTTCACCTTCTTGGCTCTTTTTTTAGACTAGGTTTTTGTGTAGAAGATTTCATGGGGCTGCTCTGCCATTGTATTAGCTTTAATGTTGCAACAAAGAAGATAGCATCCTGACCAACTAGCTTTCTTGATATTGCAGCAATTTTCTGTTTTGCCTTTGGTACCTTAGCCAGGAATCTGCCACCAATTTGCAAAGGGCATGTCTGTGTTTTAATTCAAACCATAAATGTTTTGAAGAAATGATCTGAAATTGGGGCTCTTTTGGTGTTCCGATGAATTTAGATTAGCTTATGTTGAGAATACTAAATTCCAGTAAAAGGAGCTTGCATATGTCATAGCTCATCCTGTAATCTTTAATTGTTTCATAAAATCTCCATATTTTTGAATATTAATGTATAACTTATAAAAATATATTTTTAGATTTTTTTATTAAAAAACTTGAGAGAAGGAACTTTTTGTATATATGCATGTATTCTAAAAAAAAAAAAAAATCTGTTTTTGATTTTTCTGATTTTAGCATGAATGGAGCTACGTAGGGATTTCATGATTCCATGATGTTAGGCATTTTGTTGATTTATTTTTTAATTTGGATTTTGTGTTAAAATTTTGAAAATTCAACAAAATGTCAGTATTTCTTTTTTTTTTTTTTTGAGTGAAACAAAATGTTAGTATTTCATGTCAACATGCTTGATCTTTTGAATTTTATTATCTTGAGCTAGATAACCTAAACTTTTGTTTCGGAAATTCAGAATTATGAACACTTTTGGAGGTCCTCTTTTAATGGTTGATATGATGATCCACCTTTAGCTTTTCTAGGGCTTTTACACCTTGAAATACAGTTCTTCTGTTCAGCTGAATTGTGGGATATCGTACTCTTGAGAAAAGATGCATTTGCATACTTTGGGTTGGATTCCTTAGTTTGCATTCAGCTCTGTACGGTGGAGATCTACCGTGCAACTTAGAGTGAGAAGCGAAACAGGTAATCTAGTAGGTGCAAGCAAAATTAAAAGCTCAAGGCACATCAAGGTGCCAGGATCTCTCGGAGACTCAATGCAAGGTGCCAAGCAAGCCGTCATCTTAGCAAAAAAAGGGCATGGTACTATGTATGTATATATCCATGTGTCTGACTGCATGGCTCGAATATATAATCTTTCAAAAGTTGAAATTTGACCCAACCTGAGAATTCTGGAATTTGAATACAAGCTAAGGAATCAGCTTTTATTATCAAGGAATTTCAATTTTTATATATTTTTATTGAACTTAAATAAGACATCATTCCTTATTTACTTGTAATATCTTAAGTAAGTGGAAACAAATGTTGCTTCTATGATATTTAAGTTAAATTAGCTGGTGCTAAATATTTTGTCTGTCTATTTGTTAGTAGCATGCTTTTCTCCTTGCTTGTTCCCATCTTCAAATAGTGGAACAAATCACAATAAGAAACACAGAAGGCTTTTCGGTTAGCACTGGGCCCGAACTACATGTTCTTGGCAGTCTATGCCCAGTTCAGGCAAACCAGGGTGTACTGACCTTGGTGGTACCAACACTTGGCTGGTATATATGGGGCTGCTGTGATGTAGATTTTGATCCTTGGTTATATGACTAGCATTTAGAACTTACCATTTGAAGGCTCAGTACATTGTATCATAGCATAATAGTTGATTGCCATCATACCAACTCTCTTATTGGCTAAGGTGAAATCATTTTGCTAAAAATAATAAGGAAAATCTTTCGGATCGCTCAATATCAGTGGTTAAAATTTTCCGGAGCATATCATTGGACATTTATTCAGAAGTTTCTTTGTTACATCATAGACTATATAACTTGCAACTCTTTTTTTTTTTTTTTTTTTTTTTGTGCTTTCTGACATATTGCTTCTAAGTTTCAAGCATATTAATTGCCATAGGGTATCGATTATTTTGAAAACAAACTCGTATTCAAATAACTTTTCTTGAGCTCAACGCTTTTATCTTCCTTTTCGTGCAGTCCAAGCTTCTAAGTAGGAACTCTGATCAGAAAAATGATGCACAGGGTCACAGGGGGAGTAAGAAAAAAGCGCAAGAAACAGCTACTAAAGAATCAGCTGATTATGACCAGAATTCAGCAGAGCCAACTGATGGATGGTTGTACAACCTGCAGAGAAAGGAGAAATTCAAGATGGTAATTGGCGGTCCAAAGAAGGATTCACAAGAACAGCGCTCTGTGCCTGCCAGACAGTCTGGAGTGACTGCAGATGAAGCTGCTGCTATTGTCCTGGCAGCCACAAGAGGTGTGAGCCCTTCCAATGCTCGTCAAAACGTGTCCATTGATGAATCTGGTTCAGGTCGTGCCCATGGGGAGGGTGGCCGTGCCTCCAGTATGGGAAGCTTGTCCTCTCTTAAAGGTCAGGATCTGAACTTGAAGCCTGTTTCCAACAATGAAACAGGTGCTTCTTTGCCTGCATCCAGTGGAGAGATGAAAAGAGAAGGTCCTGGAACGATTGATGATGTATGGATTGCAAAGGCTATTGCCAAAACTGCGGCACTAGTAGCCTCTAGTGAAGCTGACTCTTCTGAAGCTTCCCTCACAAAGGAACAAAAGCTGAAGGCTGACAGGCTGAAACGTGCCAAAATGTTTGCAGCTATGATAAAGAGTGGCAATCACTGCGTTGAAAATTTGGTGAACTCAACTACTGCACCAAGTGGTCCTCTGGAGGCTTCAGCTGCTGGATCAATCCTCTCTGGTGCAGATTCAGATCTTGTGACCAAGGAACGAGAAGGTAGCTCAGTGCCTTTTGATGCTGAGACCTCGCATAGGGTAAAGACTCGGGAGAAAGGTTCTGATCATGAGAGGGAGCACAAGTCTCAGAAGAAACACCGTCCAAGATCCAAGGACCGTGACCATGAAGAAGACTCAGAAGAAGACCAAAGGCATTCCAGGAAGAAGCATCGATCTGAACATTCTTCAAGCCACAACAAGGATGAACGCAAACATAGGAAGAGTCATTCTTTGTCCAAGGACAAGGAATCTAGGCATCATCAAAAGCACCATAGTTCTTCAGAAGATGAGCGCAGGCAGAGAAAAAGTTCCAGGTCACGACATCATCACAGGAATCATGACATCTCTGAAGATGAGGATCAAGAGAGGAAAAGATCTGGCAGGCACCACAAAAGAAAACATCACTCGCACTCTGAGAGGAAAGAAACTGAAGGTGAGGATGATCCAGGAACTGTAGGTCATTCAGAGAGCACTGGAAGATCATTAAATCATAATCAAGAAGCAGGAACAACAGCAGTTTCTCATGCTCAACCCTCTGATAACACCACAGAAGTTCCGAACGAGCTTAGAGCCAAAATTCGTGCCATGTTACTAGAAACAATGTAACATAATTGTTATGTACCGATCTCTCTTTTCCAGTTATGGCCTCTCTCTGTGTCCTGAAAAGTTAACCATAAACTCAGTTCCTCCGGTTCAACGTCTTTTCACTATTTGGAACTTGGAAGTATTTATTTTGTTCTCAGAAATCCAAAATTAGTGTAAGATGATGGTATGCTTTTCACTAATATTCTACACCAAAGAGTTTTTTTCTTTCTTCGTGTCACGTGCATTGCTTGATAAGTTCTGTTATATCTATATATATATTTTCGTTCTTACGCACCACAGCTAGTATTCAGGAAAAATTCAGGCAGAGGTGGACTTTGAATTTCCAAGAAGGGCCATATTTGTCAACAGATTGGAAAAAAGAGGGGAAAAATTGTAAGCTTTCTGAATTATACATACATTTATTTATTTATTTAAATAGAAGAAATGATGAATGATGGCAGTACTATCTTGGGCGGTAATATTTGCTATCACTAGTTTTAATAAAAAAAATATTTAGTTATTTGCGAACGACTAATGCATAAGCCAGAAAAAGAAAAGGGAATTAAAACAGTTGAAATAGAGAATAAGTAAAATGAAACGATGAAAGATGATAAGGAACGACAAGACATAATCACCATTTATGATTTCTCTTTATTAGAGACTATAATCACTTAGAGGAAATTAATTAAAAGCATTTGTCCATAACCAGCATTTTCTATGAATTCACGGCTTCTGATTATAATAATGACAGTAAATTTTGCCTAATGACCTGTGCCACTAACAATAAAAATTAATTGGAAACATATTTCTACATCTCTCTGCAGCAACAACGTCTTGTTTTGGTTGCTGCGGAACGATCCCTTCTCTTCACCATAAAAATACTTCAGGAACAAGAGGCCACGTTCATCTTGCTGGTAACCTCGAACTGGGGCATGATACAGGCTCCAATCACGCTGGCCTCCTTTAGAACTCAATCAAATGATTGCTTCCTTGTCTTCAGAATGGTTCAAGAAACATCTTGGAGAGGGACAAAACTTCTGGGAATTCCATGAGTCATTGGCTGCAGTTGAGCCGATTGAGTGTCAAATCTTGTTGGTCATGCAGAGGTGATTCTAATGTGTATACTCCAAAACAAGGAGGAAATAAAAGCTCCTCGGCACCAGCTCTGGACAAGGCAGTCCCGCAACTGACAGCACTGGAGATCAACTAGCAAATCGTCTCAATACATAACTATTGCCAGAAGCCCCTTTGTCTTCCTGAGTGCAGTTTCAGGCATCACTAAATCGGTTTCCCAAATTTTGGTGCTTTTGATCAGTATCTTCTATGACCAATATCTAATTTTGAGGTTAGGATGGTAAAGCCAAATGAGAGAAGCAACGGCTCCAAATTAAGAAGTAAATGTTCCAATGAAGTCTCTCTTCAAGTCTAGACCTGAAACATCTTTAATTCATTGGTTTCATTTCCACTAAGCAACATGTTCATGATACGCTCAGCTTGGTTAGAGCTCATGTGCTCTACTTAGGGCCATCCATCTTTGGTTAAACCCAGCAGCTGATCTCATATAGCCTGTAAGGAGCCTTTGCCAATTTCTCTCATCTCACCGTCTAAGATCTTCAACAACAACACCATCTCGTCATATTGTGGGTGCGAAGTATGATCTGCAAAGAATGTTGTGATGGTCCCATTCAACTCGAGGAAACTCCATCCAGGTGTCTTTTTGAGGCCCAGTGCTCTCATCTGTGCCCAAGTCTCCCCCACACCATCCCACCTTCTCATTGCAGCATAGCTATTTGCCAACTGGACATAATTTCCAGCAGATTCAGGCCTCAGTGCGATAATCTCGCTCGCAACCTCTTCTGCAAGATTTATGAATCCAGTTCTCCTACAAGCATCAAGAAGTATCCCTAAAACATCAGGAGTGCACCATGAAGGCATTGTCTTTACGAAGTCAAGTGCTTCTTTCACCCTCTTAGCCCTACAAAGCATATCGATGATGCATGCACAATGCTCGAGCCTCGGTGCCACACCAAAATCCTCTTCCATGGAGTTGAATATTTTTAGACCTTCTGAAATGAGCCCCGCATGACTACAAGCCGAAAGCACGGCTAGAAACATTACATCATTTGGCTGCATTCCCTTACCAATGAACTCCTTGAACATTTTAACAGCCAGCATTCCCATTCCATGATTTCCATACCCTGAGATTATTGCACTCCATGACACAAGATCCTGCTGTGGCATCAAAGCAAAACACATTGCAGCAGCCTCTAGATCGCCACATTTCGAGTACATATCAACCAAAGATGTGTCAATGGAGATGGACAGGTTCAGCCCATGTCTGATTACAAAGTTGTGAACTGATTTCCCATGGTGGAGAGCCCCTACAGAAGCACAGGCCTGGAGTAGTGAAACCATGGTGATTGTATCAGGCCTTTGTCGCGCCAATCTCATTCTCCTGAAAAGAGAGAATGCCTCTGCCAAGTGGCCACTCTGAGCATGACCTGAAACCACTGCATTCCATGAGACAAGATCTCGATCTTGCATCATATCAAAGACACATTGGCACAGCTTTACATGACCGCATTTTGCATACATGGTCATGAGCGAGTTCTGAGCAGCAATATCTAATGGCGTTCGCTGTCTGATGATGTAGCCATGGATGGATGCTCCTACACTAGACAAACCCAACTGAGCACAAGCTGATAAAGCACTAGCTATTGTCGTGGTTGCCGGTGTCACTCCTGAACTCAACATCTGAGCAAAAACAACCAAAGCCTTGTCAGCTCTATCATTTTGAGCAAGACCTGAGATCATAGCAGTCCATGATACAATGTCCCGATGATCCTGCTCTTGGTCAAAGAGCAGAAAAGCATCATCCAATCTTCCAAAGTTGAGGTACATGCTGACAAGAGCAGTCTGGACATGGGCATCTGATCCAACTCCAGAGGTGATGACCAGAGCATGAACTAACTTGCCCAATTGCATGGATTCTCCTCCTCCTCCATTGTCTGTGTTTGTGAAGCATGATATCAAAGACCCATATGTTTGATGATCAGGATGGATACCTCTCACGAGCCTCATTTTCCTGAACAAATCCATCGATTCGGTTCCACATCCGTCGGTTCGAGAGTAGCCCGAAAGCATAGAATTCCATGAGACGATGTCTCTCAACGGCATTGAATCGAACATCCTCCGAGCAAGTTCGGGTCTTCCGCATTTAGCGTAAACATTCATCATCGAATTGGCGAGGACAAGATCAACCTCGAAACCATGCCGGATCACCGAGGCGTGCAGGCATTGCACATGGTCGAGCAGCGAGACCGCTGCCGAGAGCAGAGCTAACAGAGTGATGGAATTGGGCTGGATTCCAAGGTCGCGCATTTGGCTGTACAGAGAGAAAGCCGCGGCGGTGTCGCCTGCTCGGGAGTGAGCGGCGATGATGGCTGACCAGGGGACGACAGTGTTGCGGAGAGGGAGAGGCATTTGGTCGAAGACGCGGCGGGCGCTCGCGAGATCGCCGTTCTGGGAGTACATGTGGAGGAGGGAAGAGGAGATGTAAGGGTCGTGGGGGAAGTAGCCGAGGACGATGGCGTGGAGGTGGAGGGCGAGGCCGATGGGGAGGAGGCCAAGGGAGGCGCAGGCCTTGAGCAGGGGAGGGAAGGCGTGGGGGTGCGGGGGAACGCCATTGCCGTTGCCGCGGGACAGCGCGAAGCGATATCGAGACAGGAGTTGCCGGAAGTTAGGGGGCGGTGGTGGGGATCGCATCGCATGGCGATCTCACCCGCGTCCATCCACCAGCGACCCATATCCATCATAAAATCTACGGTCAATAAGTGTGGTTCGATGATAACACCAAATGCTATACGAATATAAGGTAGATGTTATACACATAACAGAATATATAGTATTGTTGTTTGTTACAATAGATCCTCGCTTTATAATTGTCAATTTTGATTAAAATTTCTATAGAAGAAGATTATTTGGATCAAAATAACGATAGTTATAACAAATATCATATATTTTATTATTATAATAAAAAAACTATAGTTAATAATAAAAAAAAAGTGAATGTTCTTTAATTACTTTTAACGGTCTAAAACCTTATTGATCAAGAAAGTTTTATTTAAGTTTAAAGGTTTTACATAAATACTCAAAATTTATTCAGTATATAATTGATGTAAGATTGAAGACCTATTACTATAAGCTTGTAATATTATTTTAATAAAAAATAAGATAATAATATAATCATTGAATATTGAAAAAAAATTGGGTAGGTTTAGAAACCCAATAACACTAATTTGCCAAATTATTCGAAAGTTTTAGATTCCAAAGAAATTTAAGTTTCTTCATTGAAAATGTATTTTCATGTATTATCAATAGAAGTAAATTTGGCAAAGAGAAAAATAAACATAGAAAAACATTATGAAATTATATAATTACTCATAAAGGATTACATATACTCTAGGTATGCCTTTTTTTTTTTTTTCATTTAAGGTTTGCTTCTTTGTCTTTTATTATGGATGAACTCTAATGATAATGTCTAAATGATCTTGATACATGCTTTGAAGAGGTAACAACTTGCTTTACTTGAAGTTATGTCGAGATGGACACCACCAAGTTAGGATATTGATATAGCAAAGTGGAAGTGAAGCTTTGGACCTTTTGATAAGAGTTCAAAAAGAGAAAATAACTATCATTTATGTTGCTTGTAGAAGGTAGGATATTGAATAATTAGTATGAGACGGTAGAAGTGATTTTTATTTAGAGTTGATCATTAATTAGATGTTTCATCCTATCCATTCATTTTATTCTAAATTTTTATGGATTTGAATACTAAAAACAGACACACAGAACGAGCCTGAATAAAGAATACAAGTTTAATCTAAAAATCAACTTAGGCATGAAATATTAGAAAATAGCCTATTCCAGTCCAAGAATATACACACATGTGTTAAGAGTAGCTCGCTCAATCCAAAATTTTGTAAGTTTAAACATTAAAAAATTCTAATTAAATCTTAAATTAGGGGAAAAAAAGAGAATTTAGGCTTGGTAAATGAGTTTGGAATTGGTTATTTTGAGATTATATTAGACCGATCAAAAATATAAGCTCAATAATCAGATTAGATCAGGCTAAGCCTAAATACGAACAACGAACCTACCTGCTAGTGTACAGTATAGTGGGAATTCTTTGCATCTTGATAGTTGGTAATACCAAGTTAGGAAGTTAGGAAGACATGATCAAGAGTGCAAAGATGCTATTAACTTCATATTGACTCTCATCCCATCCCATGATTGTAAGTTAAAAAAATGTATGCTATATGTGAAGTGGCCAAGGCCTTCCCTAGGTGGTGGAGAAGATGAGTTCTGCTCTAAGTCAAACCAAACTAGTGATGGGCCATTTTCAAATATAATCATAATCCACACAATTCACAGCAAAATCCATGCAAATCTCTAAATAAGATGGGAATGTAGAGGATGCTAACTTATTAGAAGGAAACTGAGGGTGCTGCGATCCAGATTAATGGCAAGATATGCAATTCTCCAAATCAGCTCAGTGCAAAAGGTCTGGTTATTTGTTTTTAATAATTTGATAATCAAAAAAAAAAAGAAAAAAAAAAGCAAGCCAATCAACCAAGATATTAGAGCAAGATTCAGTATCAGCAATGCAGATTTGGATGAAGTGGGAACACATCTATGAAATGATCAATTTTTTTGACCAACCTTCTCTGCAAGAACAGTCAATCCTATACAAAAGCATAGCTCGGATCCATGACAAGGCATGAAAATTGACCTTTTTATCTACTGATCACTATGCAAATTTTTTTATATTTATAAAATAATTTAAATAAACATCTAGACAGATGCATAGAATCATCCTCATATTTGCTTTAGAGTGACTTTATGAATAATTTTATTAGCACAAATTAAAAAAAAAATAAAAGGGTATGACAGAGCAATTAGAGTTAATTATTTATAAGGGATTATTGGCATAAAATATTGATTCCCCCACTAGAATAGTTATCAAGTGGAAAAATTCAAATCTAAATCTACATCAAATACGACAAGAATTTTTTTAAAAAAAATTCAGGCCCTATTTGTAGAAGCAGATTCGGATTCGAATCGTATATGCTTGTTAAATCCGACCCGTTTAGACGCGGATGAAACCGATCGGAGCGGGTGGACGAGGCGGCCATGCCCTCTGCTGCTCTCACCCTGCTGCCGAGCACCGAAGCGCGCGCTGAGGCTGCCGAGCGGATCCGCGAGCTCTTCTTCTCCGGATAACACCGCCGGCCCCTCACATCACGTGGCGGGGGAGGTGAGTCCAATAACCCACCTCTCGACTCCTCTCTCTCTCTCTCTCTCTCTCTCTCTCTCTCTCGCCTCATTTCCCCTCCCTTCTTCCCCCTTGTCGGATCTCCATCTCAAACAAAACCCTGATCCCAAACCGCTCTCCTCTCATGAAACCGCTCTCTCTTATATTTTCTTCTTAGTGCCCTCCTGTTGGTTTTCTAGAGATATTCTTTTCACAATCTCTGCTAGGTTTTCGTATTTAAATTCATTCACAAGATTTTCTTGAAAGAGGCCGAAATCACTCCTCCTTTTGATTTTTTTTTCTTTTTTTTTTTTATAAAAAAATTTCATCAGATCAAGTAACGAGCATCTTTCTAAAACTTGTGCCTTTTTTTTTTATTCAAATAAAATGCAGTAGTTTGGACGAATAATTTTCGAAGGGCAGTACTCGATGTGAGGTAAATTATTTGCATCATCTAATGCAGACGCGCATTTTGCCAAAGTGGAATGGAGTTTTTGTTTTGTTTTTAGTTTCATCTGTGATTGTTTCACAGTGATGTCCGAATCTACTGAGATGGAAGGGAATGGTAACACCAACGCCACCGGATCGCACAATCCCCGATCAAGAAAGCTGAGGTCGCTGGTCTGGAATGATTTCACCAAGGAGCGGAGGCCCGACGGTAGCTTCGTCGCCATCTGTAATCACTGCAAGAAGCAGCTGACGGCGAGCAGCCGGAGCGGGACCACTCACTTGAAGAACCATTTGGGGATTTGTATGTCCAGCAAGCGGATAAAGAGGAAGAAGCTGGTCGTCCGGCGGCTGGTCCTCAAGTCGAGCGATGCGAAGAATGACGGCGCCCCTGGTCTCGATCACCCTCAGTTTGATCAGGAATTGAGTCGGCAGGACCTCTCCCGTATGATTGTTCTGCATGGCTATCCTTTCTCCATTGTTCATCATGCCGGGTTTAGAACGTTTGTGAGAAACCTTCAGCCACAATTCAAGTTGGGATCTTATGATGTGGTGAAGGCAGATTGCATGAAGATCTACGAGAATGCGAGGCTTAGGCTGCATGAGGTGCTTGACAAGCTTCATTATCGAGTTAGTCTTACCGTCGATATGTGGAGATCGAGTGAGGCTCTTGAATATATCTGCTTGACTTGCCACTATGTGGATGATGAATGGAAGCTTAAGAAGAAGATTCTCAATTTTGTACCCATTGAAGCTCCATTGACTGGGGAAGAAATTAGCAAAACCATCGTGGAGAAGTTGCGCGAGTGGAATATTGATAAAAAATTAGCCAGCATAGTCTTAGACAATTGTAGCACCAGTGATGTAGTGACAAGAGAGCTTCTCAAGTCTCTTCGGCCGAAAGGTTTCCTTCTTTCTAATGGTGATCTATTTTGCGTGCATTCCTGTGCATATGCACTGAATCTAATGGTCCAAGAAAGTTTGGAACTGGCTTGTGAGGTGACTAATAGAGTCCGGGATAGTGTGCAATATGTGAAGTCTTCACAAGAAAGAATCATAAGGTTTCAAAAGGCAGCAAAGCAAGTGGGAGCCCCACAAAAGTCATTAGTTCTTGATGCTCCAACTAGCTGGGTCTCCACTTATTTAATGCTTGAAACTGCATGTCAATTTCAGGATGCCTTCTCTAGGATGGCAGAATGGGATACTGATTTCACAGACATTCTATCTTCCAAGGACTGGAGTGATGCTAAAGCTGTTACGGAATGTCTAGAAGTGTTGTACCATGTTATAGAGAAGTTCTCAGCCATGAGAATTCCAACTGCCAATCTGTACTTTAATGATATTTGCGGTATTCATTTGCTCATGAAGACCTGGTGCATGAGCCAGCATCCTGTTGTTGCATCAATGGCAGTGCAGATGCTTGAAAAATTTGAACAGTATTGGGACTTGACTCGAATAATAATGGCGATTTCTTCTATTTTAGATCCTCGATACAAGATGAAGTCTATTGAGTACTACTTCAAGCTAATTTACACTGATCCATATGAAGCCAAGGCAAGGATTGATAATATCCGCAACTGTTTTATAAACCTTTATAATGAATATGCAGTTCAATCAGCTAATTCTTCAAAAAATCAAGCACTCCTCTGTTATGTAGGAAATACTAGTGGCTACACTAGTTCTGAGAGTGGATCTGGGGGAGAATCTAAAACGTCCTATCGCATTACACTATCTGATACACGGCGAGGGCTTGATCAGTATCTTCAAGAGGCATCATCAAGTCAACCGTCAAAATCTGATATGGATATGTACTTGGAGGAGGCTGTTCATCCATCAAAAGAAGGCCTTGATGATAATTTTAACATCTTAGCTTGGTGGAAGTTTAATGCGGCTAAATATCCTGTTCTTTCAATAATGGCCCATGATATTTTGGCAATTCCTGTGTCAATTGTTCCGTTAGACAGTGAAGCTAGAACACTCAATCAGTATCTGAGTTCCATGGACCCTATGACAGTACAAGGCATAATATGCGCACAGGATTGGCTAAAAGATGAAATTGAAGGTAAGGCATCAATTCAGAGTTACCTAGTTTATTCTTTCGTAGTTTATAATACTCTTTGACCGTGATTTGCTATTTGAATTTTATTAGCATCACCAACAGTTGGACCAATGGATGCCCTTGCACTTGTTTCTGCAGCTGTTGGCTTGGAGGGTGATGATGAGAGTATGGTACCACCCAATGGAGATGAATGTTCTCCACTATCAAAATAGGTAAAGGCATTCTTTTGATATGTTGCTTAATTCAGAAATGTTCTTCACTTGCATTTCTTTTATTTTATCAATTTATCGTGAGCATCCCTGACAAGAGGCTTATTCTTAGTTATATACACACACATATGGCTCAGGATAACACTGCATTATATTATTTTTTCTGGTTGACTGATTTTTAGTCCTTGTTCTAATATTTGCAGTATCTCTAATATATGCATGCTCATTTGTTACTGCCTCATCTCTTCAGCACATGTACAATTTTTTTCCTCTTAACAGGATAGATTGGTGGATTTTAAGTATATATATTTGGCCATTGGGCCAGTTAGATGATGTTAATTAGAAAAAAGATGGTGAAAAATGTATTAACAGTAATTTTAAGTTTTATGCTTCCATCCCATGGAAATAATAGAGTATCCTTTTTATCTTGAAAAACTCTCTACTTTTCTATTTAAGAATCCCTCAATTGTCTGACTATGAGCAAACTGGAGCACTAGAGTAAGAGGAAAAAAAATCCACTTAGGCATATAAATCAGGACTTGGTTGTCTTGTACTTTTCTTGTAGGATTTGATCTTAAATATGCGTCCCTTACCTTTTTAAAATCTGGGTGTATTATATATACAGACGTATTTAAAATCTGTATACAGTCTTATCATATATACAGGCATATGTTGACAAAAGACTAGTTAGAAATAAGAACGCAATTTCTGCCTTCATATTCTGTTCTACTCCCGGCTTGAGCACTATCCTCATCAGGAGAATCGAAGGTCACCTATTTTGAAATCTAAAATTCTGGACTTTGTGCTTCCAATAACATTGGGTGGAACAAAGCTTAGTATTTTTCAAATCATTGCAAGAATTTCTCTGGGCATGATTGCATGGACCTTTCTCCAAAAGATTACTTTTTTTTTTTAAACCTTTCAAAATGTTTCTTAAGGTGGGATAAAAAATTGCTACTTGCATTAACTACTGGAATTGGAGAACCAAGATATAAGTTTATGTTTTACAAAACTCTGTGCTCAATTCCACAGGCATCACGTTCATTTAAGTTTCAAGAGTTTCTCTACATCAGCTTTACTACATAGTGTGTGATGTTCTCCTTTATCTATTTGCAAGGTGTCAATATTCATTTGTCCATGGTACCGTTTCCTTGATGGTATTAAAATTTCCTTTCCATGATTTTTCGTACTTCTATGCAAGCTTTCTTGTTTCTTTACTAGTGCATGGAATAGGTTCCAAGGTTGATGAATTTAAGTGAGAAGAGGGTAGAGGTTTTATGGAAGAGAGACAAATGGTCTAAAAGATAAGGAGGAGAGGTAGGGAAATCTGGAGCACTTTTTCTAGTAGGTTTCAAGCTCGAGTTTTTCAGAGTAACTTTGGCAATTTGATTTCAATATTGTATAATTTTTGGATTATTTTTTGGCTCTATTTTTGCAGAGGTGGTTTCAGAATCCTATTTTGAGTAGGACTAGTGTATACAAATGCTATTGGGTTAAAGCTGAGCTAGGAAAGTTTTATGGTCATCACATGGAGGTCAAAAAAGCTCAATGGATGGATCTCCATAGTGATCCAACCTTTGTATGTTCTTGTCCTTTTTCTATATTTATTTGTGTGATATCTCTCTTGTTATGTGTCTCATTGGATATGGTGTTTCTTTCCTTTTTGGAAGTTTTCAATGAGTACCTGTTATAGTTCTATTTTCCTTTTTATTTTGTGAAGCCTTTTGCCTTTTTCCTGGTCCAAAGTCCGTGTTAAGAGATCACCATGAACCCGTGGTGGTAAGGTAGTCTGAATTTATAAACTGTGGAGCCCACAATTTATCCACATCACAAAGGTAGCAGCTGGATTTTGGCCTCCAATTTGAGAATAGGAGGGGGGTAAATTACTTGCTCATCTTGTTTTTCGTGGGTTGAAGGGACCTTTAATCCCTTTTAGGTGCCGAGAGTGGAGGAGAAGAAAAGCAGGAGAAATGGGAGGAAGAGAGAAGAAACGAAAAGGAAGAAAAGGAAAATATGATTGGAGAAAGGAATGAGGAGGAGAAAAGGAAAAATAGGGAGCAGTTGCCCTCCAAACTAGCGGCCATTATTGCCTCTCACATATGGTCCACTAAAAAGGCTTTTTCTTTTTTCACTCTTCGATCATTTGATCTATTCATTCTATTTCTTTCATTGTCCACAGTACTGGTTTAGGATTTAAAAATAGGTTTTAAAGTGGAAATAAGGTGGTGTGAATTTGCATTTTATGGAAATTAATAATATTTCTGATCCTTTTCTCCTTCATACTTCTTCCACCTTCTGTCTTTCTTCGGTTTGATTTCAGTCAATCTGGGGCTCAGCTGATAGCCTTTGGGGCATTCTTGCAACCTGTTTGCTTGATGCATCACTACACTCTTCTTGTCTCAGATTTGAAAATTTGCTTTTGCCTTAACCTAAATTCCAAGTCCTGACAGAATTCTTATACTTTCTAACCAACATGGCATCCCAAACCACAATTCACTTTACTGTAAGAAAACCTCCATGTTAAGCCAACTGAATCCTAAAAATCGTATGCCTATTTTTAATTTGTTTCCCAACAAAAGCCTTTCTAGTTTTCTTCTAGACTTAAACAAAATTTTAAACCTGATCTTTAGAATTCTGCAAATATACTTTTCATCTCTTGCTATCCAAAAAAATCTTAAACTGTAAAATATAAAAGTTCTTTTTTTGTATTCTTTCTTGCACCAATTCTAGTGTTAGAGCATCATCTTTTGGTCATCCTAGATTGAAAGGTGAAATGAGTTGCAAGAAAGATGCTGATAACGGACTAGTTATTAGATATTAATCATTTTAGCATAATGTTATGCTTAAATCGAGGAAGTGAATGATGATGTCCCATTCTTACTTGGATAATATCTGCCCCAGTGTGGTTCAGGATCCAGGTTGGGCAGGATTTGAGTACAAATTATATTATCTTGCCCAAACTTCAATATGGATTAGAACAACAGTCCATAGAAATTCCTGGATTTGGATCCAGACATATGTTTAATGTTATTCTCTGGATTTGGACTTGGATATCTGGATAACTAAACGTTTGTTTTTTTTTATCCAGGTTGGGCGGGGGGGCAAACTGGTAAGCGTTCAATGCCCTAAATTCTAAATGTTGCCCACTTCCCCTCTCTCTCCTCCTTACATGTCTCACTCTAGCTTTTCACCCGCTTTGGACCACCACATCACAATTTTCCAAATTACAAATCCCTGGTCATCCCCCATCAACTGGCAAGTCAAGCTTAATCTGACATCCATGGGGATCAAGGCAAGGTCACTGGGGAAAGCTGTCATGACTTTCCTCTTCCTCAATCCTTCCAATTTGCCAGTCCAACACTGACATAAGCCAAAGCTATCCTTCCTTTGATATCACCATCCACAGTTTCTTTTGATCTCCGTCTCAAAACTGACGAACTCCTCTTTACCTTGTGTCCCAACCCTCCTCTCACTGGGTGGAATTTTTAGTTCTGTGGAATGTGATGATGGAACTGAGGTGTGGAGTTCCCTTTTTTTCTTTACTTCTGTTCTACTGATCACCATCTCTGGCCAGCCTACAGTAATTTATTTGTGACTCTTCGGGGTTTTTTTGGTGCCCCAAGAGCTCTTTTGGTCTGAATGACCCACTTATTAGGTTTTATGTTTGATACAGTGCCTCTCTTATAGTGGTATAAGTTGCCTTTTTTTGGCATTGGGGGTACTCTGCTTCTAACCTCTCATCCCTTTTCCTTCAATGAAACATGGGCAGTTCTATCGGCCAATTTTTTTTTTTTAAAAAAAGGAAAAAAAGGATGGTAGTTCCCAGCTTATCAAGAGTAAACCATGGTTTAAATTGATCTTATAGTTCACAACTCTTTTATCTTCATTCCATCAATGAAATGTGTGGCATTTCTATAAAATTTTAAAAAATAAACAAGTTTGTAATGCCAAATACTTACTGAGGGTAAACTGGCTTAAATCGACCATGGTTCATAAATGATATGATATGCAAATATTGCTTAGTAAGCAAGATATTTTAGGTCAAATAGTGGATCCTATTATGGACCCTTAGGTATAAAATCCTAGATTTAAGTTCACTGCTGTCCACTGCTATGGTACAGGACAGAAACGGACAATTTTATGAAGTACAGGAAAGAGGAAAGTCTCTGGTCTGCCCTGAGTTTGGAGAAGGGGCGAGGGGTGGGTGGGTAAATACTAAGAAGATTAATTTAGAGGTTTTAGGACTTTTAGAGTAAATTCTATGCTGAAATGGGGATAAAATTCTGCAGAATTTTGCAATATAGTGATGGTCGTATGAATCTAGTGAGAAAAAAGAATAAAAGACTGTGGTGAAGATTGCTAACTAGCTGTTTAGACATAGCTCAGTTGGCATCCCTGTCAACATTGGAAAGGTCCTAGGTTTGAATCTGGGTGGTGGCATGCTCGTGTAATTTTCAAAAAAAGAAAGAAAAAAAGATCTCTAAGATTCCTTTAGGATCAAAATTAAGTAAAAGAATGGATCCTAATTTATATTAGGATTGAATTATGCATGAAGCTGATCTGCGGCGCAATAAAAAAAATATTAAGGCAGGATAAAATATTTTACTCTATATGGACTTATATTTGAAGAGACTAAAATAACTAAGAAATTGTTTCCTGGTCTTAAAAGAGACCCCATTTATCTATTGTCACTGTAGGACTCTTTCAACATCATTTGACTCCAAAAAGGATTCTTAACTAACCTAATATTCCACTACATGTAAAACTTTCAAAGTAGAAAATGAACAAAAAGGAAGAAAAGGTGCTGTAATTTGGGAGTCCAAAGCTTAAATAAAACACACAAAACTAAAACTTTTCTTAAGGTCCTTCTTGAAGATTTTGAGAGCAAGTCAGCTCCTTTGCTGGACCTAAGCTGTCCATTTGATGCTTCTGATTCTCCATTACACTCCGTTTATGCTTCTAGCAACTTGATGAGTCCGAAAAATAGTGTGATCACTTGGTGATATGGTGATATGAGCCCCCCATTGACCACCTCCTACCCAAACAGAATGGAATAAGATGTACTAAGATGTAGACCACTATGTGCCTTTATTTGACCCCTATTTCTCTTTTGAATTATTCTTGATGCACTTGAAAGCTAATTTACGGAGTTATTAAACAGTTTTGGTTTTGGCTTTGGTTTTGGTCTTGACTTCAGTGCCATTTTAGATTTATTATTTGTGAGACACTCTCTCAATTCCTTTTGATGGACAAATTGCAGTGCTTGCTGCTGATCATGAATCTGACTCATAGATCATGATGTGGTGCCACTGATTTGCACATATATTCATACTATAACTGTAATCTGTTTATTGTTGCATGGAAGACCAGAATGCATCACAATAATGACTTAAGCTTATAAACTTGTACTCAATGTTGGACTGCCTATGTATGCGGAACTTCTAATTAACATCGTTAGCCAATGCACTCCTCCTACTAGTACATATTCTGATGTATTGAAGCTCAAAAATGTTCCACTATTATAGGAGGACTTGCATGATGATGATGTATAAAACAACGTGATAAGTGCAATTGCCTTGCTGGTGAAAAAAAAAACCTGAGAGGGACTGAAATACATACATCTAGGACCCTCATTCAAATCCATGACAAGGATAGATGAATCAATGAGATCATCCAAGCAGTGCAACTGCTGTAATGGTTGTAAATCAAATGATTGTTGATCACCCTGCTCACTATTGACAATGTAGGTAGCTCACTATAAAAGCACATTTGGTGCTACCATCCCCTTATCTATGGAAAACACCATAGTTATCATAATTGTAGTTCATTTCACAGTTATCTTCTTTTATTTTTTTTTTTTTTGAGGAAAATCTTCTTTTTGTTGCTAGCTTGATATATTCCTCTCTGTGGATTGTAATGATCAATATGCTAGACGCTTCTGTTTGTTATCTTCCACTTATATTTTGGCAGATTTAATCTTCCTGCATAAATAAAAGCTTCTTTATTGATAGCATATGATAAAATCCTACCATTGAAACATTAGTTTTGATAAATTACCTTGATTTATTGATGTTAAGCCCATTGGTTGTATTAGTAAATGGCCAACCAGATAGAGCTAGACTACCAAACCCATTTTCGCCACTAAAATCTATTTCCCTTTTATTGGTTTTTTTTGTTCTAAATTATGTCTTTTACATCAAGCACTCATTTAGGAGACAAGATGAGTTTGTCACTGGAGTCTTAATTGATTTTTCTTTATTTTTGGTGTATCCTTATAGGAAGGCTTTCTGAAAGTTTTAAATTTTTAATAGAATACAACTGAGCTCACATGCAAATTGATATTCTTGCTGTTTCTTCTGTCTTAATATTATTTATTTATTTTTCTGGTTGTCATACTTTTCCCTCTTAGTAGCTCTGTGTTTAGCTTCTGACCGCTAGGATGATTCTGCAAGTGATATAAAAGGGTTGTGGGCCAACCGCCTTAGCTCAGCAGATTAGCTTCCCTCTCCATTTAGAAGACGTCCACTTTTCCCATCCACACCATATTTCTGGTAAAATAAAAGGACTTTCGTGACATATAGATTTCTCCCCAACAAAATTCTAATAGACCTTGCCCTTCTATGCTGGAGGATCACCATCTGATGATGAACTCTTGGTAGCCTTCTAGAGATCTTGTTATGTGGCTCTTTCATGCATATGTACTTTCGTCATCTTTTTTTGTCTAGTTTTTTATTTCCTTTTCTTTTATTTCAATCTTGAGTGTTATGTATCATCCAGAGTTAACCGTTCGTGTTCATGGATTTGACCTGTTTTTTTTACTGAGGCTTAAGTTCACTTGACCTGTTTTCCTTTTATTTTTTGTTTTTTGGTAGCATCTCAACACTGGAATAAAACTGAAGAATCATCCCTGGCCATGTCCACCGCCCCAGATGCTGACTTAGAAGTGCTGAAACATGTGTGATTTATGTTACCCTGTTTTTTGGGTACTGCTAGGAATTAGTTTTGGTTATATTTAATTTCATGAGGATATATATCTCTGCACTAAGTGAACTTAATATTACTTAATTGGTGGATGTGTATAAGTGCATTTTTGGATGTAAATTATATTCTAGCCCAAGGGTCACATTTGCACCATTGTCATGGCCTGTCATTCTGTTGCTCAGTGAGGCACCTACTCTGCAAGGAAAAAGAAAACCTGACATGCCTGCATGTTGCCACTAGCATTTGAAATGAAAGTTCTTAGCATCCAGGGAGATTGTTAAAATGTCAACGACCCAAAAGGTACAATGGAGTTTCATATTGGAAGGAGAACTTGTGCCAAGCAATGCTACAGGACAATAGTTTGGGGTAAGCCTTAGGAACAGGGTTCTCAATCAGGCAATATGACCAAAAGAACCCTTTCAGTAACCATGGAAAGCCTGGGGAGGAGGATATATATATATATATCCCTTTGGTCTTTAACAATGCTTTCTTGGGGCTCATGACTAGGGTTGAAAGTGTGCTTGGTTTGGTTCATGGCCCATTGAGGCCCTGAACGCCTTGATTAAAGTTGGACTCCCAAAAAAACTCGGACTGGGCTCTGTTGCTTGGCTCAGCCTAAACCAGCTTCAAAGTCGAACTCAAAGAAGGTTTGAAACATTATCCCTTAATTGGATCCGAATTTGATCTAAATTCGATACTAAAATCTTGAAATGTTGTTGGTCTTTCAAATTTGTGATAAATTTTCTGTTAATTGTGTGAGAGCAGTTAACAAATTTTCTAAAGTGGCTTAGTAGAATTTAGTAGAATTATTTTAAATATCATTTATTTTTGTGCAAGATTTAAGAGCTGAAAATAATTCTATTAGCACAGTTTTTACTTTAAACGGCTTGTTATGGTTTGATCCTATTGGATTTGGATTAAAAAAATCAAGGTTAAGCAAGGTTTTGGATTTAAAAAAAAAAAAAATCAAACCTGAGCCAAATTTGAAGCCCGAAAATATTTTTGGGCTGAGATGTGGCGCAACCTGAGCGGCCCACTTCGAGCTCTGCCCACGACGCATGAAGATTCAGTGTGGGTAGTCAATGCAAACAGCATCTCGTAGATTATCGTAATTTATGTGGATTATTTCCTCTCTTTTTTTCATACTTTTAATATTCCACTTCTTGACTTGAAATAAAATTCAGTTTTAATATTCCGTTCCTTAAGATGAAAGCGACAATCCGTGTCAACTCTGTTATATGGCTTCCTCTGACTGAATAGCGAGCTCTCTTTCACATTTCTAGGGCAGTTTAAAACACTCACTGTCTTCCAGTGTTCCCTTGTCAAAGGAGAAGCGAAGAGTTCGGCAACCAGAACGTGGGCAGTGGTTCATGTCTTATCCTATCTTGTAGCACTTGATCAAGGGATCGGTCCATAGAGAGTTTGGAAAGGCCAACACATCTTTTGTGGAGAGCATGGTGGGCAATGGTTCACCCTCGCTGACTGCAGACCATCATTAAACAAGTGGGCTTCCTCAAATCGTCAACAAGTTCCTACACGTAAATACTAGCAAATAAGTAGCTATCAAAGTATATGCAAGTCATGCGAGCTGATATTGTTGGATTTTATGGAAGTTGAGAATGTTTTGAAATTAAGACAACTTTCACAAGTAAATTTTCAATTTTGAGCCGTGTCTAATATATATATATATATAAGAAGAGCAAGTACATAGTTTAGAGCCGAATTCACTTTTTCATCACAAACCCTATCACAAGTGATGGTGTTTTGAGTATTTTTAGGTTTAAAAATAGGTGTAAGTTAGTAAGAGGATGAATGCTTTAGCTGAGCATGTTTTCATGAAGAATTCTTAGAATCATATCCTTCTAAATTGATTCAGAGAAATGAATGAATGATGATGGCAACGAGGAATCATATCCTTTCACTGAAGATACAATAGCACCCATCTTATTCTTCTCTCCTAACTAATATGGAATTAATTTATTCTCCTCTCCTAACTAATATGGAATTAATTTATTTTAACAGAGTACGTTAACACATCATATTCTTGTGTTGAAAATGGTGCCCCGTGGAAAAATTTTCGCGGAATATTCTGGAGAATCGAAGGTACCAGAGCGAGAGCGAGAGCGAGCGTGGAGGCCAGTTATGACGCCTGTTTGCTTAAAATCCCGTTAGAAATCAAGATGGCAGCGTTGTCCTTGCTGCTGAGAGGCAGAACCCTCGGCGCCTCCCCGGTCTCCGCTCCGCTCGCCCACCACGCCCGCCGCCGCGTCTCCGCTGTCCGGCCACCCGTCCGCTCGATGGCCACCGACGCCTTCCAGAAGGTCCAGATCCACCGCGATGACACCGTAAGCCTGCCTCCCAATCTTTTCTTCTCTTCTTCTTGTTCTTCTTTCTCTCTCACGTTCGGAGTCCAAGTCGAGTACCACTTTGTAACGGTGATCTTCGTCGGTGAAAATTCTAGTGAAATTTATAATTTTATTTTATTTTATTTTATTTTATTTTATTTTATTTTTTAAATCCACAGACATTTGATGCATATGTAGTTGGGAAAGAAAATGCTCCGGGAATAGTGGTGTTGCAGGAGTGGTGGGGGGTTGATTTTGAGGTCAAGAACCACGCTTTACACATTTCCCAGATGAATCCAGGTTTTAGAGCTTTAATTCCAGAGTAAGCCATCGATTCCAATTAGTTAAGCCTTCACACGTTGTAAACAATTAATAGATTATCGAGTTATTTGAAAGTAAAGAGATATTGTTGTTCGTATTCTTCCATCCATGGCTTGTCTTAGAAGACTACAATTTTCTATAACCTGATCTTGATCGATGCCCTTGCTTTCGTCTGGTGCCAGTTTGTATCGTGGAAAGGTTGGATTGGATGTTGCTGAGGCGCAACATTTGATGGAAGGTCTGGACTGGCAGGGTGCTGTCAAGGACATTCGTGCTTCAGTTAACTGGCTTAAGGCAAATGGTTCGTCGAAGGTGAGTCAACAAATTAACTGGCTTTATGATTTGATCGTTTTGATTCCATTGGCTGATGAGAGTGTTGCAAGGGCTAAATTTACGGATGCTTTTCAACAACACTGTTTTGTGGTTCGCTTCTTTGGCCAGGGCTACTTCATAGCAACATGTTTGGCATTTGGGAAAAATCTGGCTTGATATAATGATTTGGAATTTGGAAAAAATCCAGAAAATTCCTCAAAAGTTTGGAAAGAGTTGAGCCCAAAAAATTAGAAAAAAAAAATAAAATCATTCTAAAATGTTTATAAATTTATTTACCTAAAAATGTGTATAGGAGAGGCAAAAGTAACAATGATAGCTAAATAATAATAATAATAATAATAATAATAATAAACCTCTAGTGATAATATATGGTGTCATTAATTTGTAACACTTATGAATTTATTAAATTAGTCAAGAATAATTTGTGAATAAATTGTAAAAGTTGTATATAATTCAGGAATAATTGAATAGTTTTGGATCGATTCTTTTTTTGAGAATCATTCAGTGAAGGGAAAACTGAGAATGATTGGAGAATATTGTAACCATGGGCTACATTAGTTTGACTGAAGGTTGATAGCATGTCAACTATCGATCCTCAAGTTTGTTTTTGCTCATTCATGATCATAACCTTAAATAGATAAGGATTTGGTTGCATCTATTGCCTAATAGTTCCTTATGAATTAGAACTCAAGCACTGTCCTATATAGTCCTTCAAGACATCAAAACTATTTGACAATCTATGGTTTTGTTAGGAAGATTAATTTTTGCATTATTCCTACGTTCTCTAGTGGAGAAAGAATTGCACATCAAGTAATTCTCCTGCAAGCTGATTGCAAATAAGGAGCCCAAATATTTATTAAAAATACTATGCAACCAAAAAATCATTGCCTGTGCCAATGAGAAGTAAACCATGCTGTGCAGACCACACTTCGCAAGGAAACATGTCGGAAATTCTGATCTCCATCATGAAAGAGAATAATCATATGGAAAATAAATACCCATCTTACTTCTTTTAATTGCTTTGTTCTCGGTACACTTCATTCTCTGTTTTTAAGTAGCTGTGTTTAATTTTGGTTAATTTAAACATTCCAAATTCATGTGAAAACTAATGCTGATTTTGATAAGCATGATTAGAATTCACCACTCATAACATATTAAATGACCTGAATTGCAAATAGACCTTGTAATCTTGAACTGCAAATGAAATTATCTACCTAACCATGCCAGCTAAGTGAGAGAGAGTGATCAAATTGACTTAGAAAATTTAATTATGATGGTTACATAGAGATAGAATAAATTAGTGAAATTTCACTTTTGCAGATAAGATTATTAAAATGCTTAAAATGAACAAATTTACTGCATACCCTTATAGTTTTGGTCTAAATATTAACAATTTGCATTTTTGGATGCATGATGCATCTAATGCATGAAGTAGATAACCTAGTCTTGTTAGCTCTTTCTATTTGATGTGTATCAAGAAATGGACATTTTGGTCATTTCATCCCATGTGTGTAAACATTTGGGCCTTTGTTTATTGTAAACCTGTGAGATATGTAGATTTATTTAAGTGCCTGTGTGTGGGTTGATGAAAATTAATTCTGCCAATGTTAAAACAATTTGCTCCTAGATGCAAACAATTGTGATCCACTATATTGGCATGGGCTAGTATGTATGAAGGTATTAAAAGTGCAATTATCGCACTAAAAAGTGCTATCCTGAAAGCATCAAATTTCTCTTTTGTGCATAAACTGTGCCTCTTTGAGACACTGAAGCATTTTCTGCTGTTCTTCTGCTTGATAGAGCATTTTTTTTTTTTTTAACTTCTTTCATTGGGGTATTTTGACTCTACACACATCCATGCATCCATACATATATCCCCATATCTGCATATATGCATAACCATGTGCATATGTATTGTATTAATTAAAAATTATGCATTATTTTTATTAGATCCAGCTATGACATCTTCCTGGCAAGCTTTGCCCCTGGAATCTTTTTTTTTTTTTGTTAAATCTATTTCTTTTACTTGTCTCCAAACTCCCCTTCAATGAATGGGGAGAATCACACTGCACACTTTATAAGCATAATATCCAGGCAGACAGTTCTTGACATCTTTTGTAGGAGGCATTGGCAATTGGACTTGTTAACAAACCAGTGCAAATTGCTAAAGTAAGATGCTCATTTATCAACTATATATACATGTAATTACTAATTTGTATGTTATATGCATACTGAAGTAACCATAAATTTTTAAGACAGTTGCAAATAACGAGATTACTGAATTGAAAATGTGATTGTATATTTTCTCTTTAAACTGATTTGTTTGTTATGTGAGGGTTTATTCATGAGGGATGTAAAGCATTCTTGCAGGAGAGGCATACCTAAGGCTCTAATGTTTCTTTGATCATGGCTAGTTGGTTAGAAGTCCCTTTTTTGTTAAATATTATCTTATTCAGTTGACTGGGGATGTTGCAAGACTAAAGAATTTGCAGGTTCCTTACAAGGTCTTTAAGGCTTAACACTTGTGATTGGAGTGTTGTTAGTTTAGGATTCCTACTCCTGTCTGGTAGAAATAATATATGTTTCTTTTGAAAATATGAAGAGAAATATCATTTTCTTCATATATTGATGTCCCCCCTTCTTTCATTTGTTTGAGATAGTCATGTAGCATAAAGGGATATTGTTATGATCCCAGTTTAGAATGGAAATGTGGAAAGAGAAAAATAGGAATTTAGTTTAAGATTTGTCAATTGTTAGTTTATCCATAGTGTTGATTTCAATATCGTATATTGAGTAGCATTGGCATGTAAGGCACTATTTTAGGTCTATTGGGCATGAAATTATGTCATCTACTTTTGGAAGGTTTTGGATTCTTTTTCTATGGGATTCCATGGGGAACTAAAATTCATGATTTGAAAAAGGTTTTGGGTGCATATCCTGATTGGCTCAAACTACCAAATGTGGGAGGCCAACTAAGTTTATTAAACAGAGGGGCTTGGGTGTCTGGTAGTCTTTGACAGAAGGAAAGAAAAACAACCAGGTTTTACTGATCCTTGTCTCCCACAAATCTGCTCCCCTATTCTCTTGATTTGATATTTCTCCTTCTTGCTGTCCATCTCATCTCTTTCTTTTCGTTTACTTTCTTTCAGTTGCTATATACTCTCAGATCACTGCAACTTATTTACCTTCTTTGCCTTTCTTTTAGATTCAGGGCTTGATTCTATAGGTCATATGAATAAAAGAATTAGGATTTTTTTCTGTTTCTTTTAATTCCTTTTTTTTAGAGATCATAAATCAAGAGGCTAGTAGATTCTCCTTCCTCTGTTCAACCATTCAATGGTTTATTGATGAATCTATAAAAGAATTCAATAGGTTGCAGTTAGAGTGATGGTTTTGCAGAAATCATCCCTTAAACTAATGTTTAGTTGTTGATCTAATGTGAAACCTCCCAAAATCCTATATAACTTTGAGATCTAGTTTCCTGACTTCCTTTGGACTCTTGAAACCAATTTGCAGGTTTAGAAACCCTCTTCATTGCCAATATAAATGAAGATGTGGCCCTTATTTCTTGTAGCAGGAGTTACGAGATAGAAATGTGATCTCTTCATTCAGACCCTACTGTTCCCTAGGTTGTCAGTTTATCTACGCATAGGCAGGCCATCCCAATTGATCTTCAATCATTTTGACAAATTCTCTATTACTCTTTTCTTTTCATTAATCTCCTTGCTTTTCTCTACTTTGTTGCTTTTTCTTTTGTCATATCACCAAATGAGAAATTAGGCTTTAAGATTGACATCCTTTCTCACAATGCCAAATACAAAGATCTTTGAGCAGGTCATATTGACTTGTCAATATATCACCAAAAATTGAAGACAGTGAAAGCTGTGTGCAGACCATGCAACCAGCAGGCATTGGAAAAGTCCTGGAGCCTGACTTGCAAATCAAGGTGTAAAATTCAAGAAGATCAATAACATGTATGAAGAGATTTCAATTTAAGCTCTACCATGCAAAGAGCCTGTGGTTGAAGGAAAACATGTTCATTCCATCAAAATATTTACCATTCGCTTCAATATTGGCAGATCAAATCTTTGACTATCAATAATTTGGATAGTTGACACCAATCCAAGGTACACCAAACTGTATTGAACTACTTTGTAGGAAGCATACAGAATCGTATTGGTGTGGAACCAATACGGGGCCTAAAGCGCCATGTACAGCCTTGAACTGGTTCAACTTAATACAGAGTGATTCATAGGTTGAGGCCTTCGGGTTCACCTAACCAGTATGCTCATACCAAACCATGCTAGTTTGGTGCCGAAACGGTTCTCAATATAGCAAAACTTGCACCAATCCAATTGTTGTTGATCCACTAGAAAAACACCTAAAGGATACATAGTTGGAGATGGGATTCAAAATTATTCTACAACCAAAGATGACATCCAAGGATATGATATCTCTTTCCATGCAAGATTTTGGGAGTATCAATCAATCACATGAGCATAAGTCTATAACAACATCTATAGTAGAGAGAGAGGGTACCAAATGACATATCAGTTAAGGTAACATGCAATATGTACTTGAAAGTTTCTGTGCCATTCAATGTCATTACTACTTTTAAGTTTTAGTTGCTTGTTTGCTTATTGCTTGTGTATGTCTTCTCTTTGTCGGCTCCATGAGCTAATAAAGTTATATAAAAAAAATAATGAAGGCATAATGAACAATTGATGATTTATTTTGTTAATCATCACCAGCACCACATAGGTGTTAGTTAACATTAAATGATTTTCTGCCCACATAATAATGTTATAAATCCATTCAAACAATTTTCCATGACAGAGCATTTAAAAGCCCATTTTGTAATTTTCAAAATATTGCTTTCTATTGAAGGTTTTTAAGTGCCAACACATGCTGGGTCTGTACTAGCATCAGCACTAGGTCAAGACAACACCCATATATTCTTTTTCTTTTTCTTTTTTAAAAGTGAAAGGTGTTATTAATAATTATTGTTGTTGTAATATGTCTTGAGTAGTTGACACATTCATACCATTCAAGTAGCAACTCCTAAATCCTTTCTTCTATTTACTAGTTGTATCATGATGATATCAGTCTATGCGATCTATAATCTCCATGCATTGATTGCTTTTGTTCTCTCACAAACTTTGACTTCCTTTTTTTGTTGAGATTGAGAGGGCCTAATCCCCATTTCTACCCTATACCCACCCCATTCCTTGGGGGCTGACTCCTAATCAAACTCCTGCACCCTTGCCCAAGTGTAAGGGGTGATACCATCCAAGCATGTGCTTGGTGGTCTTTAGGCTTTAGTCTCCTATTTTAGAGTTAGTGGATATTCTGTTGGCTTTTGTTATGCAATAGTCAATGCAAATTTTGTTCTTGTTTTATATAATGCATTATTCATCTACATCACTTCTCATTCTATTTGTTTGTTTGAATAAAAACGTGAAGTAAAATTTCAGAAGGGACATGAATGATTCTCACTTTAAATGACCTAGTTCCAGTCTTTTTTTGTTGGCTCACACTGTTTCTTCTGTTGCATAGGTTGGTGTAACTGGATATTGTATGGGGGGTGCTTTGTCCATTGCAAGTGCAGTTCTGGTCCCTGAAGTTGATGCTGTTGTTGCCTTCTATGGAGTTCCTTCGCCACAACTTGCTGATCCCTCTCAGGCAAAGGCTCCTGTGCAGGCTCACTTTGGGGAGCTTGATAACTTTGTTGGATTTTCTGATATAACTGTATGATCCTCCTTTACCCTCTTAGGTTTTTCATATTTTAGTTTTTGAGTTATAAATTGGTGCTTTCTTTATCTGATGAACAATTTTATTCTTTCAACTGGATCATCGAAGAAATTGCATTCTACATTTAGTGTGATCTTCTAGTTAATGAGCATTGTTAACTCTATACAATGGTTTGTTATGACAACCCATATGTTCAGAATTGGGTCACCTTTAGTTTTCTGTATCCTACTGATAAAAATTAAACTAAGGAGAATGAAGCATTTAATTTATAGGATAGAGGTGCAGCTGAGATATTTCAGATGTTGGTGCTTTCAGTGGAAATGGAGACAGCATAGGACGTACAAATGTTTCTACACTATATTTTATATTCTAAACAATTTTTCTCTGAATGTAGGATGACTTGAATGAAGCAAGCATTCTATCACACTTTAAAAGCAGGCATGTATGGCCGACATGTAGAAAACTCACACTAGGCTTTACATCTGACAAGAACGAGTATTCATGAGCATTTAGACTTCAACCTTGAATTTACCATGCCCTCTGCTCTTTGTGTGCATTCAGTGAGCACACAGTTTAAGATATTTATGGCTGCTTCTTTTAGTTTAGTTGTTTTAATGACTGTTAAGATTCATTATAGTTGAAAATCCAATACTGAAAAAATATTAATCAGTTCTAAGTTTTAGAGTGCATTTTGGACATTATAGAGTGATCAGCAACCATGGTATAAATTAGATGATAGCGTCAATTGGTTGGAATTAATTAGGGTATGGCTTATTTCCTCTTTGCTAGAGGGAAAATAATTTAAGATATAGATTATGTTTCATTATAATAAGAATTATCTTCAATGATCTGTGACATTGTTCTGATGTACATGGATTCTTCCCCTCTTTCCAATTTATTACATGATTCTGATCATTATTCGTAGTTGAAATATCAATGTAATGGCATAATAAGATCCTATTTTATATATTATTTGCTTAAGAAAGTTATGACTTGTTTCTCGTGCTTGTAGCATCAACTTTCCACAGCTTTGCCAGAGTTATTGCTGGTTGATCTTATAAATACCAGAAGATCATTTGTATTTAACACAAAAGTCATCTGAATGCTGGTCTTAGGTTCATCCATGATTTAAATTTCAGGCAGCAAAATCCTTAGAGGAAAAGTTGAAGTCCTCTGGAATTCCATTTGAGGTTCATATATATCCTGGCTGTGCTCATGCCTTTATGAATGCATCGCCTGATGGCGTCAAGAGGAGGAAGGCAATGGGAATGGACGATGAGAACCCTGCAGCTGTTGAATTGGCTTGGTCTCGCTTCTGCTCTTGGATGGGTGCTTACCTGCTGACTCCTTGAGCCCTTCTTCTAGGCTGCTTGATAATTTTAGTTTTGCGGCTCTTTACGTTGGTGTTTGTAGTATCCTTATGACTGCTTTGTGAAATCCATGTCATACGAACATGGCTAAGTATCAGTTATCTTTCTGAGGTATGGCATCGTGTAATTATGTGAATGCCAATTACGACTCTTAAGTTGGTGTTTGTAGTATCCTTATGACTACTGCTTTGTGAAATCCATGTCATACGAACATGGTTAAGTATCAGTTATCTTTCTGAGGTATGGCATTGCGTAATTATGTGAATATGAAGTACTGCATTTAAATACTCAACTATGCATCTGTTTTGGATACCTCGTGCTGTTCGTGGTGCTCAGGCTTGCAAATGTTGGCTGGGGTACCGAGGTCATGCTGCAAGATATTTTCTCAGGGCTGGCAACAGCGAAACCGTAACATGTTCGTAGATCTTTAGCGTGCCCATGAGGCGATCTTGGTTACCATTATCAAGCAACACGGCTTGAAGAGCATCACGGTGGGGCAATTTGGTCGGGTTTTTGGTTTATGGCTCAATTCCAAAATAATGACGCAAAACATCATCGGGTAATAATTTACATGCAAAATGCATGAAGTATGATGCATTAATAAAATTTTTAAGAAAATTCTAGCACAGGCAGTTACCAACCCTCTCCTCTTTCATGTCAATTTATCACATATCTTACCTTTTCGCGGACAAACAATGGGATCCATCGGTGAGTGATAACAACGGTTCAGACCGTCCAGAAAGTTCCATGTTTTTCTCCACTAGATGGATGATCAACGAGATTTTCTGCTAATGCTTTATTAACTAGGTTTAGTTTTACTGACCTTCAAATTATCACATAGTCAGTCACTCATGTCAACACGTTAATGTCTCCAAAGGAATCCTGCAGCTAATTTGTTTGATTCCTTTGCAGCTCAATTTAGAGATTCAAAGTTTTCGTCATCACCTTTGATCCCAACAATATGTTAAACATGGACATTCTTCTCAAGGAGAAAAATATAGGACGTATCTTACTTAAAAACTAATCACATTGGAGCATGAAATGCCTAACAGATTCAACGAGGTGATCGATCATCCCAACATCACTTTCATACCATTAAGTAATAACAGTCACAATAGACAAGCAGACTGCTCAAATTTGAGGGGTAGACCACCTTATAAGTATAGTTGGAACTGTTATGCTGTAGGAAGAGATTGATTCTTCAATCAATTAGAGCCATCTGCCCATTATAACTCTTTGAACAACCAAAGACTGTAGGAACTAGGAAGAGACCTAGACTTAATTATCATCTTCAAGAACGCTCCGCCGCCTTTGAATCTGATGAGGAAAGCAGAAGCAAAACATTATGTCCCAAACTTTATTGTATGGTTAACTCAGACAAAACAGTTAATAGTATAATCTATTCACTTTTATGATGATGATTCTTTTAGGTATACCAAATAGCTCGACTTTTATGACTCATACTTGCTGTAACTTTAGTCTGTTTACTTGTTTGGTTGTTGATCTGCTCAAGAAGGGAGATAAGCCTCTCTTCAGATACCTGCAAACCAAATCTAACAAAAGTTATTTAAATGTTCAACTGAAAGAGAAAGTGAAACCCTTACTAGAACTTCAAATCAATGATTCACTTCATTTCGTGCGCCTATTTCCTTATTTATCATGGCTACCTCAATTGATTCACTTCGCTAGCCAAGCCTTTGAAGTTATATATGTGATAACTCCTAAGGTTTTAAGACAAACATCAGCTGTCCTAAGACTTACAAATTGCATTACCTTTTCAGAGATCTGTCCCATTTGAGCAGCTCTAAGAAGCACATCTTCTACTCCTCTTGCCTTGTCAGGTTTCACCAAAGCAATACGAGCTACTGTTTGTACATGGAAGAACTTCAATCATCAAAACCTGGTGGAACTTAGAGAAGAACAAGAAAAAAAAAAAAAAAAACTTTTCTTTTCTTTTCTTTTTTCTTTTCTTTCCTTGTGGAAATATGATGGGTATGCCACTGTCCCAAAGTCAAACTGTCCCAGCACAAATGTATGCCGCTAGACAGTGGGTGATGACATAAAAATGAACATAAAACAGACTTGTGGAAAAGGCAAAAAATGACATGCTCACAAATATCTTTTTTTTTTGAGAAATAAAAGAATTCTTACTAATATCAGATATATGTGCAGTACTATCTAGCATGTTTGGATATCACAAAAGAGATCATCCGATTGCCTTTATCCATGCATGCTCGCATGCATGCATCTATTCAGCAACATAGGATATGGAAATCTTAATCCTTTCTCTACCCCGTATTTCCTGATTAATATGCAATAATCAAGAAAGAGGCTCAATTTCCCCATCTTGCATTTCTATTTCAAGAAATAGAATTCACGAGCCTCTACTAAGTTTTTCCCTTCCTATCTTAATTTAAGCCTCTAAATTTTTCTCCTCTTTAGAGTTTAATACTATTTTAGTAACTAAATTAAAAACAGAACAAATTTGTCGCTTTTTAGAACCATCAACTGACATCCTCTTGATGAAACACAAGCTCCATCAGTGTGGTTCCAACATGTCAATGAGAGTGAAACAAGTGACAATGAATGTTGCCAATAACTGGTATAATAATGCATCTCTCACTCATAAATAAATTTCTCTATCTTATAGCAATCTTACCTTTTGAAACCTAAATTTCAAAATGAGCACCTGCACATTGTGATAGTAAGAGAGGAAAATTAAGTTGAATTTTGACACAGAGGGTGAACATCCCCTTTGGTTGTCTAACAGACACCTGGTAGAAGTTTGGGTTATATATATGGCACGAAGATATATTGTTGATTTGCCAGAAGAGTTTCTCACCAAAAAAGAAAAAAATCCTGTTTCTACAGTTTCTATAGCTTAAGAAAATCATATTAACTTCTAGATGTATGAATGCCCTAACCAAAAAAAAATAGATTGCCCAATACGATTATGTAAATAAGATTCTAATACGAGCATATCATGAAGAGACATCTTAGCAAACTGCTGGGTGGTAGACAAATGGACATGTAAGCATGGATTGAAGTGCAGGTCAGCACAGTAGATATGGCATGGGATGTATCATGCGCTAGCATGGCACTCTGTGCAAGTGCTTCGCAATCTGCTGCACTAGTGCATGCCCAGAACCAGCAAGATGTGTGCTAGTGCCAATGCCAAGCTGATATGCAATATCTCCTGCAAGAATGAGTCTTCACTTACCCATGTGAAGATCCCAAAACCAAAATCACACCCTTATGAAAAGGTAGGATACTAGACAGTTGATGCCAATCCCGCTGATTGGGATTTTGGCATCTCGCTGACCACCCTGATTCAAAAGATATTTCATGCATCAGAGGATACTAGAGAACTGACAAAGTAAGTTTTCAATTATTTATTTATAATGTAATGAGCAGACTCACCATGCCATGTTGTGCCATCAATTCTTGCATCCTTCTTTGCCTAATGGCTTCTAGCTCTGGATCATCCTACTAAAACATGACAAATCAAATTTTCACTTCAAAACCTTATGAATAACATGTATACAAAAATTTATATTCAATTCTATGTCTTCTAATTATCTGTTTCAATTTTCTGTTTTATTCCATGTTAAGTTTTTTTCTTAAACAGTTTGCATATATTGTGTATTATTATTAATTTGAAGGAATATCATGTACATATATAACAATTCATAGGGCAGGACAATGAAAATCCTTAACACAGGATTAAAGAAGATGGAAAAATTTTATAAGGCCAGAGAGATGCAGGTCCTCATTTAGGTAAATTTGTCCGTCCTACCAAGTAATTTTTCTCTTTCTCTTCATGGGAAGCATATACCTGATGAAATTCATTGTGCTTTTCAAGTTATTCAAATAATGTTTTATTCTAGGAATATCAAATTTCAAAAGAGTATAAAAGAAACAAATTGACACATGCTACATCCATAAATGGTGAACTAGCCGCTCCAAAGTTCATGTTGAGGTTACTTCTGCAGACTGATCTAAGTAATGGATCATTTGACAAACAATGGATACGCTCATGCAATAGCTGCAGATTAGTGGATGGCAAACCACCAGACCAAGTTCTCCAGCAAAGTTCATGATGGATGGAGAAGATTTTTATATTGAAACAACAATTAGGAATAATGGTCAAGTGGAGGCTGCTGATGGTGGAAAATGCATTGGCAAAACTGACCACCTAAAAAAGTTTATAAACTTGTTTCTATCCTAATAAGGTGTGCAAGCATTATTGGCATGAAATTTCAATCCATGATCCAGATTAGAATGGCCCTAAAAAAATATGGATCTCATCGTTGGCTAAGGACCAATTAGGATAATAAGACCCAGATTCATATTATGGATCATACAATCCCTTAGGCCATAAGATTCAACTTGATTGAGTTATTTACATGTTAAACCATGTCGAAGTCTGTTTTCTGTAATTTAATTGAGAATATAGATTTTAGAATTTCTTATTTATCACTACTTAGACTCAAGCTAATAAAATCAGCAAGCTTTTAATCATTGGGTTTCCTTTTTCTTTCTTTCCTCTCTCTCTCTCTCTCTCTCTTTTTTTTTTTTTTTTTTTTTGAGAGGAAGCACCTTAGGGTGTTTAACTTCTGAAATTGTATAGAAAATAAAACTTTATAAAGTCCAAGGAGTTAAAAGCAAGGAGGTGATCTTTGTGCTTTTACAATGATTTGTTAAATCTAATTATTTCTTAAATACTCCACCAAAAATGTTAATTGAGTTGATGTATTTGGAGGGATAGTATATAAATATCTTGAATAAGCAAATGAGATGATTGTTTCATTAGGAACCCTTAAAAAAAAAAAAAGGAAACAAAAAAAAGATGAATGTTTCATTAGGGATGCTATATATGGGCTTTCGTTAGTGGAATCTAGACTTATATATGTCTTTTTATATTCTTTATTCATTTGTTTTACCAATTGATTCAATTTTTCAAGCTTCCCATTTCTCTTATATTTCTGAAGCTTTTGTACAACACCTGAAAGTATGCGATTTGATCCACAATCTGATCTGATTCAACCTCCTTTAAAATTTACGGCTCAATTCCAATATTGACAACATTGTGCACAATATCTACCAACAAAAGTTTAAGACTGTCTGACCCAATTTCTTCTTCAAAATTAATTTATAGCAACATCTGAAAAAAAATACTTCAAATAAAACCACAGAAATGCTCCGTTACAAAGGACCACCATTAACACCTACAAGTTATAAATTAACGTAAAATTCTTGCCTTTCAAGTATTATTCTGAGACTTCACAAGATCAAACTTGTTTGGTTCCTTCTGATTTTGTAAATTTAATATCCATAAGTTATTTCCCTCACCAAAAGCCATATCTTAACTTATTTGTAGCATATGGATCCTTATTTACCATGCATCATCGCTAAAGGAAACATAGTTCCACACTCCAGATCCAATATCATAACCATCATCCATGTTCATCCAAGACATGTAAGGTTTTTTATCTTGTCTTTCCTAATTCTTAATACAAGGACCAAGGAAAGCTGAATTGACCCGAACTGGTTAGTTTGGGGTGTTTTGAATTGTACTGACCAGAAATTAAGTCAGTTTAGCCCTTTTAAATGATTAATTAGGACTTATTGGGTTCAAGTTTAGCCTGTTTAAATAATGATTCATTAAAAAAACCTTTTGCCAAGGGTTTGAGTTCAACCCATTTAAACAACAATCCAATAAAAAAAATCTTCACCGAAGCTTCCCGATGCCTCTCTCACGAAACAAAACCTTATCCTCATTCACTCTGCTCATTTCGCCGAAGCTTCCTGATGCCTCTCCCACGAAACAAAACCCTATCTTCATTCGCTCTGCTCATTTCGTCCGTCGTGAAGAAACCCTAGATCCTATCATCCATCGCGAAGAAATCTTATCACCGTCAAGCTATCGATATGGGAGAGGTCATCCCCAAAAATCATCTGTCATTATCTGTCAAAGAAGAAGAGAGGAAAGGAAGATGGAACTCTTTATCTTTCATCATCAGGAAATCGTCGTCATTTGTCATCTTCAAATTGTTCATCGTTCATCAAAGGTAAGTTCTCTCTCTAGATTCCTCCCCCCTCTCTCTCCTTTCTTTCTCTCCTTCTCTCTTTTTTTTTCTTTTTCTTTCCTCGATTTGCCATGGTTTGGTACAATACCGTACCGAACCAATTACCAGCTAGCATTGGATGCCACTTCAATTTGGTAGACCTTGACAAAGGCAAACCATTTTAAGCTTATAATACATATACCTACACCATCTAAGTCAGTTTTGCACAATTTACAACTTGCAACTCCAAAACCTTTTTTGTTGAACTCATGTTCAAGCATATCCATCTTTTTCTAAAAAGCCACCCAAGAATTCTTATGTTCTGAACATAGAGGCCATTTTGGGTCCTTTGTTCTGATTGAAACCAAAATGAATGCCTTAAGATTGTCAAATTAATTTTTCTCTATCATGGCAACTGACAATCACATAACATCCAAAAGCGACTCTCCATTTTATTAACCCCATGGAAGTTCCATAAGATTTCTTCTCATATTTCACCGTTCTTCTATTTATTAGATTCAGGATAATGAAGATATCATATATTGGTAACCTTGGATCTCAACACTGACTGATCTATTGATTGTGTTTTCATGTTTCCTAAGCATTCTCATTTATATTGTATTCTGAAATTGCTGCTTCCACATTCTTGCAAAAACACACCCCAAAATCCACTCCTAATTTAGGTTTACTTGGACGCAATAAACAAGGTTAGTGCAATACTAAAAGCACTTGGAGATATTGGTACTGATCGAGCATTTCTTAAATTCACTTTTGAATATGAACACTTCAAGATTAATGAACTCAGAGTTTAAAACCTGTTCCTCTTTTGCAAATGTATAAACAAAATTATGTTTGTGTTTCTCAACTAGTTAAACCTTGTCTTAAGATAGTCCTTAAGAAAAAGATATTTTTGGAGAGATTGAAATGCAAAGTGTAATCATTCTGACCCCCTCCCCCCTCCTCCTCTTTACACATAAAGGAAATAAAAGAAGGAATTCAAGACACTCACTGCACACAAGGAAGTGATACAATATCCAACACCATAATGCAAGCACCTAATGCTGGGGCTTCCACTTTTTCAACCAATGTGTTAACAAAATTTTCTCAGCTATTTTTTCAGTTGTCCCCGAGAGAAATATGAGTGCAAATTCATTTCATTAAACGTGTACTATGTCTCATTAGAAGCCTTTTCTTGCTCAAACATCAATTAGCCTCCAAAAAATGTTCTTTTTAACTGCCCACCTCTCCCACTAGGAAGGTCGACTTTATTCAACACTTTCATAGGCCCTATTTTTTTTGTTTAATTATTTTGAGAGATATTAAGATTGATCTGCAAGAAACTTTACACATTCACTTGCACTCATATCTCTATCTTTCGAACCTAAGCATTGGCAAGAGACCTGGTCATTTGAATTCATCTTTGAACCCAAACGACAAGACCAAGCAGGTTCAGAACTATTGGAATCACAAATGCCCACCATTTCTTTGAGCCCCGCTCTTTCTGACCACCTACACACTTAGAATTGTTCTACGAGTAGAGAGGATAGAAATCGATGGAACTTGTTCAAATCTATGGATCTAAGATATAATCATAAAAAGAACAAAGCCCTGATTGCCAACAGATCAAAAGAATGATTGAATTCAAACAGAAGATACGAAGAAGGGACCGCCCATACTATCTCGAAAGCTTAGATATTGAAAATCGAATTCCAACTCCAAGTGGGTTAGGGCCTACTGTTTGGTTCGCGGCTCCCATGCTACTGCTGCGGTGCTTACTTCTTCTTTTGCTTCCCCGAAACAAAAGCGCCAATGCCCTCAGCTTTACCATTAGCAAACTGGGTTTAGCTAGGGTTTGTTTTTGTTTTTATTTATGTTTATGTTTTGTTTTATTTTTATTTTTTATTTTATTTTTTTGAAATCGTGTTCCACCCCCCACCATTCAAAGCATCATTTCTCTTCAAAGCTCGTTATGCTACCGCTTTTGCCGTTAAACTTTTTTTTTTATTAACGACATCATTCGCATTAGCGTGATAAAAATCCAAATTAGCTACGTGGGTTTAAGTGAGTAACTTTAGTGTTTAAGAATAAGAATACCATGATTTTATTAGTTGTGATTTTGTAATAATATTAATATATATCTTATACAATATATAATAAGATAGAAGTAAAAAAATAAAAATAATTATATAACTTTGTTTACATTTAATAAAAAAATAAAAATAATTATATAACTTTGTTTACATTTAATAGATATGGGATAGATGCATATATTAAAGATGAAGTATACCTCTAAGAACAACTAAGTGCAACTTTATTGCTAATATAATTTTTTATGAATCTGAATCTTATAATTTTTTTATGATAATAATAATAATAATAATAATAATGATAGTATAAAGATATTTATAAAAGTAAGGTGAATTTATATATTTGTAATGTTAATGCCTTCAATATTTTGGCTGTAGCACATATAGTTGAATGAATACCTCTTTTTACTATGATTTTTTTTTTATAGATTTTTATTTACAATATGAGAGCTAGTAGTGGGTTTGTTGATATATTAATAGTTTAGTAATATATGACAACATTTGCTGATTAACTCTTTATTTTTTGCTGAAGTTAAATATATTTCATAATGTTGAAATCCTTATCTTAAATTTTTACTCATCTTTATCAAAACTTAAATTCGCTATAAAAGAATAGTCATCATTCTTCTTTGTTAATTGATGAGTAAACATCAAAATATACTAATTATTTATATACAGAGATACAAAGAAAATTAATATGCAAAAACATCATAAGAAATATCAAATATTCATAAAATAGTTAACATATAGGTTACTTCATCAGTGACCAACCACTAACAGCCCTCCAGGAGGAAATATTATATAGTTTCAATTGATTAATTTGTTGAGAAATATTTCATAATCATTCCATGTAGAATGTTATGTAGAATGTTGTGAGCATAACAATATTATATATCTTACAATCCAAGACCTAAAAATAAAATATGAGAAACATGATATTTATGCTCTTCTGGCTCATAGGAAGGGAAAGACATTCAAGAAAAAAAAAAAAAAAAAAAATCAGCAGTTAATGTCATATATCCACATTTTTGGTATCCTTTCTATGCTCTCATCCTCCCAATTCATTCCAGGTTTTGAAGGCCATTTAGCTGGCTACATTAATATCAAACTAATAAATTCTTTCTAAGAATATAGGACAGGTGTGCTGAAGGTTAAAAAGGTATTCGGTGATTGAAAAAAAATAGAAAAAAGAAGCAATTAATGCCTAAAAGGAAATAGGATTGGCATGCTGAAAGCTAAAAAGGCATTCAGCGAATGGAAAAATTTTATAAAAAAAAATTGATTAATCTCATCCAGCAATTAACGTTATTTAATATGATAGCATTCAAAAATTAACCAATAGAGAATGGAAAGGCATAATGTCTATTATAATATATTTAGGATTTTATTAATGAGTGCCTCAAGGCACTCGTTAGGAGCCATTTAATACCTTGTTTAATCAGCCTTTCATGAAAAATAATATAAAAAACTTTCTAAGAATGTTAAAGGATATATTTAATGCATGGCAAGAAGATCTTTAAAGATGAAAGCAAGAGAAAAATTTTACAATCCTAATATCTTCCTGCACAATTGACATTGAGACATATACTATATATTATAGGCTATTATATATTTAGATGACTACCACGTCTTTCATTTCAGATATGGATGTCTATCAATCATCCATAGTTACCACTTATACGGGTATTAATCATAACTATTCATGCCCATGAAGTATCCATCCAAGTATGTATAATATTTTGTAGTGTAAAATTTATGTTGTAGAGGAAGCTTTGATGGTCTCAATGATAAATGTATAAAGGTATTGGGTTGAAGGATAATTTTTTTTCTACCTTTAAAAACTTTAGTGTTGCATAGAATTAGAATAATAAATGCTCTTTCTTTTCTTTCTTATTATTTGTGAAAGTTTGGATGGATGGTATTAAATGGCCTTAATGAGTGCCCTAAGGGCACTCGTTAATAAAACCTATATATCTATAGAAAGTTGGGTATGACATTAATTATTAAATATTAATTATTTTTTTGAATAAAAAAAAAGTCAATTAATGTCAAAAGGAAATAGGACAAGTGAAAGTTGAAAATGCGTTCAACTAATGAAAAAACTAAAAAGGAAAGCAATTAATGCCGTTCAACAATTAATACCATCTAATATAGGATATTTTTAACAAAAATAAAGAATGGAAAGGCAAAATTTCACATCATAAGAAGGCATTCATTGAATGAAAAAATAGAAAAAAAAAATAATTAATGTTGTTCATAATTAATGTCATACCAAACTTTATATAGATATATTATAAATTTTTACCCACATAGACGCTGATGTCTCGAGTGCAGCCACAACGAAGTTAAATCATAGACTAGTATTAAGAAATTAGATTCCATATCAAGTAGTTGTAACATAAGTCACTAAGGTTGGTCACTTGTGATTCAAAAACAAAGCCATAAGGGTACATTAGATTGTAGGAAGTGGAGGTAAGGAGAGGAAAATGGAAAGAAAAGGTCATAAATATCCATTGTAGAAGGCAAATGAAATAAGAAAGGGGAGGAGAATGACTCTTTCATTGTCCCTCCAAAGTACTTTTTTTTCACCCTCCTAAATTAAGGGTAAAGAGAGATAATGAACTATTTTTAATTTTATTCTTTTTTTCTCTTCCTTTCTTAAATAAGAAGAGAATAATAATCCTTTCTGTTCCCGTCTTTTTTTCCTCTCCTCCCTTCTTCTTTAAAGATACAAAGTACTGCTCCAATTTAGGCTCAACTCAGCCCAATGAAGATTAAGAATTGCGCTACATTTACGTCTGGTCAAACCTAACTAGACTAATAAACTAGTGCACGAAAGTCAAAATATGGTAAGTTAATATTTGCACTAAGATCGAAACTTTAGATAGCCTATTTGAATTTGTCTTATAAATTGGACTTACTACTCTAAAAGAAGTTTGGCATTAAGATAAGAAAGGTCTTTGTCTCCTCTTCTATATAGAAAGGTATTAACAAAAAAACTTAGTAACTTTTGGAATTGCACATCTTTTAAGTTTAAAAATGATAAGGAAAATAAATTTTAGGAAGACTCTTAATTATATGGTACATCTTTGCTCTCTTTTTCTTAATTTCTATAGAGATATCACCAATCAAATCTTTCTATTTCTAACCTCTAGAACTAGAGATCAAGTAAATGGCGTGTCAAGCTGGCCAGACATCTTGCTTCAGCTCAACATAATCATTTATTGGACATTGAGGACCTTCGTGCTTCTATTAGGCCTTTCAGGTGTTCGAATTTGTCTGTTTGAAAGCCTTTTAAACAAGATAGTTACGTTATAAACTTATTTTATGAATTTCTGAATAGGAAAGAGTGTTCTTTAGACATATCATAAACTAGCTTAAAAAGCAGTTATTCCTAAGAAAATTAAGATCTTTGCTTGGCCAACTCTTACGAATCAATTTCATAGAGAGGAGTGCTTATTAAAAAGGGTTGGTTAGTTAGTTCAAGCTATCCATTCTATGGTGCTTCCTTAGAAACAATGTTCCACTTACTCTTATCCTGTCCCATATCAGAGAAACTATGGTCTCTAGTATATAAATGATTGCACATCAACTTGATGCCTCAGAATCTGCACCATCTCTAGATGATGTAGTAAAAGAGATGTATCCTTAGCTCATGGAGGCTGACTCAGGACCAATTAGTTCTTATTTCATGATAGCACTTTTGAAAAAAAAAGAAGTTTCAGAATCTTCTATTCTAAATCCTTCTTCTTCTTAGTCCTCTTCTCCCTCGAATGCTAAGGTTATATTTCTACTGGCAAGGCATTTGTGGCTCACGAGAATCTTAAATCTTTGTTAATCCCTTCTTGATTTGACCTTTATATACTCCCACTGTTGTCTTGTAAATATTTTATTCCTTGGTAGAATGGAGAGCTTGACTCCTTTATTCACAATAAAAAAAATGAGCTCTAAGTTGAGCCAGCAAGAGCCAGCCTCAATCTTGACCCATTAAAATCAAGCCATCTCGAGCTTGGCCATGTTATGGTATCGTTTAATGATAGGCTTAGATATGGGGGTTGATGAGTGTCATCACCATCCAGTCATTCGCCAATTAAGTTGGAAAAGTGAAGGTTGAAAGAGGTGGATGAAGGATTCAATTAGAAAAATGCTCCATCACCACTGCTTGTCAAAATTTGTAGCTTTGTTGAATTGTCAAAAGCAAAGTTGATGATTTGTCTCCTAATAAATTATCTATCTGCCATGTTTGGGATCATAAAAGCTAGTTTTGTATGAGTTTCAGGGAAAATATTTGGTAAAGACAGCAAAGTCATTAGATCTAAGGTGGAATAAGAAAAAAAATAGAAAGATCAATGTGCCAATTTTATAGAATGTAGAGAGGACACGAGGCAATTGGCTTCAGTTTTGAGCCTTTGAAAGAGATGCTATAAATGTTGGTTGGGATAGTGATAAAAGAATTAATAGGCAAAGAAGTTAGAGTGGCTGCGCCTTACACTATCATAACTAGGGTTGAGAATTTGATTGGTTTGGCTTAAAATTGTGCAAAAGTGATCGGACAAATTTTTTAAAATATATAATCAAATCAAATCAAATTATTTAAAAAACTGAATCAATCGAATTGAAACCGAATCCATCGAATTGAAATGTTAATTTGGTTCAGTTGTTTTTTCTCAATTATAAGCATACTTTTGAGCTTTAAACCCAAAAACCTAGGATTTTTATTTTTGGCCTATTTTGTTAGATTTTAGAACTGAAAGTTTTATATTTTGGTCCATATTTTGAACTCGGGGCTAGAAAATTTAATTTTTAGGCTAATGATGAATAATTTTGTTTGACTATCATTTAAAAGAGAAGTAATTAAATAGACCTTATCACGTACGTTTTGAGAAATGAACAAAAGAAGCTTTTAAAGTCATAGGACTTGGGTTAGGGTGATGGATAAGGTATGCAGGAAAATTATATTTTCTGTTTTTTTGGTTTTAAGGTATACAAGAAAATTTATTTTTTCAGTGATTTTTGGTTTTAATCTTCAAAAAAAAAACTAAATCGAAATTGAATAATTAATTTTTTTATTTTGTAAAAAGAAAATTAAATTGTTAAAAAAATTTGAACTAAGTTGATAGAAATGCATCGCTTTAGTTCATTTTAAAATTATGCTCATCTTAATCATAATCATTCATGATAGTCTTACAATGCTTACGAGACACCATGGTTAAAAAGAAAATTGAAAAAGGAAAGCATAAAGAGCAATTGAAGGAGAAAAAGAAATGACTGGATAAAGAGGATTAGTTACAAAGATAAACTCTTTTTTTTATTTATAATTCAATATGATAAAAGAAAATGCTTGGAAGTGCATGTCATGCATTTCAAAAAAAATTAATCAATCCATAAATATTAATTTAATAGTTTAAACAACCAACTCTTACGTTTGTTATCAAATCCTATAAATTGCATCAAATTTTTTCATGCCACGTGACAAGAAAAATATTCCCACACGTATAACGTAAGAATCTTAGCATTACTCTTTGTAATACCATATGTGCATTATAGAGAGCCAAAAAATTTCTACCGGTAGTGATATTGACAAGATATTTCAAAATTCACAAGCGTCCATTGTCTGCTTCGACTCTTTATAGATGCAATCAAAATCTTCATGAATATGATGCACAGGATAAGATATTCGCTTATATATATATAACACTCGAAGGTTCTGCCAAGATATATATATATATATATATATATATGGATATAAATCTGCTGCCAAGGTTGCCTAATTGCCTTAACCTCTATGCACGTGCATTGAACGATCCAAACACCTAGCAGGTAAACTTGATGGGTCCTCGGGATGGAGGGTGAAGACTCGGTCGGGTTCACCAACACCCTGGGGCAAAGGTCTATTTTCAAAGCGAAAACATTTTGAGGAGGTCAAGTGCAATAAAATAAAATAAAATAAAAAAGAGAAAAGGAAAGAAAAAAAAAAAATTCAGACAATCATCAGCCCTCCTTTCTCGGTTATTCTACGGACAGATCTTTTCCCATCCTTTTTCCTTTCCTTTCCCTCATCTCTGTCCGTCCTTTTATATCCCACATTCCCTCGTTCTTCTTTTCTTATCCCATCCCAGTCCCACCCGCGCCCTCATTCTCAGAAGAAAGCAGAAAGGCGGCGGCGCTCCGATCGACCCCCACCCCAGCCCACGATGGACGGCCAAGACGACGGTGTTCTTTCCAACGGCAGCGCCGCTCCCGAGGAGAACCAAACCCTAACCCCAACGCCAACCCCAACCCCAACCCCAACCCTCGATAAAGATCAAAAAGGCGATGGGATGGAGAAGGCGACCGATGCCGAGAGCACCATCAACCTCCTCCGCGACGAGCTCCAAGGCCTCCAGTCTGAAAAGCGGGAGCTCGAGCGCCGGCTCGATGACGTCCGCAAGGAGCTCCACCGCACCGAGGCGGACGGCCGCTCCCTCGCTGCCCAAGCCCATCGCCTTGAAGGCGAGATCGTCCGCATCCAGGAGGACCTTGCTACCGCCACCTCCGCCGCCGAGGAGTTCGAGGCCGAGGCCGACAGCCTGAAGCGCGCCCTCAAGGACACGGAGGCCGATAAGGCCGCGCTGAAGGCCAAGCTCTCCGACCTCGAGGGGCAGCTCCTCGCTGTCGCTAAGGGGAAGGAGGAGGAGGTCCGCGCCCTCCAGACAAAGGACGAGGAACTGGAGATGAAGGCGCGGGACCTTACCGAGGCGCTGAGGCTCTCCAAGGAGCAAGCGAAGAGGGCCGTGGACGAGCAGGTCAAGATCGAGGCGGCGCGGGAGAAGCAGCTCGAGGAGGTCGTTAAGGCCCTCGAGGAGACCAATGCTCGACTGGAAGGGGAGCTCGCTGGATTCCGCTCCAAGATCGACAGGAACCTTGAGATTGAAGGCGAGGCGGCGGGTTTGAAGGTTTCTTGGGCGGTGGCGGCATCAGTCGGAGCAGTTGCTGTTGTGGCTGCGGCCGTCTATCTTCGCAGCGTTGGGCAGAGGTAAACCGGCGTGAGGGTTTTGATAAGTGCTCTCTGATGACGATTTTATCTACTGCTTTCTTTTCTTGACCGCTATCTTGTTCGAGTTTAATATTTAAAGGTTTACTGCTTCTTGATTGGATAAATACAGACACATACAGTTTGATATCTTTCTGAGAAGCTTTATTGTTAGCATGCTATATAGATGGAAGCAGAGAGACAGTGAAGTTATGTCGTGGAAAAATATTTCTATCTGTTGTTTTCGGTGTTTTTGCTGGTAATAAGAAAATTGTAGCCAGATTTTTTTGGCAAAACAGTTAATTCATTGAGTTTTGGTAGTCATATTGCTTAATATATCAGTCTTTTGATGAATATGATTTCATCTACTGTTAAATGGAAATGAATGCCCGTGATAATATTCATTTCCAATGCTGATATGTGTTTTGCAGCTTCTTGATGTGCTGGTAACTCCAATTGTATTCTATATGTTGATTGGTAGATTCTTGGAAATTTGATTGATGGTATCCAAACGTGGTAGTGGTGCAATATCCTCGAATGTTTTGGGGTCATGGCTAATCATCATCATATTCCAATGTTACCTCATGATGAGATATTTCAATAATTAAAGATTATCAGAGATCATAAAAATGAAAATGAAAGGTCACTACCTATATAATACCAATAATATCTTTGAAAACTTATTTGCATAATATATTTTATATATTATATAATAATAATAATAATATAATATAGTATAATATTATATTATACTTTAATAATAATTAATATTATTATAAAATATAATAATAGTTACATATTAATATAATTATTAGTGATATAGTATCTAATATATATAGAGTTAATATATGTAATAATATTAATATTATAATATATAATAATATATTTTTATATAATATTTATATATTATAAATAATATATTAGATTATAGTATTATAATATGGAAGAAGAGATTGATAAATATAGGGATAAAGTTATTTCAATTTCTTGGTAAGATTATCATCAATACAGTGATATGATATTCTCATCCCTTGGGTGGGATTAGGATTACCGCTCTGAACATTGATCTTAATCTTATAGTGATGGCATATCACTGTTCAAATAGGAATATCAAATGGGATGATCTTATCACTGTCTTAGGATCATTGATCTTGATTTCTCTTTAGTCTGAGAGAACTTGAATGCTTCTGTGTATGATTTGTCTTTATAAGCAGATGACACCAGTAACTGGCAGGTAAGTATGATTTGTTTTGTTTACAATCAAGAGTTCCATTTTGGGGGGGGGGGTGTCTATGAGGCAGGTGATAAGCAGTGTAGTCACCTTACATCATTATCTGAAAGGATTATTAGCTGGTAGTCAGCTGAATTATGATTTTAGACATTGCCTGATTTTTTTTAAATCATGTTTTCTATCGAGGGACTAAAGCACTGAGTGAGTAATGTCTTCTCATCTTGATATTTTAACTTCAACGATGCTTCAATGGCAAAATGGTATTTCTTTTTCAGTTTTTCTATGATGGTGAATCACCTGAATCCTCAGAGGTGGAAAGGCATTTATTCGAATTAATATATAATGAGTTACAATAAGATATAAAAACTTCTGAAAAGGTTAATATTGGGGCAACTTATTTGTAATATGAGTAGCATAGGGAAAAGAGTGGCCCGGCTGGCGGAGAATGGTTGGATTGGTTGTAGTTGTGCCTTTCTTCCGAAATTAGAGAAAGAGGTAGACATAAAACCATGCATCTTTTTTCTTATGAAATTGTGATCTTTATGAATTCATGGATGCATAATTCATGATTTGTTTGTGGTTGACTTCTGGTGCCAAGGAACATTTATGTTACATGACTATTTAATCTTTAGAAACATTAACACAATTTATTTTAAAGACAATTTTTCGATATCAAGACTATTTTATATTCTGTGATGAGCTTGTCATTTGGTTTCCTCTTATTGGTTTTATAGCTAAACAACAGAACGGTCATTATGCATGAACATAAAGTTTTGAAATGATTACGCAATTCCATACTGCAAATATGTTCATGAAAGATTGGTAAGAGCATTAGAGTTGCAGATGCCATTTATTAGGGACCAATCACCATAACTTCATGTTGTGCATTCTCTGAATTTGGATGTGAATCCATGACCTACAATTACTGTTGATTATCACCTTTCGTATTTCTTCTAAATGAGGTCGTTAACCCTAGTCAAAATACCACAAGTAGCAGATAATTTTTAAAGTTCTTTCCACCTATGGAATTATCTTTTTTGCATTAAAAAAAAAAGGCATAGGGTTCATAGATTTTTGGAATTTGTATGGTATTATTTTTAGAGAGCTGATCTCATGTGACTACTCCCGTTCTTGCTTGATGTTATTTATATTTTTGATTTGCAATACAATTTAAACCAAAGAATGACTAGGTTTGTTGGCCACTATACCTGAGTACCCTTGTTTATTGAAATGGATGTGCATGGATCACTTAACCTCTATTGCATCAACTTGGTTTTCTTTTTTTATGGATATTTGTGGCAGAACAGTTGTTGGCTAATCTTTGGTTGTATGTTGATTAATATGTTTATCTTTGGACTATATGATTTTTTATAAACTCTTGAATGGAAATTTATTAGATAAGAGGAATGAAGTTCTTGAGTTGGTCTCCATGGTCCTATTCTTTTGAAATGACAAATTGAAAATTTGCGTTTTCCAACTTCTTGAATGGTTGGTAATTTGAATATTTTGGGTTTACGAAGAAGATGGGCATGCGGGCGGGAGGGTCTTTGACAGACTGCCATATTGTCTGTCTATCGGTTATGATTCACCAGTTGAAATTCTATGACCTGGAGTTTTTTCTGGTTCCCTTTCGTCTTCTATGCTAGAACACTGCCCTAATTCGAGGGAAAAGCTTAACTAGAATTTCTAATCAAGAAGCCATGGTCTCTGCTTCTTTTATAAGCAGATGTTGTAATTGACAAAGCATCCTTGTGTTTGTTTCACTTCAACAGAAGCTGACACCTAGGTTCCCTGTTGCATAAACCCAATTCCTGCCCCCAATCGTTTCCAAATGGTAGAGAAGGTACCCGGAATAAGCTCGAAATCTTTAGAAAAGTGCCATCTCAACTTAAGCTCTTTAACAATAAAATCAGGTGAAAAACCCTTCAACGAACTTTCTATTGGGGCTCTCTTATACTTTTATCCATCTTATTATCATTGGAAAAGAAGATGGTCTCTGAGAATCTCTCTTACCGTCTCACAAGCTCTCCTTCCGTGGCCTTCCCTGTTACCCGCTGATGGTGGTATTGACGCTAATAAAAGCACTTAACGACCAGGACCTCTTCTGTTTCATAGCCTCCAGATTTTCCTCTCCATCACCTTTACTCCCCACATAAGATTTGGCTTTGAAAATAGTGTCCGATTCAACCATCTCATCATAACAGTCAGCCAGGCGAAGCCCTGGAAGATCATCTCGACCGCCATGCACCATCTCCATCCGTCTCGTTCAAGTATGGCAAAGACCAAGTTGCAGACTCTCTCTCTTTCTCTCTCTCTCTCTCTCTCTCTCTCTCTGTGAGAAGCCCCATCTCACTCCATCCCCCACAAATCTGGTCGCCGTCGCCAATAGATCCTCTGCCTCTCCCGCTCTCCCTTTCTCCCGCCCCCCTTGCAACGGGCCCACATGGACGCCCTCATGTCCAAACCACCTCCACACCCCTGCTCCAAGATCGGGAAATTTGGGCTTCCGGCTTGTCGAGACCATAATCAAAGTAATTTATATTTTATATGCACAGGGAACTAGAGTTGGACGGGATCACTTTGCTAAGGGCCAATGTTTGACAAATTGAGATGGTTGAAAGCAGCGATGTTGGCTGCGATCTAAATTGCTTCCCGTGCAATACTGAAGTGAATCTTTCTCTTTTTTTTGAAAATTTTTACTTTTTTAACACCATTTCTTTAGCAACATGTATCGATCTATTTTTGTTGGGTAAGGAATGTGTTTCATTTAGCCGCTCTGGCTCAGAGCGCAGTCGCTACATTTCACGATGCTCAAGCAATTGCATGGTTGTGAAGACCTACAAATGCCAGTTCCATCTTATAATTAGGGTGATGAGATATTTGACCAAAATTCACCGTCGCAAGTGCAAAGATTGTTTACGTGCATGCATGTGTTGCAGGAGATGTGAAGACTATATTCGTACATCTCCCATCTGAGTTCTGAATTTTTTTTTATTTTTCATGAATAGATTCATATTTGATTGTTGTTCCGAGCTTCGTCAAAGAAAAGAAATCCATTTACTTACTTACTTATGATTGGAAAATATTACCGTATTTCTTTATATATATATATATATATATATATATATGAAAAACATATTACTGTCACTCAATGCAACTGCAACGACCAAGGCGTCTGGTGATAGCACCCGAGTAAACAAAACTGATCTAGGGCGATCTACAGCAAGACTTCAAGCTCACTTCATGTGAAGTGCCACCAGCGAAGCATAAGCTCCATTCTCCAGGTCCATCAACGCTTCGTGCCTTCCTTTTGTCGACAATCATACCATTCTTCAAAACTGCAATCATGTCGGCCCCCTTTATCGTGGAAAGTCGGTGAGCCACAACGATGGTCGACCTACCGATCATCACTCGATCCAATGCTTCTTGGACCGCATGCTCTGACTCTGCATCCAAAGCACTGGTCGTCGCCTCATCTAGTAGAAGTACTTTTGGGTTCTTGACGATGGCTCTTGGCGATGGCTACACGCTGCTTCTGCCCGCCTGACAATTGCACACCCTTCTCTCCAACAGACGTGCTGTATCCCTGGGGCAACCCGGATATAAACTGATGCGCATTGGCTGCCGCGCGCGGCCGCAACAATCTCCTCTTCAGAGGCCGCCGTCTCCTCTTTTTGCTTCCCATACGCTATGTTTGCTCGGATTGTATCATGGAACAGCACAGGCTCTTGGCTCACCAACCCCATCTGTTGCCTAAGCCAGCCGACTCTCAGGCTCTGAATGTCCACTCCATCATCCAACAGGACCGTGCTAGAAACAGGGTCATAGAATCTCTCCAGCAGCGCAATGACAGTGGACTTGCCGCTGCCACTCTCTCCAACCAATGCAACGGTCTACAAAAAGCTGCAAATATAACAACCATCATGGTAAATAATAACAATCCATTGTGCTCCAGATGGTACCTTTCCGGAGGCAATGCTCGAGCACAAGTCGCTGAAGATTTGCACATCGGGACGGGTGGGGTAACTGAAGCTTACGTTCTGGAACTCAAATGTCACCCCTCACATTTGCCAAGACCATGCCTTCCTCACTGCTAGAATCGATCTTGGATTTCCTGTCAAGAATAGCAAATATCGAAGCGGCTGAGTCCTTTGCCTTGGTGGAATCCGAACCCGACGCGCTTGTCTGGGAAACTCCGATCGCTGCCATGGTTAAAGCAAAGAAAACCTGCCATCCATCCATCCATCCATCCATCCATCCAAATGAGCACTTGAATGAATGACGGGAAATAAAGCATAGGAAACAAATAAGAACCCCACTCACCCTAAAAACTTCGGTAAATGTGGCCTTTCCATCGTGCACAAACCGAGCTCCAACGTAGAAACAGATAGCATTAAGTTAAATAGAGCATCAGAAATGAGAAGCCGTAGCCCAAACCACTAATGATTCCCTGCCGGATTCCTTGTCTGATGGGACCTGCGCATTTCCTTCCATACGCATCATCCATCACCCTCTCTTCTGCACAGAAGGAAGCTACAGTTCGGATGCTACCAACTGCATCATTTGCCACCTGACTCGCTTCCTCATACATCACCTGCAACCAACCTCACGCTGGCTTGACTGCAGATCTTTGTAGTTATTTTCATTGGAATTCCATGGCTAGGTTCATGACATACCTTAGCATCTGCACTGAACCCCTTCAGAAACTTTAACTGAGCGTACCCCTGAAGGCCCACCAAAGGTATGACCAATATAATAACAAGCGTTAACTTCCAGTTTGCAACCAACGCTATGATGAATCCTGTGACGACTGTTAGACGAGTTCTGAACCATTAACGCCAAGCTGCCCCCTACAAGACTTCGAACGGTTGAAGCATCTGCAGAGAGCCGTGCACCAATTGCTCCACTGAGAAGAGAAGGAAGGAAGCATTTGAAATAGATACAATGGAATCACAGAACATTCAAAGAAAGTGCAGCGCATTGTGTGATCAAACCTGGAGTTTTGGGGGTCATCAAACCAGCTGATTTCCTGGTGCACAACCCGCTCAAATGACGAGGAACGGATGCGTTCAACGAGCTTCCCACCTGCTACTCCAAACAAGGAATATTGTATGGGAACTATCACCAGTGAAATGATGCCTAGGCCGACATACATCAGCGTCCAGAATCTCGAATCTTTTCGTAGTTCCTGCCGTGGCTCGTAGAAAATTTTGATGGCACTTGAAATCAAGAGTCCAAACACTGGGAAAATGACTCCTTGCACTGCCGAGGCAATGGATCCTAATAGGAGAATTGGCATCTCTGGCTTGTTGAGATAAATGAGTCGTCTGAGAGGGACTCGCCTGCGAACCTCACTGTCGCCAAGCTCTCTCTCGTTAGTTCCATCTCCAAAAGAGCCACTGTCTTGGAACTCTAAGGAACCAGGCAAACCAAATGCAATTGTGAAAGAATGCCTGCTGCTTCTCCCAGACGAGGAACCTAAACTCATGGATCTCTTTAAAGATAATCTCCGGCTTCCAGATTTCCTCATAGATTTTGTAGCACTAATACTCGAACCCAGCCTTCCTAATTCACTCGAAGGTGCTGCTGCTTCTTGTTGAATCTCTTGCAGGTGTATGAGTTGAGAGTAAGCCCCGTCCGGATGCTTGATCAAATCTGTGTGAGAACCTGTTCAACAGGATATAAATGAAAGAGACATTATATATGAATTCAGGAACAACTCATTGTTCATCACAATGTGGTAGAATTCCACCTTGTTCCACAATTTTCCCCCCATGCACAACTGATATTGTATCAGCATTCCTCACGGTGCCCAGACGATGGGCAACAATGATGGTGGTCCGATGTAACATGATCCTATTTAGTGCTTCTTGAACTATTCTCTCGGACTCTGCATCCAATGCACTCGTGGCCTCATCGAGAAGTAAGATCTTAGGGTCCTTCAAGATTGCCCGAGCAATCGCAATTCGTTGCTTTTGCCCCCCAGAGAGTTGGGTTCCATGCTCGCCAACCATTGTGTCAAGACCCTGCAGGACAGAACCATAGCCATTAATTCCAAATTGAAATCACATAAGCCAATTAAGGATGCAACATCTAATTCATTCAATAGTACAATGTGGAACAGGAGTGGTTTTTTTTTTTTTTTTGATACATTGGGCATCTTGTCAATTAAATTTGCTGCATTAGCAAGCTCGGATGCTCTCTTGATCTCTTCGAGTGTTGCATTTTCTTTACCATACAATATGTTCTCTTTGATGGTTGTAGTGAATAAAACAGGCTCTTGGCTAACAAGTCCGATTTTTCCTCTAATCCATCTAAGCCTCAGTTTCTTCAGGTCAATCCCATCTATAAGCACTAGGCCAGCCTGAGGATCATAGAATCTCTCAACCAGACTAATTACAGTTGACTTCCCACTGCCACTCTCTCCAACTATGGCCATAGTTGTGCTGCTTGGAACATGCAATGAGAAGCCATCAAATATTAAATGGTTAGGCCTTGCCGGGTAGCTGAAGTACACATCTTTCAGTTCAACTTCACCCCTAATGTCTTCCAACATAATCCAACTCATGTCGTAGGCATCGATCTCTGGTTTCCTTTTGATCGCCTCGAACATCTTATATGCTGCAGCTTGCCCTGCTGCAAACGCATTTACAGAGGGAGATGCCTGACCTAAAGACCTGTTGCAAAAAGAGATCACAACTTTAAACTCAAAGAACTAGCAAATTCTCCAGGCAAAAGTGTGCAGCTCAAAGGCTTGAAATTTAGTTGGTTCCTTCTCTTTAAATAAAGAATCTGACTCACATTCCACCAGTCATGATTGCTAACATGACATTGACCACCACTCCTCCGTTGTAGTCTTTTTCGATAATTAACTTGGAGCCATACCAAATAGCTAACCCATAGCTGCAGAACAAAATCATTAGAACAGCACCCATACCCAGGCCAGCGGCAGCTCCTTCTTGAACAGCTGATTTGTATGCGGCTCTTATTAACTTGTTGTACATTGCAATGGCTTGCTGCTCCCCATTAGAGGAGGCAACCTTTTAACCGCAAGAAAACATAAGCATTAGACATTGATTGGTGACAGAATGCTAAACAAGTATTATATTTCTTTCAAAATGGTGAAACAAGTAGTATGAAACATTGGATAGATTCTCACCGTTCTAATGGAACCAACAGTCTGTTCGACAACATTTCCAGCTTCAGCATATGCTACTTGTCCACGGTTCGACAATTTTGATATCAAATACGACATAATTGCACCAGCAATGATGATGGGAGGAATGCTCGACAGCATGACGAGTGATAAAAGCCATCCTTTTATAAATGCTATCAAGAAGCCGCCAAAGAAGGTGGCAACAAGTTGCATGAACTTCCCAACCTAAGAAAAAGAAGAGGGAAAAGAGGAGAAATTTAAAGATCTAGATTCTAAACAATTTGTCTTCACTAGTTGAGTAGGAAACATAACTGTTCATTCATTTGAATCACAAGAGAACTTACAGCATCCACCTGGACTGTCCCAAAGTGTATGTGAGTCTACTGAGAATAAAACACCAACCAATTTTTTATGATAAATCCCTATAAGTAATTTAGAAGGCAAATTTGATCTCGTCGTTTACAAATATTTTGAACATTAACCCAGTGTCTGTAATCCTGCATATTTTGGTTCTGTTCTAATAGAGTTACAAGCCAGAAAACTAAAACTCTGTTGCAGCTCCTCTCCAGTGTTTATGCATGCTAATGTAGTGCACTTCTAAAATTTTTTGAAGCTGAAGCAGATTTTGAGTTAAGCCTTTGAATTCATTGGAGTTTCCTATATATATTGACCTCTTGAGTTTCAAACTAGTTGGAATCTCTAGATTTCTTCAATGCATAGTTTAAGAAAAGAATTAAACTGTAATTCATGCTGTAGCAGCCTTATCTTGAGACCTATAAGAAGGAGGCTAAGTAAAATCATTTGGAAGGAAGTGACAGAGAAGGAAGTTTATGGTGTTCTCCACTGGCGAGGACAGCAGGGCTTGAGCTTCTTTTCATTTGCTGAGCAATATTGCAGAAAATTTTAGCTTCATTTCATTGTCAGTCAGAACTCATTAAGTTGTAGCCCACCAAATTTTACCTGCACCATCCAATTTGTCTGAATCTGCTTTGGTATTTTGCAACTCACCAACACTCTTCATCTCCCTCTTCATATCCATAATGTTTAACTTGAATAGGACATGGAAAAATATGATTTTGATGAACAGATAAAGAGTAATTTTGTTACGCTCTTCTTTGAGCATGGACAAGCATAAAGTCCTTCAACTGTCAATATATTATGCAGAAAGTAACATGTTCATATCATGAGCATAGCATGGAAGAACATTGCAGACAGTAGTTATGTGTAGATACCTTTTCACCAATGGCATTTTGGATGAGAATGGTGTCCCCCGACATTCTCCAAACCACTTCGCCTGTTGTTGTTTCCTTGTCAAAAAATGCAATTTCTTGCCTCAGTATGGTTTTCAGGTATAAACTGCGAATGCGTGCCGCCTGCCTTTCTCCAGTCACCATCCAACATGACACCTCTGACATGGTAGATTTAAAGTACAGACAAAAATTACATACAGGGCAAGGACTAGAAGTTTTTCCTTTTGAACTCCAGCAGTTAGGAGTCAAAAGGAGCTGATGCGTTGAGCTAGATCATCTTATAGACAAATAACAAATCAAACAAGAGGGCATTCCAATTAAAAACCACAAGGATTTCACAAATCATCATGGACTAATGAAGGAGAACCCATCGAACCAATGATATCCTTAATTGCTCCAAAATATTTGTTGCTTAATAACAACTTCCTCTTCCACAAAGTAATAAGAGAATATGACCTCGTTCAATCCATCTTTTATGTATACTCAAAGAAAAGAGAGCAGTATGACAAAGCTTTGCTGAAAATAACTTCAATTTTCAAGAAAATTAGAGGAATAATAACATGGTTGTTCTATCCTCTTTCTTGTGATGTGCTTTGTTGGATTTTTGGGGTCATAGATTTGCCATGTCAAGAAAAAAAAGTTATACAGTTAAAGTTCTCCACTTATCCAGACTTCATGGGCCTGTCCATTAGATATCTGTCCATTATATTATTCAAAAACTTCAGTAGCATGCAAAATTGAACATTGAATGTAATATGAGAATATTTCCCCAGATTATGGTTAACATCAAATATTTTTAAAGAGAGTCATGGCCATTACTAAATGTGTTATAATCCAGAAAAAAACATCAGACAATCTCCCTTGAAAAAGAGTATATATCAAGCAATAAGCCCAATGCTCCTTGTATCAGATTTGCTTTATGTATTGAGATATGATCTATCAAAGTCTGTAAATATTCTACAATTGATTCTCATCTTCACATCAACCTATTGAATTGGTCCAGAATTCGTGGCCGAGGCAACTTAAGATGAGAGAGGAGCTTGTTTTGAAATCTAAAACACTACTTGATGTGTAAGAACACTTATTTTTTGGGGGGAGATGTGTAAGAATACTTATTATATCAATCATGCATTTTAAGCTCACACAAAACATGGAGCATCCCTCGAAGAATTAACTCCCCCAAACAACCACTCCATACATAGAGAGAGAGAGAGAGAGAGAGAGAGAGAGAGAGAGGATCATATTCAGAAGTGATACTGTAGCCATTGATATATCCATGACAGGAAAAGCAAGAAACCAGATTGAATTACATCAGCTACTGTGAATTCTTACTGCCTTGGAAATTGTCAGAGAAATTTCTTTTATTCATTGCATTAACATGTCTATTAAGAAGATAAACATAAACTCATGCAGTCACTGAAGTTTCTAATCAAATGGTGCATGTGGACTCTATGTATATATCTGCTGTATAAGTTCCATATGCCTTTCATAACAGTGCTAATTAATTCCAGTCATGCAATATATTGATAGAAGAATGACCAAGATCCAGTGAAATATAAAGCAGAGAAAAAGATGGAATGGGTAACTAAAAGATGCAATCAGTCTAACAAGTGGCTTGAAACTTACGAAGGAAGGAAGCTATCCCTGATCCAGCAGCTAGGTAGACAAATTTCAGAGACACCTAAAATAGGACTGTTAGATCCATTATAATCCATTACTCAACAAATCATCCATAAGATTAAAATCATTCTTGGCAAAAATTGCGGTGTCTCAAAACAATAAGGATAATGACATTTATTTGTTCACCATAAATAAGAAAACAAGGTCAATCTCCTTTGAATTGCAGTTTCCCTCATTAACGTGAAATTTAACTTACAGCGCCTGTAACTTGCAAAATAATTTGCGAAATGATGATGATGGATGAGACAGGACATAGATGGTGCACACAAGCCTTTCTTTTAGATGACAATTGACTGCTTTATAATGTACTCCCAATGAAATCAAAGGTCAATATCAATTACAAAAGGAAATATCATGGATTAACCATCCCTAAGATCATTTCATTAATGAAGTTCCTTGGAAGTAAATTTCCTAAGATCTCCTTTTTTTATTTAAAATAACATAAGAATCCTGATGAAGAATCCTGATGCACACACGGGTTTGAGCCTGTCCATTGTGAAGGACCGTCCAGAGTTTGAAAGGATAACTAATGCCACCTCTTAGTCATGCTGGGAAATATCAGTCAAGAGTGAATGCAATGTGAATCAGGATGATTCTTGATCTAAGTTTTTCCAAGCATGACAAAAAACAACATCACATAATCAAGACACATGGATGCAACATCATTCCATATAATGGTACAAGCAAGGAAGGATTGCCATGATAAGGGTTAAGTCTTTCTTCTTTGATGCCATTTGCACCTCATATTTCACCAGTTCTCAAATAATCTGAATTACAACGTCACCCAATCAAGACGCATGGAGGCATCATCATTCCATTTAATTGTACAAGCAAAGAATGCTTGTTGCAATATGAGTTTAAAGTCTCTCTTCTTTGATGCAATTTGCACCTCATATTTCAGTAGGCCTCAAATAGTCTGAACAACAGCAATGTGAGGCAAAAATGATGAAACTTTTCTAATCGAAAATCCTACTTAAATAAGATGAATAGCACCTAATTCAAATTTATCTTATATTTAAGTTCACATCTCTAGTTAAGAACTGAGTTGGAGGTTGATCAAGAGTATCCTTTTTTAGCAAAGAATGCTTGTTGTTGTTATGGGTTCATGCAGGCAGGTGAAGTTAGAAGAATGGATTAGTTTGTGGGTGTGTGTGCATGTGAATCACTGAGAAAACTTTGTAGCTAAGCATGAAAGTCTGGAGAGGCTGGGCCAAATTATGATGCAAGTCAGCCCCTGATGGGAAAAATGATGTGTGGAACCATAGTTTGAACAGAAATTCAATCTCCCTTAACATGAATAAAAGCAAGCTCCTTTTCCTCCTCTTAATTATTATTATTATTATTATTATTATTATTATTATTATTTACCTCAGTCCAAGCAAAATTCATTGTCAGGTGGTGTTGCATAGGCTTAGACTAGCTGAGTTCCACATGTAAATTAATAATCAGATTCTCATGCTGTCATTTAATAATTTTGATTATGAAACTTTCAATTTGAGAGGAAAATTATATCTTCCCCACCAAGAGTAGGAGATTTTAGCTTTAAATAAATTGCATGATATATACCACATAATCAAGCTTTCACATAAAAAATGCATCTTATTTCTTGTTTAATCAGCTGATCTTTTTTTCTTAAAAAAAAAAAAAAAATCAAATTAACGTAGATCATCATCAACTCTGTGGACCACCATTTTAAAAAGCTTAATATCTGTTTTCCACCAGGACATAACCACACTAGTTATGCTTGGAAAACACAATAGTCGTCTTGTCTTCATATATATATATATATATATATATATATATATATATACACACACAACGCACGCATGGACATGGCTATTCTTCATGTTCATGCATTGTGGGTGATATAAATTAGTAATTGCAACAAAGTTGCTTCAGATAAGAAATTCTCGCGATGCCATTCACTCGATGCAGCCAGAATCAAATAAAAATTGGACGCAAACGCCAAAAATTAGATGCCATGCATCTAATTTTTTTGGAATAATCTACTAGAGTTCTAAGTCGGCAATCTAACCTTGGAGACGCGGTGGACCACATCTCCAATGTCAGCGTGTCCGAAGGCGTTGACGAGCTGCCCAAAGATGAAGGTCATGAGCGGCATCGACAGCCCGTTGGCCACCGCCGCTGCCGTCCCCACCGCCATCAGCGCCACGTCCAGACCGTCTGCGAACGAGAAGAGCTTGTACAGCGGCACCTTCTTCTCCTCCGCATCATCTCTTTCCGGCCACTGCTGCTCCTCTCCTCCTTTCTTTTCTTCTTCTTCTTTTTCGTCTTTCGCCATCTTTCTTCTTCTTCTTCTTCTTCGTCTTCCCTGCTCTCCATCTCAACATCCATTTCATTTTATTTATAGGCCATCTGTTCTGTAACCTAATGAGATCATCACAAAACAAAAGAAAGAACATAGAAAAGAAAAGGAGAACATGTAGTCAATTGCATCAGTATAGTAATCAGCAAGAGGATTTTGCTTGCTCGTGGTATAGAAATAATAATAACCGAATAAAACCAAGGAGAAGATAAGTAGCAGGGGAGGGAAAGCAACATCTCCATGGAACGAAATCAAATAAAAAAGGGGGAAGGGGGAAAATCCGATAGCAGAGCACACAGGGAGATGGCCGGAGTGGGGGGGGGGGGGGGGTTTCAACGTTCAACTCTAAAATTTAAATGGAAGGAGTGCGTCACCCATATTCTATGTTGCTTTCATCGTAAGGAAGCGATGGAGAGAGAGAGAGAGAGAGAGAGAGAGAGAGAGAGAGAGGAGGGAAGGATTTGCATAAGGGGTGGCCAAGAGCGTGTTGTTCGTTCAGCTGCCAAGTTAGACTCAACGGCTGCCGCAGGGGAGGAAGACGGGACGCCTGAATTTTAAATTCCGGCCAAGCAAACCACTGAACCAAACAACAGGACTCGTGCCATTGATTTGTTCCAAGTTTCAAAGAATTGCTGAGATCAAAACATTTTGCCATATGTATTCTGTTATATATAACTAGGTATATACCCGTGCGTTGGGCGGGTGCTAATGTTATTAATAAGATAGAATGTATATATATAACTTTTTAACTTTATAATAAAAAAATAAAATTAAAAAATTATTTTTTTAAATTAAAAATTAAAAAAAAGGTAAATAAAATATATGTTAGATTAAATTATTTTTAAGTTTTGATGAAATTTTTATATTATTCTAAATTTTGAATTGCACCATTTAACTTCCTAATAGTTTCAAATGTGCAATAGTAAAATGATAGTTATATTTTTCTTAAAATCAACCTTTTTTTATTCATTGATAAAAAAATCTTTTTTTTTCTAATTCTTCTCTATTAGGAAAAAGAAGGAATTAAAAAAAGAGCAATCCTTTTCTACTAAAAAAAACCTCCATTAAAAAAAAAAAAAAAAACATAGGTTAATGGTATGAGATTCTTTTTTAATAAAAAAATAAAAGAAAAAAAAATAGAGAACCGACTTTCTTTTCAAATAAAAAAGTCTTTACTAAAAAATAAAGAAAAAAATGAATATAAGTTAATAGCTTAAGATTAAATAGAAAGAAAAAAAAAAGTTGGTTCCCTTGATCATTAAAAAAAATTAATTGCTTGATGTGAAAGGATAAAGAACAAAAAAAAAAAGAAAAAAGAGAGGCTTTCATTCCACGAGAAAAAAAAAAAAAAAAACTTCTTAGAAGAAAAAGTCATACACGATTGGATAAAGAAAAAGGAAAGTCAACAACTAAAAAAAAAAAGTTAACAGTTTAATTAAAAAAAATATTGAAAAAAGCTTCATGAAAAATAAAAAGAAAAAGTAAAAAGAAAAGAAAAGAAAAGAAAGGCTTCTTACCTACTAGGATTAAAAAACTTCATAAAAACAAAGGACTCATGCTCCACTGAAATAAAAAAATAGAAAGTATAGGAATGGAATCTACCACTACAGTAAATGTACCTATTGAAAAGTTAGTGAAAAGATAAATATTTAAACGTAGAACAATTTTTTATATTAAAAATTATTTAATATAGGTATACATGTGATGCAAGTAGGAAAAAACCGAGAGGCTCTTAATTTTACTCTATTATATAGTTTGGTTTAGAGTCTATTGTTACTTAAATTCCAAAGAACATAAAACTTATTTAATATAAAAGTTTCTACTAATGTGCAACACAAAGTCTAAGAAAAAAATTTAAAAGAGCAAAAATATTCTCTGCTCTAATCCTTTTTAAGATAACCACATAGAATTTATATGATTTGCACTTTTTTTTTTAAGCCTACATATAGTTTTGTATCATTTAATAATATATATGGCTAATAAAGATAAAATTATATATATATATATATATATATAGTGGTAGTTTGGCTACATTCCAATATAGTCAAATCCAAAATTCAGTCATATCCTTCATCCTTAAATTTACATGGATCGCATAATCAACCGATCTTTTTCACTTTTTTTCATCTTTGAAATTCATGAATTACATATATTCAAGGTAAGAAAGGTGACTGGATATAGGTTTGACTACATTCGAATGTAGTCAAGATTAGAATCCGATCATTTTCTCCATCCTTATATCTATATGAATTGTGAAGTTATTCTATCTTTTTTTACTTTATCATCTTTCGGATTCATGAACCGTATGGATTTAAGGATGGAGAAGATGAACAGATTATACACTTGACTACCCTAGCTTTCTATATATATATATATATATAAAAGAGCTTTTGCTAAAATACTTAATGTTTTTTTTTTTAAATTTTTTTAACATATAATTTACTTTTAATGCATCAGATTCAGTCGGTGTGTGTGATTGATGTGCATTTATTAAAATAAAATAAAAGAGATTTTGTTACCAAAAGAAATACAAAGAAGTAAGAGAGAGAGAAAAAAAAAGAAAAAATTTTGTTACGGAAGGAAATACAGATAGCAGAGGGAGGAGGAATATGCATCCGCTTATGGGTTAATCAAGGGGCACTTCGTTATTTCAAAGCCGCTTGGAACATTCGTTAATGCAGGATTATTTGTAGTATTTTATTAGATAAATCAAGCCACGATCTCAATCTATTCGTTAAAAAAAAAAAAAAAAAAAAACTATATATATTATCTTTTGAACGTATGTTATGCAAAAGATAAATGGAAAAGCTAAAGGTGCAAAGCCTTTCATTAATGTACTTGAGTTGATGGTTTCATGAAATTCCAATTTTTACGGCCGGAATTGACTGCTGGAGCATTCAATTCTCGCTACCCTCTGAGTTGTAGATCCGATGTGGCCATGCCTTCTTACTTCTCCATTGTGACCAGCTTGCACTGTGCTAAAAATGAAACAACTTTTCTAAAAAAAATATCTTGCAATACGAAATAAATATGTGACATTGGGGGGGAGAGAGAGAGAGTAAGGTGGGTACATGCAAGATAAGTATTAGAATTGCACAAATTGAAAAATGGTTGCTGAAGAAATGAACGCATGTAAACAGCCCGCAAAACTTGAATTGCAGTTAATTTGTTCTCTTCATCCAACTTTACAAAGATGGCATGCAAATAACAGAAGCATTTTTATTTCCATTAAGTGGGTCTCGATCCATACAAATGTTTTAGCCTCCATGTAGTAGCAAGAAGAGCCGACTGCATTAAGTGGTCAACTTCTCCATACCATTATCCCTAGAAAATAATCATCGATAACTTTTATAATTAATGATCTCCCATTATGTTTCACATACTAACTTTAAAAAGACGCTAATATTTTTTTTTCTATTGATTAGCATTAGATAATAAGGAACTTTTGAATTGTATGTGTGTGATGTAAAGGAAGTTATTGAAATGAAGGGAGAAGCAAGAGGTACCAAGTGTATATTATGCCAAAAGAATAATTGTTAGGGAGACAAAAAGTTAAAAAATGAAAAAAAATACACATGACAACAAATTGGCTTGCAATTAAACTCAAATTGGTTGAAGACTTTGACATATATATATATATATATAAAAGAGCTGGAATTTGCTATACTCGAATATAACTAAATTTAGGATTCAATTGCCTCCTTCATTCTTAGATTTACATGGATGCCGGAGCCACCTTATTTTTTTTTATCTTTTTTATCTTTGAGATCTATAAACTATATGGATCTAAGGATGAGGAAGGCGACTTGACATAGGTTTGGACATATTCAAATGTAGCTAAGTCTAACTTTATATATATATATGTGTGTAAGAAGAGAGTGGCATGCATGCATGCATGTTTATAAATAGATAGATAAATAAATACATTATGATACTTGGACCCATGGCCCAAATATCTTAATTATCGTTGAGATGGTGATCATGTCAGGGAAACAAAAAGTTAAAAAATGAAAAAAAATACACATGACAACAAATTGGCTTGCAATTAAACTCAAATTGGTTGAAGACTTTGATATATATATATATATATAAAGAAAAAAAGAGAGCTGAAATTTGCTACACTCGAATATACCTAAATTTAGGATTCAATTGCCTCCTTCATCCTTAGATTTACATGGATGCCGAAGTCACCTTACCTTTTTTTATCTTTTTCATCTTTGAAATCTATAAACTATATAAATCTAAGGATGGAAGAGGCGACTTGGTATAGGTTTGTATATATTCAAATGTAGCTAAGTCTAACTTTATATATATATATATATGTGTAGAAAGAGAGTGGCATGCATGCATGCATGTTTATAAATAAATAGATAAATAAACATATTATGATGCTTGGACACACGGCCCAAATATCTTAGTTATCGTTGAGGTGGTGATCAGAAATTTAATAAGGATGTGTTGTTTCCCATGCAGATAAGCTCCCCATATCCCCACACTCATCCCATTGCACCTTATCTCTCTTTTCTCATTTGCTCCCCATTTCTCTCTTCTCTCTCTTCCATCTCTCTCTTCTTGCATAATTATTATTCATAGAAATTGAATCTTAAAATGAAATTACCCTTCTAATATTTAAGATAGAAATGATTGTTTCATATTGGAATAAAATTTCAGTCTGAAATTAGTATTTTAATTATGTTATAAATTTTTTTATGTGATTATTAATTGGTTTAATTATGCTAAACTACTGATGACATGCGCATATCTATCAATAATTAGCCTTGTTAAATGCCCCATCATAGGTTGAAAATGTTCATGAAATGCTGCCTTGTCGTGAGTTACAATGTGATACGAGATTATTACTTTGTCATGAGTTGAAACATAATAACCTACTTATGAGGTAGGTGTGACTAAAGCCAGGTTATCAAAATGAACATTATATTATGAAAATGTGAAAATGATTGAATTAGAATTAATAAAAATTTTGTAGCTTATTAATTGTTTATAGTTAGATTGATAATATATTATACAATTGTATTATTAAAAATTTTAGATATTTATAAAAATTATTGTGTATATATATAATTGGATTTAAATTAACTTACGGAACTGTATATTAATATTTACTGGGCTTTTATGCTTGTAAATTATTTTTTATTTTTATAGATACGATGTCTTAGAGGGTGGCGGGTTATAACTTTGGGGAGCGTGCTTAGAAGAAAGGTTATCCATTTTATAATATAAAGCTAGAATTATGGCTTTTGAATAGAGGAAAGTTTGTAAATTAGGATGACTGTAAATTAATATAGTTTATTAGCAATGAGAGGTACTTTATTTTAGAATGAAAATTTGTAGTAATCTAATGTTATTTAAATACTTATGTATATCGAAATTTTTTATTGAAGGGTTGGAAGCCTGTCCTTTGATTAAATACTCATAATAGATTTAGTCTTAGTTTTGATAAAATTCATAACTTATTAGTTTCGAGGTGAATATGTAGTATTGTAAAATACATTTATATGAATTGATTATATGAATTTTTGAAAGCCTTGAATATTTTAGAAGACTAACTATCAAGAAATATACAAATATATCATGTACCTCTTGTTTTGTGAATAGGGTCGGGTTGCCACACAAACACACGGATGATCCAAATTTCCTTACCATACTTTTTCCCTCTCATGTAAATTTCCTCACCCTTCCTTTGTTTTGTATTTTAATCATAAAACAAAAAATTTGAATCCTTCTTCTAATAGTTATTTATTATTTTATTTATATACGTTTTTACTAAGAAAAAATAAAGAATTTAAAAATTTATATTTATTTATTACTTATTTATATACATTTTTATGTTTAAAGAGAAAATAAATAATATTGCACATGCTACATTTTAGTCATGAATCTAAAGAAATAAGATTAAAATCCATGACTGAGAATGATACTTAGATGAACAAATGTCTGTGGAACCAAAATCATTATTGAAGTAGCGTGTATCATCATATTGATATTAGATAATATTTTTATCCTTCTTAATACATTTAGATATGTTTTTAGAAAGCAAAACATTCTGTCTCCTCAAAACCTCCTCACATAATTTTTTTTTTTTTTTGAATTGCGGGCAGAAGATTGGCATTTAAATCCTAAATAAATCATCCATCTGTCATGTTTGGCGCAAAAAAAAAAAAAAAAAAAAGAAAAAGAAAAAATTGAATGCATGCCCAATCCAAAAGTTTTTCAAGCAGACCTTGTAGTCTGTAAATTTGAATAATATCATGGCAAGGAAAGCATTGAGCTTATTATCATGAACCTGACCTACATAATCTCAACGATATTGAGCAAAGCATGCAATCAAACGGTACAAATTGACAAGCTAAAAAAAAGAAACAAATTAGAAATTACAGAGAAATTTCTTTTAATTAATTCTTTTATGTTGCAAACGTCCAAAGCAGTCTTTTTTTTTTTTAAAAAAAGTATTATTATTTCATATAATTCACCTCATATACAATACCAGATCAAAAATAAAATCTCATATAAGATTATATAATTCAGTATAAGCCCAAACTTTTTATTTTTATTGAGAGTTCACCTTTTACTCTAAGAAAAGCTAAATTTAGTCTTTTACTCCGGAAGTTACGTGTGCGGATTAGGTGAATTGCATGGCTTAATTGAAATGGCTCCAAAGCCACGTCAAATGATCCGCGCGAAGAAACGATGCTCGCTTGTGCTGTTAGAGAGAAAGGTAAATAAATAAAAGCAAAGGCCTTCTCAAGGCGAAGATCAAGATGATAAAGAGAAACCCCATCTTGCCAGAAGCAATGCAGAATCCCATTTGAGGAAATTAAGAGGAAATCAAAAGGTAAAAACGATCCAATAGGCTTGGGCCAATTAAAGAGGATTAGATTATCTGTAAGGTGAGTTTGGTTTAAACTCTATAAGTCTTGATAGATGTAAAAGAAAAAAGAAGTAGAAATAAATTAAAGATTATACAAAAAAAAATGATAAAAAAAATTTAAAATATGTGCATCTTAAAAAAAATATGATTTAAAATAGAGTTGAATGAAGAAAAAAGAATTAATATAATCAATCTCAACTAGTTTGGCTTTAAGGTTTTATTGTTATTGCTGTTTGGATCTTGATAGGTAATCTTAATACACTCCAATTTAACTTGATCGAAAAATTAATACCCCTATCCTCCAACATAGCGCTATCAGTTTCATTGCATGGACTAAAAGCCATGCAATCCATCGAATTTCACATCAATTGCACAATATTTTATGTCATGCTCAAATAAGTTACATGTTACAAAAGAGGAAAGAAGTATGAGGTCGTTCATGATTGTAAAACTAAAAAATTCATTGGACCAGTAATGTGAGAAGACTTCTTTGGAATTTTTCACTTAGGTTGTTCATGGGAACAATTTCATTCTTCTTGATATTATGACTACTCATAATGTGTTAGTGAATATTTCAGCTATAGGATAGAATTAAAGAAAAGGGTTGGACACTAATATGCCTTGCCTATGAATTTCTTTCATGTATACGATGTTTTTTTATTTAGATATATTTTCCCGTGATCAAGAATCCTGATGAATAATCTAAACTGCTAGAAACTCATTAATCCTTATTTATTATTTTGAGCCCTAAAGGATATATATATGACCTCACAACTTTAAATTCACATCGAACATTTGGATTGGCAATTGGTTCAGAAGCATTCAGTTATAAAATAAATAGAACTAGGAATCAAATTCTTCCCAGCGTTAGTTTGGTATTGATGTATTTGCTAGGATTTAAGAGAACTTATGGTGGCTATGCTTTAGATGTCAATGAATTTATGGGGTTGTGCCCATTGAGGCTCATGAAATCATAATTTTGTGTGAGTAGCTTATCATGCATGATGTTTCTATTCACACTCAATCTTTTTTCTATTCACTAGTTAAGTAAATTTAACTTTGCTCAAACCTTATCTTTGAAAATACATCAACTCAATCTTTAAACTTTGTAATTGTATTCACAAGACTATATTTCCATATATTTCCATAAAATTTGTTCTAACAATTTAGGACTTTATTCTAAAAAGAATGTATTATTTAAGCTTCTTAATCTTATATAAGTACTTGAAATCTTTTTACTCTCTAGTGCATGATCGATGTAGAATGATGCCAACATGTGCTCTTACATACTCTCTTTATTTAAATTCTGGCATCTTCGTTAAAATAAAGATTCAAATTTAAATTTAATTAAATTTAATGACAAATACATAGATGCCATTTGCAATGTTTCCTAGTTTACAAAAGCTAGAGTCCACTCTGGTATGGCTTGTAATAATATAGAGTCTCATCCAAAAAAATGTTAACCTAGAAGGTATTATTAAAGCTTCTTGATTGTATATAAATGCCCATAATCTTCTCGCTCTTTAGTATGTTGCTGATGTGGGACTAAACTCACATCAACATAGGCTCTCACATGCATAAATAGGGATGTTATGATGCTTATCAAAATAAATATTAGAGGACTAGACAATACTACTAATACTTTTCTGTTCAATGGTCTCTCTCTCTCTCTCTCTCTCTCTCTCTCTCTCTCTCTCCAACATAAAGGTAAGGATTGAGGAGTTTCCAAAAGGTCTAGCATTCGTTGGAAGAATATTAGGGTATCGGCAAAGGTTATAATAATTATATTATATTATTATAATATGAGCTAGTTGTTGTATGCCCCCCATCACAGTTATTTAATATTAAAATAATTAGGCATTCGCCTGCTTATGGTCTTAAAAAATATTAAAATAACATGCATTATGGTTTTTTAAAAAATATTTGGTACTAGAATTTGAATATATGAATGGTAAAAATAATTATCGCAATGAGATAATGAACAAATGATGATCATTGTTAACGTTCAACTGTCTACCATGTTAATGTTCACCTATCTACAATGATCAAATGATGGCTTGAACTCAATTTGAGTTCAACCAATATCTAGGGTTGGTTTGGCCAATTGATAGGTAGGGATTGGTCTTCTTCTGAAGCTAGCTCGAAGTTCACAATTAGGGTTAAAGGTGGATTCGGTTAGATCGTACAAAGCTTTTGTTGAATCTTAGTTTGAATTTTTTTTTCTTTGGGTTTCAAGTTGAGCTCAACTCTTCTTATTTTTTATTTTTAAATCTAGGCTCAAGATTAACCTGAGCCTAAGCTTAGGATCGGCACGAAGCTCAATTGATCTGATTCATAGTAACTCATTTGGGCTAAAAAAAAGGAGATGATAGAATTAATTTTCAGTTTTTAAGTATAGATTAAATAATAAGCAAGATGTAGAAAAATTGTGTCAACTCAAGAATAAAATAAAAATATCAAATTAGTTGATTTTCAAGTAAAAAAAAAAATTGCTATAAAATGAAGAGCTATTCTCATGTGTGGTAAGCAAGAAATCCATTATAAGTTTAAAAGGTTCATCATTGTTTTAAGTTTTAAAAATTAGATTTAACCAAATTAAGGTCTAACCAAGGATCATTGCTTTGTCAAATTTAATTCAAATTAGTTTGGATTTAACCTATCGCTTAACAACCTCTGGACCTCAAACAAGGGGCCAGCAATTCAGCAAGGTAACGATAGGTTGGGACAAGATCGCCTCCCCATCGGAGGAGCTTCCGGAGGCGTCCGATAACCGCACCGACGTTGCGGAGGCGATCCAATCCGTTAGGAACTCGCGTCAGCCTTCGGGTCGGGCGAGCCTCTCTCTCTCTCTCTCTCTCTCTCTCTCGATGATTCCTCTCGACTTGTGAGGGAACCATGTCGCCGAACTCTGCACGAAATTTAATGTGCAAGTACCAAGATCATGAGATGGCAAAGAAGTTCGTCGTCGTCCACTCGCACAACCGTTTCGTGGGCCCGCACTTCCACCTCGCAGTTGCGATCAAACCCTAGCTTTGGGTTCTTGCGCCGTTCGAGAAAGACAGCACCACCATCAGCACCTTTATTCCCGCACTGAGACCATATTGGACTGATCCAGAGTGCAGCGATTCCTAACTTGGAGTTAAAGAAAACGAAAAAAAAAAAAAAAAAGAAATCCTCCTCCTCCTCCTCCTCTTCTTTGTTTCTCTCGTTCCTTTCCTGCCGGGTCGGAGGTTCTGAAAGCTAATCCAATTCCAACCAAAAAAGAAGGAAAAGAGCAAAAGCGAAGCTCTATATGTTCACCGAGAAAGCAAAGCCAGGCCTCTCTTTCTCTTTTTCTCTCTTTTACTTTCTCCTTTCTTCTTCCATAATACACAATGCTACTTCTACCTGCCTTCTCCCCGCACCTTTCACGCATTCGTTCTCCTCTTCCTCCGCCGCACGACGACCCACGACCCGTCGTCTCCTTTAGGGCAAAGAAGAACAAGAACAGAAGGAAAAATCGATGGCCAGCGGCAGCGGGTCGAGGCAGGTGGGGAGGTCGCTCTCGAGGAAGATGACGAGGACGCGGTCGATGATTGACGTGGCCGAGGTGGAGACCACCGCCGACAGCGAGCTCGTCCCCCCCACCCTGGCCTCTATCGCCCCCATTCTTCGTGCCGCCAACGAGATCGAGGAGACCAACCGTCGCGTCGCCTACCTCTGTAATCAGTCTCTTTCCTCTTTTATAACCTCCTCTCCTGACTTCTCTAACTCTATCATCGGCCACTGCTTTTTCGTTTTATCGCAATGATAATTTTGATATGGACAAGTTGAAATTTAGATCCTTACAAAGTTACGAATATGTGGTTTCTTTAAAAATGGTGCTTCGATGACACTTGTAGCCTTAGTTCTTTTAAGGTTATTGATTTTCAGAGGTTAAGCTGATCGAAGAAAAATCCAGCATGGTAAATAATGTGAAAATTTTACAACAAGAGGCATACTTTGATGACACAAATGACAACACTGGCTTGAGATTCGTCCAAGAACAGCACATGAGATACAGTAGCATCTGATCAATGTTATGCATGGAACATCACGAATGATTCTTTATAACTCCATTATCATATTTAGATCTTCAAGTACTGCGCCACGCAGTCATAGTAGATATTTGATTTATATAAACATGTTTTCTAAAGGCTGAGGACTATGAAGGAGATATGCATTCATTGTACCTTTAGGGTAGCCTGCAATTTTCACTTTTATTTCCCCGTGGAAGGTTCATTGTCCTAAGTGCAAGGCAAGTTCAACCTGTTGAATAAACTTATCAAAATTGTTATGTAGAAGTATCTCTGCTATTTCATCTACTGACTCTATTATTTGATCTTTCCTGGAAGTCTTAAATTAAAAATCATGCTAAGCTGCATAGTGTTCCACTCATTAGAAACAATTTTTGTTTATGTTGGATCTGTATTTCACTTCTTCTATGTCTTTAATTAGGCCGCTTTAATGCATTTGAGAAGGCCCACAATTTGGATCCTACGTCAAGCGGCCGTGGTGTCCGCCAATTTAAAACATATCTTTTGCATAGGCTTGAACAGGTATATGTTTCTGTTATTCTAATATTATTGTTAAGAATCACCTTTCGCATCTTCCCATAAAAGGTTTTTTTTTTTTTTTTTATTTCACATTATCATTTTTGGTCCATTGCTTTTTTTTAAAAAAAATTTATTACAAATGTGACCTATATTTGTTGAATAGCATCATCTGTATCCCATTGTGGCAACCCAGGCTTTAATATCTATGATCAAAGGGTGGACATACTGAGGAATAATAGCAACCAGTTAGAACTATTGTTCCTTATGCTACGTGGATGTAAATATAGAAGATTTCAAATGATGCAGTTCACTGGTAGTGGATGTTCATTGTAGTTGGTATTTCTCAATGCCTATTTTCTCAAGAAGGCCATACCCAGCAAACTTGACCAATGAAATTGTCTGGGCTGAAACCAAAAAGAAAAAAAGGAAGGAAGAAAGAAACAGACCATAATCGACAAATTACAGCTACAACAAGGTGAGTTATTCAACTGGAGGTGTTCTCTGTAGATAACACCTGCAAACATAATTAGTTAAATGTCATGACCATGGTAAATCATGAACATTATGCCATAGGATACTAGACTGGCATGTCAAGTTTATGAGTCATTTTTTGAAACACTCTGTAGAAAGATGGTTGCCAAATTGCAATAGTAGTGCCCATCATCCCCAAACCAATGGTTAGTCTGAAGTTACCAGCAGGAGTTTGGAGAACTTGTTGTGATGCATTGAAGGAGGTCATGTGAATTCATGGGATATGGCCTTGCCACATGCTGAGTTTGCTTACAATGAATATATCAATTGTAGCAACATGTGTTGGATCTAATTCCCTTACTAGCTGATGCTAGGTCAGGTAAGGACATACAAGCTCATGCTCCTCAAATTTGACAGTCTGCAAGAGGTTTGAAATGCAATCAGACCTAGTAGAAAATAAGTACATATCTGATGAAAATGCACTTCAAAGAGCCAAGTAATTCAGGAAGTTGATTTTGTGATGGTGCATCTTAGGAAGGAATCTTTCCGTCATGGGACTTATCACAATTTGAAGCCTAAAATAGATTTGCCCTCACGAGATCCTAAAGAGGGTAGGCTCTAAAGCACCTTGTTGCCTTTTCAGAGGAACTCCAACTTAATCCCCATATTCAACATGGCTGACATCTATGATTTTTATGCGCTTGATAATGTTCAAGATTCAAGTGATTCTTTCAAAAGGTAAGGGCAACTTCCTAAGAAGTCATCAAATGTGTTAGAGAGTATCCTTGAAACGGAGGCAACAATTAGAAGTGGCAATCTACGCCATCAATTTTTCTTTAATGGATTGAGAACACCACAAATGAAAGTCAGACTTATGAAGAGGACTTAAGGAATGTTTGATACATGATTCAAGTTTTTTTGTCAGTGCCAAGATTTCTCCCACCCGAGAAGATTGATGCTGGAGTTATCTAGAATTAATAAAAATAAAAGGAAGAAATGAATCCTAAGCTCCATTTTTTGATGAAATTCTGTTTTATAACTGTATTGAGAGTTATTTTTATTTACTTTATATTTACTACTGTCATTTTCAGAGGGGTCGGGTAAGTTTCAGATTGGTGTGGTATGGCACAGCCAGCTTGGATTGTTGCCAATGTTTACCCATTCGAACCTTTCACAATTTGTCTTCTATAATTTAGCTTTATCATTTTTATATAATCCTATTACTGTTGTATTGGGATTGACGTGGTTGAACATGGATTGTTCTCTGTACGTATTGTATAAGGTTTTCAGTGGTCTGCACTAGCTCAAGGGCTCAATAAACCTGGATAGGTGTATATGTGGCCTATGTTGGATGTAACAGCCTATGATATTTGGCTGAGGGTCTCAATGTAAAAAATGAAACATTTGTTAGATTAGAACATATGAATAAACAGTATATGTATACCCTCCTAATCGTTTCAATGGGGTCCATCTCTCTATCCAGAAGTTTCAAAGGAGACATGTAAACAATAGTATATACGAACATATTGATCTTATAAGGAAAAATACACAATTTTCTTCAGCTCACTCAACTCTAATCTGTTAAAATAAAATAATGGAGAATATTAAGAATTTTTAAAGTTGGGTTCTGAGTCCTTTAATTTCATTAAAGATGAATAAAATTGTTGCATGTGACATATATTTATACTTATGAGGTCTGCCCTTACAGAATCCAAATCAGAATTCTCTTTAGTTAAAAGAGGTTAGGATTTCCCTAAAATAGTAAGTGATTAGTCAAAATAATGACAAAAAACCTTCTTAGAGTTAGTTATTGACTTCTACATCAATTTTACTGTCTATCATATTGCTTAATTCCTCCCTGATTAGAAAATGCAGCCTGACTAAAAGCTTCCAAGAATGACAAAATTCATTGTGACCATGCATTTCAGAGGCTAAAACAGTCTCGAATTATGGTCATTCAGAATTCGACAAGATTTACATTTATGGTAGGTCATTGCATCGTAGATCTCAAAATGTTATCCAATTTCCAAAAAATGCACCCCAAATAGGCATCCTACTTTGCAAGCTATACTTTTTAAACTCAAAACCCTCTCTATAGGGTTGTCAGTGGGACAGATTTGGACATATCCATAACCAAATCCTAGATATATTTGTTAGATCTAAACCAAAACCCAAACCTAATGTCTGCCAAGCTGATCTGGTGCAATCAGGTTCAGGATGTGGTTCAAGATGTATCGGATCGAACCAGTGCGGAATTAGGTCGGTTTGGGACTTGACACAAATTGGCTTGAATTAATCTAAACTGAGGACAACCTCTTGATTTTGCTTGGTTTCAAGGGGTTTGACTCGGTAAGATAGCCGAACAGCCTCAAGTATCTTTAAACCTTGTCATCCTTGTTCTTGCTTAATCTTGCTCGCTTCATATGAGCCTCTTGCTTACAATCTTTCATGAGGTTGACACCCTTATTGTAGGGCGTTCAAATTTGTCACCACTACCACTGGCACCGATGACAACAATTCAACAAACCTTGCCCGAATCCAATTAAAATTCCATATGCATAACCCCAATATTGGACCCAAATAAGTTTCAGATAAAAATAGGATATTTAACAAATTATTTAGCTAGCTGCACTTTTGAATTATTTTTTAAATTATTTAATACATCCCGAATGCTACCTCATGAAATGTGAAACCTGAAAGGATTATGATATTAAAAATGAAGCTATATTCACAAGAGAGTGTCCATTCAACTATTGTTTTCTTCAGTTAAGTATCCATGCAATAAAAAAACATGATGGATGAAAAACATCCAACAATAATCAGGCCTGCTATAAAAATTAAACCAGAACAAATATATTGTAAAAAAGACTACTATAAATGACTCGGATAAGGATTTGATGGACCAAAAAGGCTTGCATTTTTTATACTCTACTTGATTTTTGTCTTTTGTGAATAAAAAGAAAAATTGATGGATACACGCAGACATGCATGTATTTATATTTTTATGTGTGCAAGTATGCATATACATATATTTATACATGTGCATACAAGCAAGTTGGGTTTCAGGTTTCCAGGTATAAATCCAACCAAACTCAAGCCCAACCTTATCGGGTCGAGATTTTGGAATCCAAACCCAACCCAATAGCTTACTGGGGTTCATTTTTCATAATCAAACCTATATTTTGTGTTGGCTTAGGATAGGATTAGCAGGTTATTGACCTCCATTATATCTGTCCATACCTATCCAAGGTGGCCAAAGAGGTCCACAATGGGTCTGGTGATCCTCTTGGATCACACATGCGTGCACATACAAAATACATGCACATACATTACGCACACCTGAATACACATGCATGCAGATATGCACAAATGCATGTGTGCATATTCCAGCACTCATGGATACATAAACAGATACACACATTTATATGCACACATTTGATATACGTACATAGGCTCTAGTATATATGCTTGCACATGTATTCATGCACATTTACATATACTTTTATATATGTATATATGTGTGTGTACATGCATACATACAAACCTATCCACCCATACCTACATAGCCATATATATATATATATATATATATATATATATATAATGTATATGTAGACTTAGCTACATTTAAATGTAGCCAAGTTTAGGATCCAAGGGTGAGAGAGGATCTGATCACCTCTCTCACCCTTGGATCCACATAAATTCCGAAGCTATCCCATATTTTTCACCTTTTCATCTTTGGGATTCATGAACTATGTGGTTTCAAGGGTGGGAGAAGTGACCGAATCTAGACTTGGCTATATTTGAATGTAGCCAAGTTCAGGATCTGATTACCTTTTCTACTCTTAGATCTACACAGATTCCGAGGTCACCCTACCTTTTTTACTTTTTCCATCTATGGATTCGTGAACTGTGTGGATCCAAGGGTGAGGGAGGTGATTAGATCTAGGTTTGGCTACATTCGAATATAGTCAAGTCTTCCTCTATATATGTATATGTATATATGTATGTATGTATGCGTGCATGTGTGCATTCATGTGTATGTGTGTGCACTTGGGTGCATGTGTAAGATATACAGTTATTTGCCCTGGCCTCTATATGGAAGGCTGGGTCATGCCTACCTTGGCTCCTAAAAGAATTATGGGCCTTGACTGGCTTTGAGCTTAATAGTGAGATTCAAACCATGCTTTGGTTGACCATTGCCCAGCACTCGCCTGATCCAGTAGCATCTCGTATTATTGAAGGCATGATAACTTTTATTCATTCTGGCAGGATGAAAAGGAAACAAAGCCAACCCTTGCTTCAAATGATTCACAAGAAATCCAAACGTTCTATAAGTGGTACTATGAAAATAAAGTTATGGAAGACCCTGGCAAAAGTACACCGTAAGACATGACATCAGATTCCGCCGTTTTTGTTACTTTGACTAGCCCGGCCATTGGGGAAAGATTTAAATTGTTTTATTGCTTGTCCATTTAGGGAGGAGATGGCTAAGCGTTATCAGATAGCATCAGTATTATATGATGTGCTGAAAACTATGCTATTGGGAAAAGTTGATGACAAGGTTTGTACTGGATAGTACTACAGTGTGCATATGACATGCTTTCAACATTTCAACCTTATATTTTATTGCTAAATAACATTATATAGTATAAGCTGCACACTGTGCTTTCAGATAGCTAGGTATGCTCAAGAAGTTGAGGGAAAGAAAGTTCAGTTTACACCCTATAACATTCTTCCTCTTCATTTTTTGGAGCCTGCTCCAGCAATTATGGAACTTTCAGAGGTCTGCAATGTGTTGATCTTGCTTCGTGCCAGCTCTTTCTGCCACACAATTTTGTGTCATTCTTCAATGACATATTTTGCTATTATCTTCTGGATATTATAGATTAAAGCAGCAGTCAATGCACTACGCAACATAGAAAACCTTCCAACCAGAGCACAATCAACATCTAATGTTCAGCAGAGAATTGATGGATCTTTGATGCCAGGAGATGGGGATAAATCCATTATTGATTTGCTTGACTGGCTTGGTCTAACTTTCGGCTTTCAGGTATGGAAGAGCTTCTTTCTTCTTTCTAAAATCATGAAAAGTTATGATTTCCTGTGGTCATTATTCCACTTTGCTTACATATGTACATTCTATAGTGCTTTTAATTTTGCATATTTGTTTATTCATCCGTTAAGCAAAGTAATGAATGTTTAAATAACTCAAGTAATTCGAAATTTCATCACTTTCTTTAACTTGTTGGATTGAAGAAAGGGAATGTGGAGAATCAGAGGGAGCACTTGATTTTGTTACTGGCGAACATTGACATAAGTGAGATACGCAGGGGTCTGGAAGAATACAGCCTGGTAAAACCATTTCTTTGCATGGGAAGTGTTTTTATTTATTTTTTTTGTTCGCTATTCTAAAGATGATTCATATTTGATTCTTTAGTCGAACAACCATAGATGATCTGTAACTCACATGCCATTCACAGCTGAAGACTGGTACTGTGAGCTACTTACTGGAGACAGTTTTCAAGAATTATCGTTCATGGTGTGCCTATTTGCATCGCGATTCGAACCTCAAGTAAGTCATGCAATTGTTTGGTTGAACTTATTTTTTATTGAATACAGGGGATGAAATCTCAAGATCAGAATTCATGAATGTTCTGTCTTCTCTGCAGGTTTCCAGATAATGCTGTGACGCAACAGTTAGAACTACTTTACATTGGGTTATATTTTCTTATATGGGGAGAAGCTTCAAATGTCCGGTTCATGCCTGAATGTCTTTGCTATATCTTCCATCATGTAAGCTATCTTTCTCTGCATAGGTTCTCCTTTTTGGCTTGTGAAGCATCATCGATTGATTGGACCAATTTGATTCAAAGTATCTACCAATATCAACATTTTCTCTTACAATTTCTTTGAAATTTCTGGTGATATCACATCTTGCGATAAAGGGAAAGAATCACTTAAAAACTTCAGGTAGAGATTTTATATATAAGTTCCTGCAGTTTTAAGAAACTGTACTGTTACCAGGAAATCTAGTTCAGTTGCAAACATGAACAGTTCTAGCTGTATGGCCATTTTACATACATACATAATCTCTTTATGCTTTCCTTCAATGAGCTACATTTGGCACATCAACTTGATGCTGTGAAGTATGCAAAAGTCTATTGATAGTTGCATACAACAACAACAAAGCCTTAGTCTTAAACTAGTTAGGGTCGGCTTCTACTGGCAGTTGTATAACAACCACTTTTGATTAACTAAGTACAGGCTTGATATTCCTGGATCCAGCACATTTTGGTCAGTTCAGTCCTGGTTTGCTTAATAAGGTGTACTGAGGCCCCATGGGGTCTAGTATACCAGGTATTTTAAATCTTAATGGTGTTGTTGAGTGCAAGCTATTCTTGTATGTAAGGTTTGCAATCTTGATGCTAGATCCTATAGCAGTTCCATCTTGGCATAGTGTTGATACTCTCGACATAACAATACTTAGTATGCCCTCTTATACTATGTACCGTTTTGTTATGGTTTGTCCGCTACACATTGGTAAGGACTGCTATGACTTACCATGCTTCTAAGTAACATTATGCTAATAATTGTGTGCAAAGTATTAAACAGACTCAGTATTGCACCCCTAGGTATAATCCTAGTTGGGCTTTAAAATCAAGAGATTTTTCCCCGCTATGTAATGCTACTTTAAAATTTTCATATGTTTTTGCACCTACAGAGATGACAAAAGTCATATTCTTCTTTGTATACATATTTAAGATGGCAGCTGAGCTACATAAATTTGTTACTGGAGGATCTGTTGAACCAACAAACCAAGGCAAGGACTCATTTTTGAAAAACGTTGTGACGCCTATCTATGAGGTTATGCACAAGGTATATATCAGTACTTTGGCTAGCATTAACTTATGCTTCACAAAGTGCAAGAAGCATTGATATTATTATCTTCATGTGACTTTTAAGAAAGATTTATTTCCTTACCAGAAGTCTCTCTCTCTCTCTCTCTCTCTCTCTCATATGCAAAAGGAAGTTCAGAGAAACAAAAATGGTACTGCTAGCCATTCAAGATGGAGAAACTACGATGATTTAAATGAATATTTTTGGTAAGTATTCTTTTCCTCCCTAAAACTTGTATTTTTCATAGTATTTTTCTGTGTGAAATATCTTCTCTTTTTCAGGTCAAATGAATGTTTTAAATTAGGGTGGCCGATGAATCATAAAGCAGACTTTTTTGCCCCTTCAGAGGACAGACGTCCTAAAATTGAGGTTAATTTTGATGCCTATTTACTGATTAGGCCTACTTCAATGCATGAAAAAATATTCTAATTTTATTGAGCTTGTGGAAAAGTTTTACCTAATTAATTGTTAATTGTTTTCGCATCAAACATTTTTCATGAACAAGTGTATATGCTTGAAATTGATTTCCACATCAAAGATTTAGATCGGTGACCTAAATATATATCTAAAATGCATGGTATGGAATGACATTTATTAAAATTTCAAGTATAAAGTGATGAAATTATGTTATTCACTCTTTCATTTCATTAATATCTGCAAAACAAGGCAGGATACTTGATTTTTTTTTCCTATTTAGTAAAACATTACTTTTTTACAGCACCATGATCGAGCTGTTAGTGGACAGAGGAAGTCTAAAACAAATTTTGTTGAAGTCCGTACATTTTGGCACCTATTTAGAAGTTTTGATCGTATGTGGATATTCTTCATATTGGCTTTCCAGGTACCCTCTCTTTTGACCTATCTAGTAGAGGATACCAGATTTCAAAATTGTAATTATAATTGCATGGAGCCCATGTTGATATTGGCTTTTCTTTCAGGCCATGTTAATAATTGCTTGGAGCCCATCAGGATCCCTTGCTGCATTCTTTGACCCAGATGTTTTTAGAAGCGTTTTGAGTATCTTCATAACTGCTGCATTACTTAATTTCCTGCAAGGTGTGTAATGATTTTCCGATCTTATATGCTTTCTTGTAGCAATCAATTTTGGTATCACTTGGATTTTAAGCACAACTATTTTTTAAAAAAGTTAAGAATAGAACTACTTTTAGCACTGTGATTTTGAACATTAGTATTTGGTGCTGGTGTTTTTCCGCTTATACCAACATCTCGAACTTTGCAGCTGCTTTGGATATAATTCTTAGCTGGAAGGCATGGGGAAGCATGGAATACACTCAGATAATTCGATACTTATTAAAATTTGCAGTAGCAACTGCATGGATAATAATTCTTCCAATAGGCTACTCTAGTTCTGTGGAGAATCCTCCAGGACTAATTAAATTCTTTAGCAATTGGATCGGCAATTGGCGTAATCAATCACTGTACAGTTTTGCTGTTGTCATATATATGATACCCAACATTTTGTCTGCCTTGCTATTCATGCTTCCACCACTTCGGAGAGCCATGGAGCGCTCCAATTGGCCTGTAGTTCTGCTTCTTATGTGGTGGGCACAGGCAAGCACTTCGAACTTCTAGCTAACGTACCTTTGCTTTTACAATTGACTACTTATATACTATTGTCTGCATCTCAGCCTAAATTATATGTGGGAAGAGGTATGCATGAGGACATATTCTCACTTCTCAAGTAAGATTATATGATATGCTTGATTTTCAATTTATAATCTATTATTTCTTCTCGATGATAATGCTCTTGCGCTGTTGACTGAACAGGTACACACTTTTCTGGATTTTGTTGCTCATTAGCAAGCTTGCATTTAGTTACTATGTTGAGGTAATATACTTCTCACTATTCTTTTGGTTAGTAGCTTGCTTGGGAGAGCTTATTACTATGGCTAGTTTGAAAGTGTACGACATTTAGTTGCATCATTTGATAAAGCTAGTTTTCAAGAAAAGCAAAGATAAGGAAAGGTTTTATATAAACATAGTTTTGCTCAAACCTAAAGAGATTACTAGCTCAAGGTGAATTATGGCATTTTTTTCCTTTTATATGAAACCAAAAGCAGGTCATTTTCTCTAATGTTGTGGATGACCTTTTCTTCACCCTTGTATTATTTTAGTTATAGCACTTGAATTTCTCCTTTAAAGAATTATATCCCACTGCTCTTTCTCTGCATCTTGTTCTCATAGTTTGCTACATTGTGCTCTCTCATTATCCCTTAAGTGTATTCTTTGCCTTAGCAACTTGGAGAAATATTGATTTCATATTATTTGATTTTATCGCTTATATCTCAATGTCGTTAGATGTATGTTTGTTTTTTTATCTTTGTTGTCTATATTGTGTAGTGACATCTTAGTGATGGTAAACAAAGCAAATGAATGGACATGATGGCATTGCTGCTGTAAAAAGAAAATGACTATGATAAAAAATCTACCATCTAAACTATCTGAAAGTGCATGGTGCACTATCCAATTAATGACACAAACCCTGCATCAGCACATGTCGTTTACTGAAGTTGAGTCAAAGATGGAGTCTTTGACAATAGCTGCTCCGCTGTTTCATTATGTTGACGGTAGGAATAATTTGAAACATAAAGCAAGGAACCTTGCCAATTAGACATAGTTGACTCAGAAGTCAACTGGCTATCTATTGTTGTCCTAGTCCTTCTGATGGCAGCTTTCTTTTGATATGTTTTCCTAAAACTAATCAAAATATTCAGGTCCCCAGGAATTCCTCTTAATTTAAGGATCTTAGAACACTTTGAATACCCATGTACCTCCTAGTTTTCACCACTGGTCAATATTTTATCTCCTCGAGTTCTTCTCAATTCTCTTGTGCGGTGACTGGTGAGACACTGCTTGAGATCTTGTGGTGTGGTCTGATGATTTGGGAGGAATTTCTGGTGCAGACACCATGATTCTTCAGCAGAGGTTTTGTAAAGATTGTAGGTATGACACTAAAACATTCAACAGAAAGAGAGATGCGACACTTTCAATCATCTTTTTTGGTTATTTTCACTTTTACAGAATTCCCTGATATCATTCTATATTATTATCACCTTCACATCTTTTTCTTAAATTTGTTTTTTGTTTAAAATTTTCGCTCTACTCCTAACACATGGATGTGGGACAAAATATTATAGCTTACCTGCATCAGAACATTAGAGAAGGAAGTTCTCTAAAATCAATAATTGTGCCTTCTCAATACTTTTGTGCAAATGTTCTGAAGCACAACTCAAACACCAATTTGCTTTGGTTGCTAACTCTTGGGTTCAAACATGAGTCGACCTCTTTTGATAGTGATACATTCTCATATACTGCATGCAAGATATGAAGAAAAGGAACTGGGGATGCAGATGAAGGCATGCGTGATATAGGTGGCTGATGATTGAGGGCAAAGAGCTCTCACCTCTGGGCATATCAACTTGACCTTGGCAATAGAAAAATTATAGGGGCTGCACCATTAGCTGTAGATTGGGATAATGGCCCATCTTTCCTAATTGGGGCGAACGGAACAATCTCTTGATGGGGCAATCAGCAAGGCTTAATCTGCTTGGTTATGATGACAGCAAGCTTCTTTTCACAGTTATATCAAAGAGACAAAGGAGAGGTTGAGAGCAAGAGATCTTCCTAGCGATGGTTTCTTCCTTGCCCCAAGCAGAGCAACTTCGTCAACCTGAGCAGCATGACGAGGGCACAAAAAAAAAGGACAAGAAAGAAAAGAAGCAAGAATAGTGTTAGGGACTCAGAGAGGAGTGGGATATGGTTTGTTCTTTTTCTTAATGCTTTATTGCCAACTTAAGCATGCCAAATAAAATATTTGACTTGGGCAGTTTTTAAATGGTTGAATGCTTGGTTTGGCTGCCAATGGAGAATCAAGATTGCATAATGATGGATCAAAGAGCTATGGGATTCGAGATTTCTCTTTTATTATATTTATTGCCGATTTATTATATTTGTCTAGATATGCCTAATTATCTCTAGTAGATTATTTTAAGCTAAGGATTGAGATTAAAATATATTTGATCTGATTTGACAGATTGATGGACCTGATTTCTATAGATGGTCATGGTAGTATTCATGGAACTGTTTATGTAGTACCATCCATGTTATAGCGATCATGATCAATAACCATACCTTATGAGGGTTAGTTTCGGGATTGTAGAAAATTGATAGGGTTTCTTTTGTTAGAAATTGGGGTTTTAACATAGTAGAGAGTTGGGATTCTTGATTAGTGAACGATGATGATTTGCATGATGGCTTCTTCTTCTCTTCTAGTGTAATTCTACCATAGAGCTGTGAGACACTCAAACTCTAGGGCTGATTCTTGGATTCATAATTTGATCGAGAAGAAGGAAGAAATCCTCCAACTTGCTCAGCTTAGATCTTGCAAGAGAGAGTTTAGAAGATAGGAGAAGTGGCAAAAATAAGGTTCAAGTCCTCTTTACTTTCATTAATTTTTTATGATCAAACTGAGTTACAAATCTCTATTCATTAGTGTGAGGTCCGGCCTTTCACAATTCAAATTAGATTCCTCTTCAAGTTCGACGAGGATACATTTTTTTTAAAACAAATAATTATGGCTAGCAAAAAAAACATAAAAAGCTAAAATCCTAGAGAATGTGGATCTCAACTTCTACGTTGATTTTGTCTCCAACCACTTTGCCTACTTTTATACGCTCTATTAAATCTTTCTTTTTTTCTTGAAAAGAAAATTTTTTACTTGATCAAGTCATTTTGGATCCGAATGATGGAATTTGGTTCTAATCTCTCGGCATGCTGCACCCTTAAGGGGTGCACCATATTGTAGAGCTTAAAAAATTACAGGATTTCAAAAAATTGCACTTTAATCGGATGTCGTACGGTCCAGTTATGCCCTTTGAAATTTTGGCTCGCGATTTGGCTTCCCGATGTGCTAGATCTTGCTCTTGGACCTTATCTAGTCTCCTCATAGTGATCAAAGTGATCGACATTGGGTTTAGTGGTCTTCATGGATCACCTAGAGCAAGTCCATCCTTAATTATCTACTACAGCCAACAACACCCCATCAAATCTGATCAGATCTAGCGAACTGTTATTAGATCTGAACTCATCAATATAAAACTCACTAATTTTTCAAAACAAAAAAAAAGGAAAAAGAAAAAGAGTATAAAATCACTCATTGGGTTGTGTGGTTATAATGGATTCAATACCATGCACAATGGACCAAAGGAAGTTTCATGTTATGAGCTTGGTATTAACTTCTCTTATTCTTAGAGATTGTATCTAATGCAGTAGAAGTCTTGGGCATGAATTACTTTTACTTCAGGTAAGCAATAATATTTTTATAGTTAAAAATGTCCTACCTTTGGTTAAATTTTTTTAGTTTATTATCATTTCTTACTGCCTGCTAGAACAAAAGTGCATGTTGCATTAAAGGTTCTTAGTTATCATTTTTTATGTTTTTTTCTTTTATAAAGGTTCTCAGTTATCATTTTTTATGTTTTTTTCTTTTATTTTATAGATATACCCTTTAGTGGAACCAACCAAGACAATCATGAATTTGAGAGTTGGGAACTATGAATGGCATGAATTCTTTCCTAATCGTAAGTTTCTGGTTACATTATGAAGCTGTGATTGCTGTGTCATAATTTAAGCTGCCTCTATTAAGCTGCTTGTCAACTTGCAGTAAAACATAATATAGGGGTCATCATAACAATTTGGGCACCGATTGTCCTGGTATGAAGGAATCCTTCTTATATTGTTTTACTCCATTTTATAATCTTATAATCTTAAAGTGATCTTTCTAAAGTTTTCATATCTAGGTATATTTCATGGATGCACAAATATGGTATGCCATTTTCTCCACTATATGTGGAGGTATTCGTGGAGCATTCAGCCACCTGGGTGAGGTGAGTGTTTTGTAATAGTCCATTTTCATTGCAAACCTTTCAGCGGCAATTTATAATGTATATTTGCCTGAACACTAAGAAGAACCAGTTTTTGAAAGGCTTCCACAAAAGGTTGTAAATTTTTGCATGATGTATTCTCTTAAACCTTCTGGCTTTCCATAGATACGGACGCTGGGGATGCTAAGGTCCAGATTTGAATCAGTGCCTTCAGCTTTTAGTGAACGCCTTGTGCCAGTTTCTGATAAGGAATCAAAAGGAAATCAGGTTGTATGCTAACCAATTTGCAAAGTGATAAATCATCCTGCATATCATATGTTTCAAGTTACCCTAAATGCTATTTTGTATCTATTGAACACGAGTTACATGGCTATTATGATTCAAGAAATAGCTATAGTTGTATCCTCTGTTTTCTGATTTTATAAGCCTCATATTAGCAGGAAGAGATGGAAAGAAGGAACGTAGCGAAATTTTCTCATGTGTGGAATGAATTCATCAACTCTTTACGGGAGGAGGACTTGATTAGCAACTGGTTGATACTACTACTAGTATAATTATTGAAATTTGTACAGTGAAAATATGTTATGCCATGAAATTTTCTTTTTGTTGTTCAGGGAGAAGTCTATGTTGCTTGTGCCGTATACTTCAGATGACATATCTGTTTTGCAATGGCCTCCCTTTCTTCTTGCAAGCAGGGTATATAAGGAATCTCTCTTATCTCACTCATCTAATTTCGAAATGCCCATGCTGAATTATCGTTCCCTTTCAAACTATTAATTATCTTTTGTGAAAATTACTAGATACCAATTGCACTTGACATGGCCAAGGATTTCAAGGGAAAGGATGATGCAGAACTACTAAAGAAGATCAAGAATGATCACTACATGTTTTCAGCAATCATAGAATGTTATGAGACATTGAGAGATATACTTTTTAGCCTTTTGATCGATGAACGGGATAAGCTGTATGTATAGTATATTCTGTCAATGCGATGTCCTGTTAATTCTTGAACTGGAAAAATTTATTTACAGTTGAATGTCTGTTTCACTGGCATTTTATCCTTACTTGCAGAGTTGTTGGAGATATATGTGACAGAGTGAATTTGAGCATAGAGGAAGGTAATTTTTCAAATAATTTCCAGATGAGTGAGCTGCCTCAGCTAAGCAATAAATTAGAGAAACTGCTTTTCCTTTTGGTATCTCTTCATCACTCCATTTTTAACCTCTGCGTTTGAAGTTCCAGACCTGATTCAGGCGGTCATCTCTGAATAATCTTGTATTTCTTCAGAAAAGTGAGCATGATGACCTTGAATCCTCTAAGATTCAAATCATCAATGTACTGCAGGACATACTGGAGATCATTAAACAAGATGTGATGATTCAAGGACATGAGTAAGATACGGCTGAACTGTCCTTCTTATCACATGAAGAGCATATACAGTGAGTCTTATACTACCTTGTCTTTCACAGAATTTCAGAAAGATCTCAAACGGAGAAAACAAATCCACCGTTTGCAAATCTAAACCTAGAACTAATGGAAAATAAATTATGGAAGGAAAAGGTGCTCCTATCTTCATCGTATTTTTTTGATTTACTCGTCTGAAAAAGTATAACATTATTTTCTCTAATTTTGGCTGAACTATTTATGTGTTAGGTTGTTAGGCTTCATTTGCTATTAACTGTCAAGGAATCTGCAATAAATGTGCCGACGAATTTGGATGCTCGCCGTCGCATTACTTTCTTTGCAAATTCCCTATTCATGAACATGCCAAATGCTCTGAAAATTCGTCAAATGCTCTCTTTCAGGTAGGATTTCTAATATATTATTTTGAAATGTGATATGCATGAATTCTTTTTTAGGTAGGCTTATGATGATATGGAAAACAAATTTAAATTGACCTTTCTCAAAATTAACATTATCATTGACTAGCATACCTCAGTATGGAGCTTGACATGGTCTTTGAGTCTTGCTGGTAGGGATTATGGATGTCATTTCTTAGTCTTAGACTCTTGTTCTCTATGTGCTGCAACTTGCCAAGAATTAGCTGTTTTTATCGATTCTAGCCTGAGATTTAAACTTTTAGATGTGTCAAAGGCTGCATTCATTCTTAGAAAAGTAGTGGTATGCGCACAAATGTATGAATTGGTCTTCAGAAATTTCAACATGCAAGAGAATAAAAACTGAGGGACAGTCCATAAAAATGTATAAATCATACAAGTTATAGAAAATCTTATTTTAAACCAAGACCATTGCACTGATTTTACTATCTGTCCTTGCTCTTTTTAATTTACCAAGGAATTATTCTTGAATCATTACTACTTTTTTAAAATTGGTTGATTATCACATTAAGGTTGGAATTGTTCCATGCATAGAGTGATGCAGAACAGTCTATAAAAGAGGATGTGTTTAAGTTAAGAGCACAACCCCGAAGGGTTGCTGAAATATTTGGTTTAGTTTTAATTCAAATGAACTCAAAAAATAATTTTATTGTGGAAAACGAGTAATGGATAATTATTAATTAATCTGTGCTTTAGGATATAGGGCCTAAATTTGGTTTTTATGGATTTATAAAATTGAAGAACAAAAATCAAACATTGGCTGGAATTTCCTGGATAAAATCTGATATTTATATGGTATGAAGAAAAAACAATATGAGATCAAAACAAGGAAGAAAATAGAGAAAAACAGAATCAAACATAAAAGAAAGTAGAGAAGAAATAGCACAAAGCACAAAAAGTAATGGAACAAATAAAGGGAAAGGCAGAAAATTACACCAGACTTGCTCCATGGCCTGGGAATCTCACATAGGGTTGCAAGCTGGACACTAGTTTTATGGTATCACATTTTAGGAGGAAATGTTTGAAGTTTCATTCATGTCAATCATCCGAATCTGATTACATAACTCATATTACATAAAGAAAAAGAGAGCCTCAATGGGACTTTTCGACTCCCTAAAATACCCCTTGAAATACACCAGCTAGTATTCATGGTTACCATAGGCTAAACAGTGCATAAGCTGTATCACTACAATGATGGGACCTGTCCAGACATAAAGTAAGATCTAAGATCCTTTAATCTTAGCCCTTGGTTCCATAATAATTTATTGCAACTAAAATAAGTAAATAACAACAACGAAGCATTAATTCCAAACTAGTTGGGGTCGGCTATATGAATCTTTTTTTTTTTTTATTCAGTTTGGTTTTGATTCATTTTTTGTAGATGCAAAGATTTTAAATCTTTCTTTATCACTTTCTGCAATGTAATTTTTGGTCTACCTTTACCTCTTTCTTTTTACATGTATCAAGTCATTTCTTCACACAGGTGCATATTTAGGTTTATATTGCATATGTCCAATTCCAAACCATATAAGTCGTCCTCTTAATTTGTCCTCGATTGATTCTATCTTCATCTTTTTACGAATGACTTCATTTCTTATTCTATCTTTTCTTGTATTGTAATATATTCATTTCAACATTCTTATTTCAGCCACATTCATCTTGTGTATGTATACTTTTCTAATTGCCCAACATTTTTTACCATAAAGCATTGTTGATTTTATAGCTGTCCTATAAAATTTTTTCTTCAATTTGGTAAGTACTCTACGATCATGTAATATTCCAGTTATACTTCTCCACTTCATCCGACTTGCTTTAGTCTTATAAACAACATCATCCTCAATCTTTTTTTCTTATGAATAATCGATCCCAAATATTAAAAATGATCATATTTAAGAACTTCATGGTTCTCAATTTTTTTACTCTACATTCATCTCTATTTCGAATTGTATTAAAATTACATTCCATACATTCTGTTTTTATCCTAATTAATCTAAAACCTTTAAATTCTAATGCATTTCTCCATGGTTCTAATTTATAATTAACCTCAGCCTTAATTTCATCCACTCGTATTATATCATCTGCAAATAATATGCACCATGAAATATCATCTTGAATATATCTAATAAGCTCATCCATAACTAAAGCAAAAATATAAGGATTAAGAGCAAATCTCTGATATAAATATACTGTAATAGAAAATTTACTAATATTACTATCAGTAGTTCTTACACTTGTAATTGCGCCATCATACATAACTTTTATTATATTAATATAGCTAACGAGCATTCTTTTCTTTTCTAACACCCGTCATAAGATTTTTTTTAGGGACTCTATTATATGCTTTTTCTAAATCAATAAAAACCATATGAAGTTCTTTTTCTCCTTTCTTTATACCTCTCCATTAATTTTCTAAGGAGGAAAATAGCTTCTATAATCGATCTTTCTGGCATAAAATCAAATTGATTCTCTGATATTTTTGTAGTACATTCCAAAGTTTCATAGTACGATATAAGTTTGATATCACGATAATTAGAGTAGTTTTGAATATTTCATTTATTCTTATAAGTTAGTATTATAATACTCTTTCTCCATTCATGAAGTATCTTTTTAGTTTCTAAAATCTTATTAAATAAATTTGCCACCCAAGTTACTCCAAAATCACCTAAACATTTCCAAACCTTGATAGGAATCTTATCAGGTTCCACAGATTTTTTTATTTTTATTTTATTCAGAGCATCTTTTAGCTCAAAAGTTCTAATTTGATGAGTATACGCCATAACTTTATCCTTAATAGAGCTAGTAAGGCATCATAAATTATTTATGTGATTTTTATTTAATAATTTGTTAAAATAACTTTTCTATCTTTCTTTGATCTTGTCCTTCTTAACCAAAACTCTTTGATCGTTATCTTTAATATATTTAACTTAAGCCATATCTCTAATCTTTCTTTCTTTTACTAAAATAAGTAGAAATAAAATGAAAATAAAGAAAGTTGGCAGCTATAATTAAATCTAATAAGTTGGTAGCTATAATTAACTCTAATAAAATCCTAACTCCTATGGTCTTTCAATGCACAGTGATATAATCTTGGATCCAAGGTTTATTATACCGACCTGTATCGTCCGTTCCATATTATATCAGTGAGGTACTACAGGTACGGAAGTTCAATTTGGTATGAACTAAACTGCTCCAAACCAAGCAGTACCGACCTGCACTATCTGGTACTGAATGGTATTATGTCTAAGAGTGAGAAAAACACTGTCTCAATATAAGTGTGTACTGTGTCATGCCGACCCATGTTGTATCAAACTAGTAATGTACTAGTATGGTTCTCGATACCGGATTTGCAGACCTTGAATCCAAATCACATAGATTCTTTTGACAGAACAACAAATGATTTAGGTTTGATTGAGGATATCTTGATGTAGACATGATATGACTTTTTCCAGGTGTCGAGCTGCAAGTTCTGCACATGTAATTTGAAACAATGGACCCTTTTGGAGGTTAAGTACAGGTGCCAATCCAATCAACTGGACTAGAATTTGGCACATGTGATGCAAGTGTGACTAATTTTATGGATGCGCTATTGTGTATGGTTCCATTACATGTAGTGTATTTAATTCAAAGGGAGAATGTTACCATATCTTTTAATCCTTGAATAACTGTGTTCCTATCACATGCAATGCATTTGGTACTTCATTTTAGCATTATCCATGAATATTTGTTATACCAAATGGCAGTCTTACTGATCCAATTAAACATACAGTCTATTTCTCAAGCAAGTTAGGATGTTTGCATTTATTACTTTCCAAAATATTAATTGGATAGAATTGTAAAGATAAAAGGAAAACTAAGGATAAAATTTGGAAGAGGAAAACAGAGCAGACTCCTTTGATTGGAGCTAAAGAGTCAGGAAATTGTGCTACAATTCTTTTGTATATCTGTATTAGAAAGGCCTGTTTTTTGATCTAGGGAGACCCTAGACAATTGCCAGTGATGCAGCCTTTTGTTGATTGAGAGCTGAAATTATGTTCTAGGGTCCGGTTTAGTTTCAGATTTACTTCTGAGTTTTTTTGGTGATAAATAACAAAAACATTTACCCGAACTAAAGGGGAGAAGAAAGAGGAGAGGGGAGAAGTAGTAGTTAGAGAATGACAGAAATCTAGAGGAAAAGAGGGAATAGAATAGAACACTCACGGAAAGAAGAGAGATGATTCTTTGTTCTCAAAGACCCAAAAATTCTATATTTCTTATGTTATTGAACAGGACTTGATTAATAATAGATACCAAAAAATGACTGGCATTTGGTTTATTGGGAAAGGAGAGATGGAGTGGATGGAGATGAGTATAAAGACTCCCAAATGAGATTGGGTGTTTGTTCATGCTTCTCTCCTCTCTCTCTTTCCTCTTTTTTTTTCCTTCTCCCCCCTTAACAGGCCCTAATGAAAGGTTACATGATTTAAGCAGATGGTGATGTTTCAATTTTAAGTTAACAGGCAAACCATATTCTTATCTGAGCCTTCCAAACTAGAGGTTAGATAACTTAATTTCATTCATAAAAGCAAAATGGATTCTAAAACCAAAAAATAGAAACCTAAAATTCTGACATAGTAGATTATGCCATCTAGCTAGAGGTTCATGTATACTTCATCAATAATTCGAGTGAGACCATCTAAGCTACCGGATATAGTTCCATATGAATTTAGAATTATATCTTCACATTCAAATTCAATAGAAAATTCACAGCCATATTAAAGCTTGAATGAAAATTCACAATTGTAGGAAAAAGTTCTATACATATAGGTTTTCAATCATTAAAACATGTATACACGTTCAGAAATAACATTCTGAAAAACTGTGTTTTGAATTTATGAGTAGAAACCAAAGCATAAAATCAAACTAACATAGTGCTATGTGCCAAACTTTCAAGGAAGAATAGATTTTGCAACTAACGTAGATTTCTGATTCTTGAATAGGTTTTGCAACGAACTGTAGATTTCTGAATTTGGAATGACTTTTTTGAAACTGAATCCAATTGTGGAGACCAAAATTTTAAAAGAAATCCTTAGTTTTGGAAATTATTCTAAAATTTAAACCCTCAAATTAACATGTAAGCTTGAAATTGATGCAATATTCAGAAGCCATAAAGGGAACCCTCTGGCTTGAGTGTTTAGAATTTAGAGTTTCAAAATGATACCTGCGTTTGGAATTGATTACATGGTTCAAAACAATATATAGGAGCAAGTTTCTCAATACCAATTTGTTACCTATGCTAGTACTATGTTAATACAGTGTTGGTACAAGTTGGTTCTGTGCACCAACTCTTGGTATGTCTTTCATACCAAGAATTGGTTTGGTACTTGTTTGGTACAATACATCTGATACAAGGCAATATGCCCCAATGTGGCAAACTTTTGCTAGGAGTGATATGGTATTATGGTTTATTTAACTTTCTATTATGCCAGCTTTTGGGGGTGTCCAAAAGGTCGATATTTCTTACTCTTCTTTCTTACCATACAATTAATGCTAATTAGATCAAAAACAAATTTCAGCTTATCTCATTTGGCATCTCACCAATGCCAGTTCCTACATGATTTATGGTTCTAATGTACAATTTATTTGTCTGATTTAGTGTTTTGACTCCATATTATAAAGAAGATGTACTCTATTCTGAAGAGGAACTCAATAAAGAGAATGAGGATGGTATATCAATTTTGTTTTATCTTCAAAAAATATATCCAGGTAGCTGTTGAATTCCTGATACTATATATTTGCAGAAAGAATCAACTTTCATTATCGGTCAGTACAAACCATAATGCTGTATTCTCTTATCACTGCAATTTAGATGAATGGAACAATTTCGTTGAGCGCATAGGTCACCCTCCAAAGGATGATGACTCACTGGAAGTTCGTCAGTGGGTATCGTACAGAGGCCAGACACTTTCCAGAACAGGTATACAGAATTTTCATGGTAAAATTCTAGCTTGTCTCAAGATACTGCCTTGTTTTCCTCTAAATAACAACTGGGTATCATCTGCATTTGTCAGTGAGAGGGATGATGTATTATAGGCAGGCCCTTGAGCTCCAATGCCGCCTAGACTTGGATGAGGATAGGGGTCAGTTACTACTTACATTGCTCCTTTCTGATGCACCTTCTAATTTTTATCATCCTCCAGGCTTCTTTCCTTGAAGATATCATTGTTAGACAAAAGATTGATTTCAATAATTTGAATGCTACTCTGCAGCTATTTTGGGTGGCACCAGAACAATTGCACCAGGCGGGAACAATCAGATCCAGAATTCTTCTGCTGCATGGGTGCAGGCTATTGCTGATGTAAAGTTCACTTATGTTGTTTCTTGTCAGGTCTATGGAATGCAGAAAAAGTCCACTGATTTACGAGATAGAAGTTGCTACCAGAACATTCTTAACCTTATGATATGGTAAGCACCTAAATTTTTGCATACATAGTTTCTAACTGCAATATTAATTCAACATTCCTTAAACTGTACAGGTACCCATCACTACGTGTTGCTTATATAGATGAGAGAGAGGAAACGGTCAATGGAGAATCAGTGAAGTGTTATTATTCTGTTCTTGTTAAAGGCCGTGACAAGTTTGATGAGGTATTGCATCTCCAAACTTGTGAAAGTAAATGACTTGAGATATAATCATTTGATTTAACACAAGTTTTAGTTCTTGTATACGGTTTAATTTATGATGATTCTGTTGCATTTTGTAATAGCTGAACTGTATGTGCTAAAATTGATAGCATCTATGATGGAGCTTGGAAAGGAACTGTAGTGGGCTTGGGAACACTAGCTCGAGTCTGTAACTGGTGTGCCTCATATTCTGCTATGTCGATATAGAAGTCAAAGAACTTTTGGCCATAGGATAGTTGAGAGCTGCCAACATCGGACATTGTTGATTGCAAAGGATAGAGAGTAAGAGTAGAGACTAAAGAGATTAAGACAGCTAGTTAGAAACTAGAGAGAAATAAGATAGCTTAGGAGTTTTAGAAAGGCTTGTAAGAAGATGAGAAGGGTTTAGAAGAGCTTAAGAGAGTTTATGGTTTAGTGTGGGGTAAGAGAGAAGAGTTGGAGGCTATTTATAGAAGTTGGGGGGTTTCCAAAATGACCCAAATAACCTTTGAAACTAGCTGTTTGTGGCTGTTGGAAAGGTCAAATAAGTCTTCTTGATTAAAAGACCAGAATATTCTTGAAAACTAGCCGTTTATGGCAGTTGGAAAGAAGCAAAATGAGAACTAAATGGAAATACCCCAAATTAGCTGTTTTATGGCCATTTGGGGGTAATTTTGAAAAAAAAAATCCATCAAGCCAAATGTGCTAGGCGCGTGCCCAGCGGGTCGTGCCTGACGAGCCTAATGGGCCATATCGCGAGCCGGCCCATTAATGCCACCCGGGCTTTTTCGTGGGCTATCGATCATGTCGTGCTAGCCCACGACAAGCCGCCGTGCCAGCACGGCTCGTAGGCCTCAAGGGGGTAGCTTGGCTGATGGGCCGTGCTAGCCCTAGCATGGCTACTATAGCAGCTGTGCCATGCTGGGCTAGACCCATCTCGTGCCGAGTTCGATCCGTTTGACACCTCTACATTTGTATAGGTAACTCGCATATTTCTTCACTTTAATAAGACTATGCTTTTAATAGTTTGAACTATATCCCTTTCCATGGTATTATTTATGGATTTTGTCATGATTATTAGGAAATTTATCGCATCAAACTACCTGGAAAACCTACAGATATTGGTGAAGGAAAACCTGAAAATCAAAATCATGCCATAATTTTTACCAGAGGGGAAGCACTTCAAACCATTGATATGAACCAGGTAGGGCTTTCAATCATCAGTTAAACAATCAATATGGCTATTGTTTATTTCTTTTGTTTTTCCAGGATAATTACCTTGAAGAAGCATTCAAAATAAGAAATGTTTTAGAGGAGTTAAAACTTCGACATGGGCGACGTCATCCTACAATATTGGGTCTTCGAGAGCATATTTTCACTGGAAGGTTAGTTATGTACTGATAACATCTTTTTTTGTTTCAAACTGCTTAATATTTTACTGAATCACATTTTTCTAGGATTTTCTTAGTGACTTGCACACAACACATTATCCTAGCTTTATAATGAAATATTTTAGTTTTAAATTATTTTCTCCTTTTTCTATTTCAGTGTTTCTTCTCTTGCCTGGTTCATGTCCAACCAAGAGACCAGTTTTGTGACAATTGGGCAACGAATTTTGGCAAACCCTCTCAAGTACAGCACCCTTGGATAAATTACATTTCTTTACCTCTTTAAAATATATTGCTATTATACATTTTCATATGCACCAATATACATGTATATAGTCTATTGTGTTGTGAATATGTATATGTGCATGCTTGTACACAAACACATCATAGCTACCCAAGTCTGCTTTTGTACATACATAGACATGCAAGATGATTGTTAAGGTACATATTTTTTAAATCATCATCCTCTGATGAACGGATCTAAAAGGAGAGTACAGTATATAGGTCCATACCATGATTTATTGGTCCAACCGGTGTCATCACTTTGATACTCATCGGTTATACTTCTAGACATGGCAATAGGGTTCTGCATGGAAGATACTGATGTGGGCACTACCAAACCATGCCGAAAACTAACATAGTAGATGATGGTAATATCACATGAATCGGCAGTTTAATCCTTGTTTTATCAAAAACCTAGCCTCTATAATGGAAATTGGCAATTGTTAAAAACTGTTGTCATCCTCTTAGTAGTCTCCATTATTGACCTTGGTAGATACTCAAAAAAAGATATATTAGTGGCATAGACCAAGTGACAAAAATATCCCACACGTGTAAAACTATCTAGTGCAATACATGGGGGTAATCTTGTCATTTGCCAGTAAGAGCAACACACAAATTGGTTCTGGTTATAACACCATCCTATATCTGTATATACATACATATGTGCTTGCAAACAGACACTATACTTTTCCTACCATTTGGCATCTCCCAAATCTTATTATGCTTCTTTTTTTTTTAAGAATTAAACAGTATCAGCATGGTCTTTTCAGAGCCACCTTCATTCAATTTCTTCTTTGCCAGGCATATTTGTAACAGGCTTCTTTGTGACGTTCATCACCAACCTGGATGGAGGATGCTGCTGCTTTGTTAAATCCCACTTTTGTCATTATATTGGATTATTAGTTCATTCATAGTAGAGTTTATTCTAGTAGCATCAGCATTGAAGTATAGACCTAATTACTGAAGAGGTAACATGGAGAATGATGGGTTTTTTAAGAGTCTTTATCTACTTCTTGATCAACTTCTGATTCTGCACCAGCTTTCGCTTGATCAGTTCTACAGTTTTATCCACTACGTCTATCCACTAATCATGGGACCATGTTTCATTTGGCTCTAACTTTTTTTTTGCCCTTGAGATGAATACAATTCCAAGTATCATAAATTATCATCTTACTTCTTCAACTAGACTCTCCACAAGTCTAGAAGTATTTTGGAGGGTTTGTCCTTTTAGATTGCGCAAGCTAATACCGTGATCGATGAGGTAGATGTCCATATCCATCAACCAAGATTCGTCATGTCGAGAACCGATACTGGACCGATATGGTTTGGTATGGAGTGTATCATACTAGACCGGCAATGCACCGATCAGATAAATTAGGAGGCCCCAACCTATGAACCATTTCGTTCCATTTGTATCAAGCTGAACTAGATGATACGGCACGATACAAGGCAGTTCGGTATGGTTTAGGGTTGGTATGGGATGGTTCAGCCTCTGTTCCAAACTAAGCCACCAAACTATACCGTTTCCAACATGGTTTGTTCAGTTCAGCCTGAACCATTCACTTGCTTTCATACAGTTCGGCCATCCTTATTGCCAACTTTCCAAATGGGACTCACAACAAATCCTTTTTTGCTTAAATTTGCCTTGACCAGCAAGTTACAACCAATTTTAGAGGGTTGATTTCAGGCTAAGAGTTTGTCATAAAATTGCAAATTCCTCTTGGAATGTTCTCAACTTTGGTTTTTCCTCAGCAATCAACCCCATATTTCACATTAAACACAATTTCCTATGATTTTCCTCCTTTTCATATCAGTTTGTGTTAAAGCATGCAATATTTGCCATCTTTCCTAGAATTGTTTCACTTAAATCATCCAATGGTTGTTAGAAGATTTTAAATTAAGCTTTTTCTCATGACACTATGCTCTTTATCCTCACTTTTTTATCTAATGTATGTATCTTGAATTTTTTTATTGTTCTAATTGGGTGTCAAAATTTGCCATTTGAACATTCAAGCAATCACTTAAATAGCTATAAGGTGCTTGTTGATTAGAATTGTTAATGATCTTTGCTATCTCAAGTAGGGATTTAACTCGGATTGAGCTCAACTCAAACCCTGTCCGCTTGTAGCATTGGGTTAAGATTTTATAAACTTGGGTTAGGGATGGGCTCAAAAGTCCCAACCTGACCTCAAGAAGGGTTAGATTAAGGTTGGGTTGACTTTCATTTGTATCCGAACTCGATGCTAACCCAATTGGTGTCCGACCAACTCAATCCAGCTCGACTTGACATATAAAAATTAAATAATTCGCATTTATATTTCATGAAAATTAATTCAATAAAAATATTCCAAACCTTTTTTCTATTTTAAAATTTTCATCTTACCCAATTTAACCCAATTAACATGGCGTGGCTCAACTCAATATGACTAACCCGCCCTAACTTGGCCAACCCAGTCAAATTTGAATTTAGCTTATGATGGAGCTTGGTTGAGTTGGGTTAGAAAGATCTCAACCCAAGATTAGGTTGGGTTTGGTTAAGCTTTGCCCTTAACGCACCAAGTTGCAGCCCCAGACTCAACCAAGAATTAGGATGATCAATTAGTACTTAAATTATGATTGGTTTAGCTAAATTAATAACAATGGATTAGATGTGGATCATTTTAGTGCATATTAAAAGAGCACAAGGTAATAGAAGAACTCTCCTGAGTTAGCGGTGGCTAGACCTACTTCCACTTTCCAAGAAGCTTCAAGTTATATTACCTGATTGGCAATCATTCCCCTCTCCTTCATTACCTCAATGCTTCTACTTCGGTTGTTAAATCTACATTGAAGTTTGATAATGGATGGGGGATAGTATCTGGATTTCTTGAAGATGGTTGAAAAGCATGATGAAGTCCTACCTAGGCAGTCCTAATATTTTGTTCTAGCTTTTTAGCTAAAGCCGCTTCAACAAACCTACATGTATGAGCAAAGTTTGTTGTACGAAGAACTGGTATCATTTTGGTATCAGAGTGGTATGGTTTGATATGGAGTGGCTCCGTACCGAACCAACGGCGTACCGATCATCCCATACCAAACCCATGGCATACCAATTAGGTGAACTGGAATGTTCCAACTCATAAACCACCCTATGTTAGGTCGAACTGGATAGTTCGGTACAGTATAAGATGGTTCGGTATGGTACTAGGTTAGTATGATGTTAGTATGGGACGGTTCAGAAGTATGTAGGGTGATACCAATCTCGTACTATTTCAAATTGGTGAATTGGACCGGTTCTGCATCGGTACAGTTTGGTACACCTCGTACCGAATGGTTTGGTCTAGGTCGGCATACCTTATAATATGAATAAGGGAATTTTATGGTAAACTAAGCACATGGTTAAGGAATAGAAGTGCAAAGATAATTATTAATTTCATAAAAGGATTCTTATATTATTGTAAAACACAAGGCTTTGGGTAAGGACCAAAGTAATGCATCCTGCAACAATTTTGGTTATGGTGTAACATTGTAGCATACTGTACCATGCCAGAGTAGACCATGTTCAGCCACATGCTAGGACTCATGGTATGAAGGCATATTGATTTCTTTGAATACGAAACAATTCTAAAACAAATGTATAGCACATGATCACCTTGGTTTCAAAAGAATCCGCAGAGAATTTCATTGGGAAATTCGGTCCATCTTGATTTGTACTTTTGTTTACAAAACTATTTCTCAGCTTTTGACTGTTCCTTAACTTCTTGGTCCTCAACAGGCTGCTTTAATTTAAAATAGGAGGGCAGGAAAGATATTCTCCTTGTGCCTGAGCTTGTAAGGAAACTGGAGGGGAATGAAGGTAAGGGAAGATTGAAGGCAGATGTCGAAAAAGTGTAACAGAAAGTAAATAGGGTTTTCATTTTGAAGGCATTGAGAATGATGAATTTTCTGGAGAGATGGACTAGATTGTTTGTTGAATGTGCTGGTGCTCCTGCCTTTTCTATTCTGATCACTGGTGGGTGGATGAGTTCCTTTCAAGTTGAGTGTGGACTTTGTCAGGGATATTCAATGTCCCTTTACCTCTTTACCATCATCAAAGAGGGTCCATGTGTGAACTATTGTTGCTGGAGACTTTAGATTGCAGAGGTGGGGTTGAAGTATGGATAGATTCCATGCAGGTATTTGAAATGGGATAGCACAATATAGCACAATCTTCGGCAAGATTAAAACATAAGCTGAATTGAAGTTAGAAATAGATGAAACATAAGGTTTTCAGAAGGGATAAATGGTTGGATAATAGCCTATTTGTCAATGATTCTATTGCATGAAAATATTTACAAAGATGAGATGGTTAAATTGTGAGCGGAGAGGGCCAATAGATTGCTCTCCTTTGTCTAGGAGTTGCTGAATTCTGCGCTAACATATCATGATTCTGTTTTTTTCCCCAAAGTGCAAAGACTAGGGGATTAGGTGCTTAGAATTTTTTTTGTAGTCTACTGATGGTAGTAGAACAACCCTGCCCTGGTTACTTGAAAGTGGTTTGCAAGTCAAGGTCAGATGTGGAGCTAGGTGTTAAAAAAAGGAAGGAAATTAAACTCACTGTTAAGATCAGAGAGATCTGGAATTTAGTTAGTCAGTGACTGAACTACTAGACTGTGATGTTTTCTGAAAATTAGTGGAGGACAAGTTTTTAACTGCAGTAGCAGAGAGCAAGCCCTTGGATTTATCTGGGAAAATTCATCATCAGCCTTAGAAGCATAGCAGTCAAAGTGACCTAATGCAGAGTGGGAGTGGCTCTGGGATACTGCTATGGTGACCCAGTGGCTTGATGTTGGGCTGAGTGTAGGTTTTGCAGGGGATGAAATTCAATGACAATTAAAGGGAAGTTCACCAAACTGGCTGGAATTGTCTCCTATAGTCTCTAGGACCAGCAAAGCCCTGCTCCCAGCATCATGGAGGTGTTGTGGAGGATTATCTAGGAGAGACTGCTCACTTCTTGTGAAGCTTCAACGGAACTTGAATCTGATGCTCAAGACTCAAGACTCCATAAAAAACAGCAAGGAAGAATTTGGTTGGAAACAAGCTTCTGGATGAGGCCTAGGTCTAGTCTGTATGGGAAACAACCAAGCCAAGCATCATAGGGCTGCATGGAGAGCTATTTGTGGAAAGTAACCTACTTATGTGGTGCTTCCTTTCAATGACTTCCTATCGTGCTCTTTGCTCGATCAAGGAAGCTCTATTTAACTGTTATCATTTAAATTGTTTTATTTTATATGGTTATGTCTAATAGTATTACTAAATTTGAAGAGGTCTTGAGAGGGAGATGGTTGTATAGAAGTTTGGAATGCTTAACACTCATGGATGGGTTGGCATCTTGATGAAAAATTGAGAAGCCCCTTTTTGTTTTTCCTCATTCTTTTGTTGTTTTTTAATGAATTTTTAGGTTTTTCTTTGGAGTTGTTTTTAAAATTTTTAGGTTTCTAAGCCAATGGTTAGGTTTCTGATGTTGGCACTAGTACCAACAATACCGGATTAAAAACTTGAAAAGACAACAATAAATTTAAATAAAATACAATTATCTATCATATCATAAAATAAAAAGTTAAATTTAAAGAGCTTGACTTGGCTACACTTAAGTGGATCTACACTCAAATCCATAATCTACATTGGACAATAAGTGTTTCATATCAATGATCTGAGCTATGGAATGTAATATGCTATCTATAAAATGCTTAAAGGCTAAAAATCATGCAATATAGACACCACTAGCCCATGTATCAATTGGTGAAAAAAAATGGACAGCTTGGATAACATGAAACAAGATATGTCCGTTTTGACCATTTGATGCATAGGCTAGAGATTTCAAGTCACATAATTTTTGGTGTTGAAGCATTTTAGAGATGATAGATCATATCTAACAGCTCAGATTATTGATGTGAAACTCTTATTCTCTAATCTAAAATTAGTCGGATCTGAGTAGAGATTCACTCAAGTGTAGTCAAGTCAAACTCTGAATTTAAATAAAACAACAAGAAACCTTCCAAACTACTAGTTAAAATAAGAAAGCAAACAAAAAAAAAAAGATACAAAAAAAAAAACAGAATTATTGTCTTAATGAATTATTGAGAAGTTAGGATATCCTAAGTGTCAAGACACACTAGTGCAGAATGAGACATGCCGATCTGAAGGCAGACCTGGTGTTCAGCCCTAGTGCTAGGACCTAGTCTCTCTCCAGTTTGATTGAGAATGGCTGAGATGGACCAGGCTAGATGCACTTGGCACACTTGGACGGAAAGAAAAGGAAGAATTTCAATTATTCTATGATACACAAGACTCAAGCTTTTTAAAGACCAGCTAGTAATTGTTTCAAGATATTAAACAAGGTTTGGAGGTACTCTGATAAGGCAAATTTCATGGAAAAATTAACCTGTAGCCCTTGGATCGACCCATTTATCATTTAGGTCCTATGAACTAGGCTTTTTGTATCCTATACTTTGGCATACCTGACCATCATACTTGGTCCTTAGCAATATAAATATGTATAAAGCAGGCATCCCTGTGGTCATAATCGTGTAAAAACAAGGCCCACCCATGTATTAGGGATCTACACTAAATAAAACTTGTCCAACGAGTAATTGCAAATGCCACTCAGTCAACTGTTGAGAATCAATTTGTGCAATTTTCTTCTTGTACTATTATATTCTAGAATGGGAGTATAAGTGATGAAATGTATATGATGAGAAATGATTGCATTTGGTCAATCATTTTTTCTAGTAGTTTACTATTTATTGTGTATCGTAACTTGTTTTAATCATGAGATGTTTGCAATCTTTTGAAAGATAGAAATTTGAAAATGTCTAGATTATTAATCTTTATTTTCAAGACATAATTTGCGTTTTTTTTTTTTGTGTGTGTGCAAAATTACGTCGTTTGGACAAATTTTTTTTGTCTTAATAGGCAAGGTTGCAATGGTTGATTTGGGCATATGTCTAATTATTTCATTCGTGTATATAATTATTAAAATCATTAAAGAATTTATCCTATGATATTGGGAAGAAAAAAGTAGTGGATTTCAATATGTCCATTGATTTATTATCCATTTCCTAATGAACATCAAACCATGTGTATGGATTCGAATCTCGTGATTATAATTAAATTTATTCCTATATGATGTATGCAGTACAAATGTTTTATACATAATGCTACATACATACGATCTTTATGTGTGGAACTGTGGATAGTGTGCTATGTATGCATATATATAATTTTCATTCTTCAAAACTATCTATTTCTAATTAAATGGTTTTTCAGGGTTCGATTCCATTATGGCCATCCTGATATTTTTGATAGAATCTTTCACCTTACAAGAGGTGGCGTAAGTAAAGCTTCAAAGGTGATCAATCTCAGTGAGGACATATTTGCAGGTAAGCTTATGCATGTTAAAGGTCCATAGATTATTATATACTTTGCTACAGTTAATTATGTGACTATTCTTAGGGTTCAATTCAACTTTACGTGGGGGAAATGTCACACATCATGAATATATGCAAGTGGGTAAGGGACGTGATGTGGGGATGAATCAAATTTCTCTTTTTGAGGCGAAGGTGGCAAATGGAAATGGAGAACAGACATTGAGTCGTGATGTTTATCGTCTGGGCCGAAGATTTGACTTCTATAGGATGTTGTCTTTCTACTTCACCACTGTGGGCTTCTACTTTAGTAGCATGGTGAGAATACTAAAACATTATATTGTATCATCTATCTTACCACAAGTCCTCTCTAAGTTAAATTGCATGTTATGGTATTGCAATATTTAGAGTTTTGGATTTATAGTAGTATCAAGGTGTTGTGCTTGACTAGTTAACTTGTAAACTGTAACTTAGAAATCAAAAAAAGAATACTGACTTTTGGAGTTCATCCTTTCTTGCAATGCTAAAATTATGTTGGACATGGAAATCAGTTTTGGCAAGGATAAGGGAGCGTATTTGTGGATTAAACCAACTAAAGTGAATATACCAGGCTTATCTTTGTTTCTAAAGTCATAAAATATGGCAGTAAAGTCTGCCAACTAGTACAGAAAGGCCTCAAGAAAAAGTGATACATGTTAAAATATAGACTATATTGCATGCTGAGGGAATGATACATACTGAAAAGCCATAATTATGCCAAGAAAATGATAAGATAGCTATCAAAAATATTAAATTTTCTCAGAAAATTATTTGCATTATGTTAAGCAACAAAAGAACTCTTTGAATCATTTGAAATTGAGCCAAAGCCAAAAATTATGGCGCTTTTCGAGTTGCATCCTACTGAAATACTGTGTCCATCAAATGAAGGCTCTGTTTGGATTGGTTGTTGGGACATCTTTAGGAGGCTGTTGGCCATCAGCTACGTGAGATAGCTATTGGCCAGCAGCTGGGGCAACAGCTAATTGAAACAAGCCCTGACTGTTAGTATCAACAGCTATCTAGGCTGTTTGTAGCTTGAGTTCCAGATTTGACAGCAAGTTTTCTTTTTATATATCTATGTATAGGCAGGATACACTTCTCATTGGAACACACAATTACAAATCCTTGCCAACGGGGCTAGAAGCATCTGTATGCTAAGATGACAGGATCAGATCCATGCTTGTGAACTTACCATATAAACCATTAACAAAAAGTAGAATGTAGAACTGTATTGTGGCAGACAAGCAATTCACACTTCTTACTGTCAGGTTACGGTACTTACTGGTTTATCTGTTTACGGTACTTACTGGATACTTTCTCGGACTGTCAGGTTACAGTACTTACCGTGTATGTCTTCTTGTATGGACGGCTGTATTTAGTCTTGAGTGGCCTAGAAAGGTCAATTCTGGAGGATCCAAGTATTCAGCAAAATAGCAAGTCTCTTGAAAGTGCTCTTGCTTCCCAATCTGTTTTCCAGCTTGGCTTGTTACTGGTTTTGCCTATGGTAATGGAAGTCGGCTTAGAGAAGGGATTTCGCACAGCCCTGGGTGAGTTCATAATCATGCAGCTTCAACTGGCCTCTGTTTTCTTCACCTTTCAGCTTGGAACCAAGGCTCACTATTATGGGAGAACAATATTGCATGGAGGGGCTAAATATAGAGCCACAGGACGTGGGTTTGTGGTATTTCATGCAAAATTTGCTGATAATTATCGGTTATATTCCCGCAGTCATTTTGTCAAGGGGTTAGAGCTCATGATACTGTTGGTTGTATACGAAGTCTATAGTCAATCATACCGAAGTTCAACTCTGTACTTGTTCGTCACAATTTCCATGTGGTTCTTAGTTGCGTCATGGTTGTTTGCACCTTTCGTGTTCAATCCCTCAGGATTTGAGTGGCAGAAGACGGTCGATGACTGGACGGACTGGAAAAAGTGGATGGGAAACCGAGGTGGAATTGGCATTCCACCTGACAGCAGTTGGGAATCCTGGTGGCAGGGTGAACAAGAGCACCTAAAATACACTAGCATCCGCGGACGAGTGCTTGAAATCATCTTGGCTCTTCGCTTTTTGATATACCAATATGGAATTGTTTACCACCTGAACATAGCCCATCACAGCCGAAGTGTGCTGGTAATTTTATTTCCATAATATGCTAAGCTTTGGTCTCTTTGGAACTCTACATCTAATCTTATGCTCTACCATCTCTTATGCTCTGCTATGGTGTCTTAGGTATATGGACTATCATGGTTTGTCATGTTGACCGTTCTAGTGGTTCTAAAGGTATGCTTTTAATGCTTGCAATTAGGTGATAGCTTTTATCTTATTGCACCATATTATAGATGTAATTTAACAGATGGTGGATACCTGCTCCATTAGAGGCATTTGTTTCTTCTCTGATGCTATTTATTAACCAAAACAAAAGAAGCCATCTTTCTGTCCTTGCTGGCAGAAGCATATTATAATCATTTTGAACTTCTGTTGTTCCATCATGCATTTCGATTGTATTAATCTATCTTCTTTTTGTTTCAGATGGTTTCGATGGGAAGGCAAAAATTTGGTACGGATTTTCAGCTTATGTTTCGAATCCTCAAAGGCCTTCTCTTCCTTGGATTTGTATCTGTGATGACTGTCTTATTTGTTGTCTGTGGCCTCACAATATCTGACGTGTTTGCTGGGATACTTGGCTTCATGCCAACTGGCTGGGCTCTTCTTCTGGTGAGAGCTTCCATCTCATCATTGCGTCATCAAAATTATGACCCATTATATCAAATTAATCTACCGCCTAGTGCTAATTCGATTCTATGAACATGGCTCATCAGATAGGACAAGCATGCAGAACCCTCGTGAGAAGGATGGGATTCTGGGACTCAATCATGGAGCTGGGAAGGACTTACGAATATATAATGGGAATCATAATCTTCACGCCCATCGTTGTGTTATCATGGTTTCCTTTTGTTTCAGAATTCCAGACACGATTGCTCTTCAATCAAGCATTCAGTCGAGGCTTGCAGATCTCCAGGATCCTTGCAGGGAGGAAGGCAAATACCATCTAAAGGTTCCATGGCCCGCATCACAGAAACCTCGCTCTGTACTTGTTCGTATGGATCATATCATTCTCGCAGCGAGATGGACTCCAGATTTTTTATGCTTCTGTGTTGCAGCCGCCTCTTCTTCAAAGATGGAAGTAGAACATGTTTTTTTTTTTTTTTTTTTTTTTTTTTTGGGGTTGGAAAGCTGGAATTCATCTTACAGACCCTAGCCTGATGGCATGAATGTTGAATGTTATGTTATCGTCTTGAATTTAACTTGTTGCATGCCATGCTATGATTGATCTTTCCTCTGTGCCGACCGACCGATGCCACGTCAACTAGTACTTGCCACGTCAGGGAAAAAAAAGAGGGGGGCGGGGGGGGAAATCCGTTATAATTCTTTTCCGATGTACCCTATATTACAACCTACCGTTCTCCTTGTTAAGGAGGAAGGGGAAAGGGAGTTGGGAGTTGACCGGCAGCTGGGACGCAAGGCTCAACGACCAAATTCGCAAGCCCTTTTCCCTTTCCGGCATGGCCATCCAAAGCCTCCATTTTCTGGCAGCATGGAGGCATCGAACGGCGGCAGCACTACTTCTACTACCCCAATTCTCCCTCGCCGGCCTTCCTCTCCTCCTCATCCCCTGGATGGACCGCAGCCGAGCACCAGCGCCACTGCTTCGTCTTTCGAGGCCAGGGACGATGGCTGGTCGTGCCTTGTCATCCTCCTCACCTTCTGGTTCTTTGGTCTCTCCCTCCGTACCCTTCGCAGCTCCTCTTCTTTCTCTCCTTTTCTTTTCGACGATCGATTCGTGACGACACTGAGTGCTTTTGCTCGGCTTCTACGGTTCGGTTGACCTCCTATTTGGCCCCAATTGCTCCCGGTCCCGGCTTCTTCGAGCCAACTCCTACGCCGTGCAGGACAACTGCCACTCTCCACTGCTTCTTCCTTGCACCATAATTCCATTAGGCATAAGTCTTAGCTCGCTGAGGGGTTTCTTTTTGTTTTGCTGCGTTCCATTTTCCAGGTGAAAGCAGATGCAGAGTCGGGAAATGGACCCTTGCTTCATGGGTTTCGCCAACCTCCACCACTTTATGTCTCGGCTGCGTGGTCGGAGACCCACAACGCATCCAGACCTGTAAGGCAAGAAGCCCTAACGCATCCATACCCACCAGCTTTTACCACGCCCAGGCCTAATGAATTTATAAAGCGGTAATTTACCGCATGCTAAGTATACAAGACGATTAGTAACAAAATAATCATCAAATAAAAGTATAATAAATTATAATATTATTAAAAATTTATATTATTTTTAATACAAAATCACGTAAAGTAAACATCTGAATTTCATGCAAAATTGATAACATAAATTTTAATCTAAGCTAGGCTGATAAAAGGTTCAGTCTATTCATGTCCCACTTCAATTCTTTAGCTTTGAAAAATATCAATAAGAGTTTAATGCGTTCACGCTCAGTAAATAAACCTAATATAAATATAACATAGTAATTTCAAAAATATAACATATCATAATTCACTTACTTTCGTATGTCACAACATATATGTATCTGATGTACTCACATACTTGAATTATGTTGAAATCATATCCATTTATATAAATATATGCCATATTATATCTCAAAAATTTAGTTTCAAATTTTTCAAATCATCACAGCCAAAATTCACTGTCATTAGTATTTATATTTCATCTTATTATAAATATACCACGATCATACACTATAGTCACATATATTTCTGTGATAGGGCTAGAGCAGACAATATCATAAAGGGTATATTCTCCATATATATATATATATATATATATATATATATATATATATATATATATATATCTCGTAGATGAAAGGTTCTGATACTAGAATCATATCAGAAAGTCATATCGTATCACAGAAAAGAACACCACATGGAGTGTGTATGCTCCATATATATCTCCTATGAAGGAAGAATCCTGGTACTAGAGTTATATCAGAAAATCATATCGTATTATATAACAAAACACCACATGTGCTGTGTCCTCCACATATATCCCTTATGAAGGTGAGTCTCGAAATTAGAAATCATATCATATGATTGTGGGCAGCACATTTTCTTATCTAAAACTTACTTCCATATCTTATTCAAATGGTGATCATAACATACTTGTATAAATATACATCAAATACTATCATCAGTTGTTATGGTTTGAACATATCATAATTATTCACTTCCATAAGCAATATTAATGCACTACCCTTTTCATTTATTTATTTTTATTTCATAAATTATGCAAAATATAGCTAAAATCTAAAATAATAATATCAAATATTCAAATGTATATATTGAAGCAATAGAATTCATTTCGCACATTTCGCAAGATAATTACAGACAATAAGTAGTACCAAAGCAGATATAGCATTCTATTCAAAAATAATATATTTTAATAATTTATTGAAATCACTAATGATAGATGGTTTACTTATCTTTTGTCGTTAATTCATAAATCCAAATTAACTATTTAAGGCTCCCGACATTTATAATATTAAATTTTTAAAATCATACTATCAAAATAAATAAATTTTATCATCCTAACAAGCCTAGTTTTGAATCCAATTTAAAGTCTGATTATCTCCGCATATATCAGCCTCAAACAGTAAAATAAAAATTCTCTAACAAATTAAATTTATTCTAGATCCAAACCTATATCCAATATGTTGGGTCAAGACCAATTTAGGCTCCAAAAATTGAGCCCAATTGGGCTCAATGAGCTGAACCAAAGGCCCAAACCCATCTCTTCCCCCTTCTTCTTCTCCCCTGCTTCTGTCTCTGCTGAACCCATGCTCGCCGCCTAGGGTTGCCGCGGGCAGCTTCCTCAGGCCGACCGGCCGCACCGTCGGCCGCCCCAGCGCCGGTCGACGCCGGCGGCCACTCCTCCCTCTCTTTCTTCTCTTCCCCCTCTCTCTTTCTCTTTCTTTTCTTCTTTCTTTCTCCCCTGTTTCTTCTCCTCACCATGGCCGATGGCTCGGCGGCCTGGCCGGCCCTCCTCCGGCTGACCAGCCGCCGCCAGCTCCCTGACCCTTCCATTTTTTTTGTTTGTTTGTTTTTTTTTTGAGAGAAGTGGGCATTACAGTTCCTTTCTTTCCTTTGGTCCCTTTAAACGAGCTTGTTCTAGTATTTACTGTTATTCTACGTTGCTGATTGCTTACCGGAAATAATGAATGGAATATCATCGTTTTTTTTTTGATTAATTGTCAGCAGGGATGGATATATGATCTAAATAAGGAAGCTCGAGTGGATATTCTATGACAGTGTGAAAACCAAAGGGCCTTGCCAAGTAATCCTGGTCATTGCCAAAAGGTAAGCAACAGCATACCTCTTACTGGATCTTAGTTTTTTATTTGATTTCTTGTAAATGCTCGAGTCTTGTCATTGCCTCAAAACAATGCATCATAAATCTATGTTCTTTTTTCATTTATGCCTCACCAAAAATGAAGATTCCAATTTCAGTTTAAAGAGAGATGTTTAGGATCAATGGGAGCCCACAAGTTTTAGACTTGAGGGTTGGTTTGGAAATAACTGAATTGTCTCTCATTTATGACTAAATACTCTTGCACTAGCACAGAAACTCAATGTCATCAACGGATACAGCACGCAATATACCATAATTCTACATAATAATTTTTGTTTATCTTCATAACTTTTCTATCTACTGCCACAAGTAAATGTTTATCGATTTAGAATAATAATTTATATATTTTGAATATATTAGTATTTAGTTTATAGGATAAATATTTAGTGACACCTTGAAAGACTTAATATTTACTTCCTTCATATTTGTATGTATTCATTATTTATTTCATTATAATTTTTTTTAAAACAATTAATAATGGCTATTAGATGATTTTTTTTTAACTTTGAGTTTTATACGAATCTAATGATAGCTTGATTACGTACATATATAGCCAAATTCATATATATATATATATATATATATATATATATATATATATATATATATATATATAGATACACACATACACATAAACGCCTACATGTGAGACATAACGAGGCTAGCCTAATAATTCAAATTTCCTTATCATATTTTTTTCCCTCACACATACATTTCCTTCTCCTTCCTTCATTTTGTATTTTAATCATAAAACTAAAAATTTAAATCCTTCTTCTAATATTTTTTTATTATTTTATTTATATAAATTTTCACTAAAAGAAAATAATGAGTTTAAAATTTAATATTTATTTATTACTTATTTATATATTTTTATTTTTAAATAGAAAATAAATAATATTGCACATGTTATATTATACTCATGAATCCAAAGAAATAAGATTGGCATCCGTGATTGAGAATGATACTTAGATGATCAGATATCTGTTTGTGGAACCAAAATCATTATTGAAGTAGCACATATCATCATTTTGGATATTAAATAATATTTTTATCCTTCTCGGTACATTGCAATATTTTTTTTTTAAATTAAAACATTCTGTCTCCCCATAACCTCCTAACATGATTTTTTCTGAATCGCAGGGACAAGAGTGGCATTTAAATCCTAAATAAACCATCCGTTTATCATGTTTGGCCAAAGAAAAAAAAAAAAAAGAAAAAAAAAAAAGAAAAAATTGAATGCATGCCCAATCCAAAAGATTTTCAAGTAGATTTTGTAATTTATAAATTTGAATAATATCATGACAATGAAAGCATTGGGCTTATTATCATGAACCCAACCAACATAATGTCAGCAATATTGGGCAAAGCATATAATCAAAGGGTACAAATTGAAATGAAAGAAAAAGGACAAATTAGAAATTACATAGAATTTTTTTTAATTAATTCTTTTATGTTGCAAACATCCAATGTAGTTCTTTTTAATTATTGTTAGTTTATATAATTGGCCTCAGATACGGTATCAGATCAGAAATAAAATCTCATAAGTAAACCTTTTAATTTTATTCAGAGTTTACTTTTACTGCAAGAAATGCTTTATAAATCTGAATCAAACAAAGCAATTGATAAGCCAAGTGATAATGGTCTGGATATTGCTTAAAATAATAATAATAATAATAATGTTATGGATGCGAATTAGGCGGATTGTGTGGCTTAATGTAAATGGCTCCGAACCCACCTCGTGCTACAAGAGAAAATAAATAAATAAATAAATAAAAGCAAAGGCATTCTCAAGGCGAAAATCAAGATGGTAGAGATAAAAGCCCATCATTTTGCCGGGCAAAATGTAGAATTTCATTTGAGAAATTTAAGATGAAACCAGAAGGTAAAAATGATACAATAGGCTTGAGCCAATAAAAGATGGAAAACTTTAGATTTCACAAATTAAAAATATAATTGATAATCTCAATATCATGAATATCTATGCATATATAATATAAAAAATAAGTTATACTGAATTCATTACAAGATTCATAACTCTCTTGGTTGCATACTAAATTAAGGTTTTTTGTGTATATGATATTTATAGGGTTAGAGTAGGGGCCTCTCTTTGTGTCAATTAACTTAATGCATACAGATATTTCATTAATTACAATAAATTTTGATAATTCTTTTTTATTTTAAAAATAAAAAATACCTAACTCACCTCTTTGTTTAAATCTAATTTAAGATTGTAAGGAGTTATGAGCTGCACTCTCATGTTTCTTTTTATGCTAGGCCAGATAACTAGTTTTTTCTAAAGTAGGGCTGTAAGTGGGCTTGAACTGTTGAGTTCAGGCCAAGCTATGGGATAGGTTCGAACTCATTTGGTTTAGGTTTTTGGGTTTAAAATTAGAGTCCAAAAAAATTTGGATTATTGCTTAGCCTACCCCAAACCTAATCCCACCCTAAGCTTGAAGTAGGCTCGAAGCATTAGCCTTTAGTCAGGCCCAATCTAGTCCAAATGTAATCCAAAAGCGCCCAAATGTAATCCAAAAGCTTTAAAATATAGTGAGTCTTTTAAATTTTATGTTAAATTTTTTGTCAATTAGGTGAGAATAACTTTCTATAACATAGTATATTTTCTAAAGTAATTATATATAATTATTTTAAATGTTGATTATTTTTGTGTAGACGTTTAAAAATTGAAAATTGACTTCATCGGTTTAATTTTTGACTTAACTAAATTATTGCGGGTTGGTTCGATTGGATTTCAAGCCAAGCTTAATTTCTGAAAAATATTTCGAGCTTGAGCCCAAGCTTTGCCCAAAGCCCAAAAAAAGTTTTAAACTAGGCTTGGGCTAGCACGTGGCCTGACCCGACCTAACCTACTTTTCAGCTCTACCTCGAAGTGTTGCAGTTGTAGTAAACTTTCCGGATAGTCTGAAGCCCTTTACCAGGGATCTCTTCTATGTCAAAGTATAGCTAAACTCTAGAAGTCTTGGGTCTAGCCCTAAGCCTGGTGGTCAATGTGACACCAATGGCATGAGTGGGCTCGGGGACACTAGCTCAAGTCTATGTCTGGTGTGTCCCGTACTCCATCATACTGGTGTTGAGGTCAAAAAAACTAAGGGCCATGAGGCAGGTGAGAGTTACTAGCATTAGATATTGTTGATTGCAAAAGATAGAGAGTAGAACTAGAGAGAGATTAGGATAACTAGTTAAAGATTAGAAAGAGATTAAGAGAGCTTAGGAGGATTAAAAAAGCTTGTAGGAAGATGAAAAGGGCTTATAAGAGTTTTAGAGAGCTTAAGAGAGTTTTGGAAAGCTTGTGATTTGGTGTGGGATGAGAAAGAAGGATTAGAAGCTATTTAAATAGGTTGGAGGGCTTTTAAATGACCCAAATAATTTTACTAGCCGTTTATAGCTATTAGAAAAGATGCATAAGTCTTCTTGGGCAAAAGACTAGAATACCTTTGAAAACTAACCATTTATGGCAGTTGAGAAAAGTAAAATGGGAATTGGATGGAAATACCCTCAAACTAGCCGTTTTATAATCATTTTGTGTGTAGGGGGTAGGGAGGGGGTAAAACTGAAAAAAAAACTAGTCGGGTTAGGCGGGCTAGGCGTATGTCTAATCGGCTGTGCCAGACGTGCCAGTTTGAGTAGCCTAGAGTGTCAGGCCTGATGAGCCTAAAAGGTGGGCCCCTTAGTGCCCTATGGGTTGGTTTGCAGGCCACAAGTTGTGCTGGCTTTGTGCTGTGTTGCGCCAACTCGTGATGAGCCATCATGCCTATATAGCCCATGAGCTTGGAGGCGGTTCGACACGACCAAGCTAGTGGGCTGTGCTAAGCCCATGTCATATCGTTTGACATTTCTATTCAGTTTATGTCCACCCCTTTACATAAATAAAAAAATAAAAATTGGAATCTAAGATACATAAAATATTAAAAAAAGTAAAATCTTTATATTATTATATACTAATATTAATATAATATATTATTTTATTTGTTTATTTAGTTTCGGATAGAGCCACTTGGAGCCGATGCATATGTCCGCAAGATAGAGCTTGAGAATAAATTCTTTCGGACCTTGTCCGGTTCAATGGTCTGCCATGATCGAATGAGCCGAATCTAATTCGCAGGCCTGAGAGTATATAAAGTGTAGACCTCTACATATATCTTTATATCTAGATTTAGTTTCATAGGAATTTTATGTGCATCTCCGCATCTTAGTGCATTATCAAGGATAAAATGTCATCCTTCTTTACAAGAATTTTACACGCTTATTCGTACATATACATTTGTATAGTATATAGTTTTTATAATAAAAAATTTTAGAAAATCCTACTCTCCAACTCAGAAATACGTAATTAGCGCACCAAGAACAGGAGAGCCGACTACGATTACGCGAGGATCGTCTCAAAAGTTGCCATCTCCACCCTTTCGTCTGAGATGATCTTTTACCGCGGTATGTCATTTGCCGAGCCCTAGAACAAGAATCCAACCTCTAAATCCTAAATCTTAAACCTTCTACCAAAACCAAAACCCTAGTATCCAATGTCTAAACCCTAAGCCTTGAACCACTCTGAGGCCTATTTCTTTTTTTTTTTTTTCTCTTTTTTTTTTTTTTTTTTTATTTATATGTGTCTCGTGCCAGGGGATCAGAAACCGTGGACCTCAAGAAGGACCAGCAATTCAACAAGGTAACGATCAGTTTGGACAAGATCGTCCACCCCATCCCGATCCCTTACTTCTTAAGTCCGAATCGGATGAAGGAATTGGAACCCACAGTCTTGGGGGCCCAATCCATAAGGAACTCGTATCAGCTTTTGGATCAGGCAAGTCTCTCTTTTTTATTGATGCTTTTCTTAGACCTATCCGGTTTTTTTTTTTGGCCGAATCCTGCACGAAATTTAATGTACACGCAACAAGTTCCAGTTGCATGCGACCCAGCATGAGACGGTAAAGAAGTTCATCGTCGTCGACTCTCACGATCGTTTCGTGGGGCCGCACTTCCGCGTCGCAGCTACGATCGAACCCTCGCTTTGCGTTCTTCCCTTGGTTTAAGAAACTGACAGCACCACCATCAGCACCTTTATTCCCGCCCCGAGATCAATACTAGGCTGATCCAGAGAGCAGCGATTCCTAGCTTGGAATTAAAGGAAACAAGAAAGAAAAACGGACAAAGAAAATTAGTTTAAATAAAAAAGGTTGAAGCAATTCTCTCCTCTTCATTCTTTTCTTGGCAACCGGAGATTCTGAGAGCTAATCCAAAAAGAACGAAAAAAAAAAAAAAGCAAAAGCGAAACTCCATATCTTCACTGAGAAAGCAAAGCCAGGCCTCTCTTTCTCTTTCTCTCTCTTGCTTTCTCCTTTCTTCTCTCTTCTTTCTTCCTCTATATTACACAATGTCACTTCTTCCATCTCCCCACTCCTTTCACGCACTCGTTCTCCTCTTCCTCCGCCGCACGACGACCCACGACCCGCCGTCTCCTTTGGGGGAAAGAACAGCAAGAATAGAAGGAAAAATCGATGGCGAGCAGTAGCGAAGGAAGGGGCTCCGACGGGAGGCCGCTGGCGAAATCGCTCTCGAGGAAGCCGACGAGGCCGCAGGCAGACATGACCGAGGAGCATCCCACCGCCGACAGCGAGCGTGTCCCCTCCTCCCTGGCCTCTGTCGCCCCCATTCTTCGTGTCGCCAACGAGATCGAGGACGACAACCCTCGCGTCGCCTACCTCTGTAATCAATCCCTTTCCTCTTTTATCATAGGCGACTGCTTTTTCTTTTTATTGCAATGATAATTTTTAATGTGGAAAAGTTAGAACTTTGATGCTTACAAAGTTCCGAGATTGAAGAAAAATCCAATATGTGAAAATTTCAGGCATACATCGACGAAATAAATCACAGCACTGGCTTGAGATTCGTCCAAGAAATCAATGTTACGCATGGAAGATCGCGAATAATTCTTTATAACACCATTCTCATTTTTAGATCCGCCATGTAGTCATACTAGATGTTCGATTTAGTTTTTTTTTTGGATAAACATGTTTTCTAAAGGCCAGGACTATGAAGGAGATATGCATACATTATACCCTCATGGTGGCCTATTGTTAGCAGATCTTTTCTTTAAATAATGTCCAAAACAATCTGATGCCAAGAATAACGTTGGAAAAAAAAATTATTACTCCGAATAATGTGGAACAAGCCAAATAAATTTTGATAGACGATATTAAAATCATCTCTTCAATAGATGAATTCAAAATAAAATTTCTTAGCTAAATTTTAGAACGAGAGGAAACTCAGTGTAGCCATAAATCATTTATTCAAGAATGATTTTAAAATTATCTAACACATGATTTCACCCCATGATGCATCCCACATGGCATCTCCAATATTATTTCTGGAAATAGTTATTTTCCTACATTATTTCTGGAAATAATTTATAAAAAAAAAAAAATTTATTTAAAGCAAAGATCCATGGTTGGCTGCCATATTTTCTTTACTTTCCTCACAAATGGTACCAAGCACTTTTCTTGTTTTAGTGCCTTCAACTCTCTTTTATTTCCCCGTAGAAGGCTCATTGTCCTGATTGCAGGGCAAGATCTTCTGTTGAATAAACATATCGATATTGTTATGTAGAAGCATCTCTGCTATTTCATCTACTGACTCCATCATTTGATCTTTCCTGGAAGTCTTAAATTAAAAAATCATGCTAAGCTGCATAGTGGTCTGCTCATTTGAAAACAACTTTTGTTTATGCTGGCTCTGCATTTTCCCTTAAGAATCTGTGCTGAAAAACCTTTCTTATCTTATATGTCTTTAATTAGGTCGCTTTTATGCATTTGAGAAGGCCCACAGTTTGGATCCTACATCAACCGGCCGTGGTGTCCGCCAATTTAAAACATATCTCTTACATAGGCTTCAAAAGGTATATGTTTCTGTTATTTTAATATTATTATTAAGAATCACTTTCTGCATTTTTCCGATGAGGATAAAATCTGAATTTTATTTTATTTTCCACAGTGTCATTTGATCCATTGCATTTTTTGAAATTTTGTTACAAACATAATCTATATTTGTTGAGTAGCATCATCTGCATCCCATTGTGGCAACCTAGGCTTTAATATCTCTGATCAAAGGGCGGACATACTGAGGAATAATAGCTACCATCTAGTACTTTTGTTCCTTATGCTTTGTGGATGTAGAACTAGACGTTTCCGAATGATGCAGAGCATCGGTAGCGGATGTTCATTGCAGTGCTATGACTCAATACCTATTTTCTCAAGAGGGTCATACCCAGCAAACTTGACCAATGAAATTGTCTGGACTGAAACCAAAAAGGAAAAGAAAGAAAGAAAGAAAGAAAGAAAGAAACAGATCAAATTTGGTAAATTACAGCTACAACAATATTAGTTATGCGACTGGGGATGGTCTCCGTAGATAACAACTGCAAACATAATTAGTTAAATGTTATGACCTTGGTAAATCATGAAAATTATGCCATAGGATATTAGACTGAGATGTCAAGTTCATGCATCATTTTAGGAGTACTTTATGGAGAAAGATGCTTACCAAATTGCAATTATAGTGCCTATCATTCCCAAACCGATGCCTAGACTGAAGTTATTAGCAGGAGTTTGGAGAACTTGGGATGCATTATAGGAGGTCATGTGACTTCATGGGATTTGGCCTTGCCGCATGCTGAGTTTGCTTACATCGAATATTTCAAAATGTTAGCAACACCCGTTGGATTTAGTTTCTTTACTAGCTCATCAATGTTGTTAAAGGCACATCTAAAGTATAAAACGTAAGGCAATAAGGGTTAAATTTTTCTTATATCCAAGGATGCATCTAAGGTATAAGATGCGCTTAAGACGAATTAGACACTTTTTATACCTTAAATGAAGTGCCTTTATTTTAGCGCATATAAGGTGAAAAAAATATACGCTTTTAATTTGATTATTTACACAAGAAAGGTGCACCTTTTTTTATAGGCTATATTTGTAATTTTTTAAAAAATTCATTATATTTATTAGACTATGTTGACTTTATGATGTATCTTTTTATACATAATTTTTTTAACTTTTAAAAAAAAATGGAAGATAAAGAAACGAAACATTAAAAATTATGCTATTATCTGAGAAAGAGAAAGAAAAACATTAAGGGACTACAAATTTTAGTTAAGAAAGATAAGAGAGCATAAAAATTATATACTATTAAATATTATATTAGGTAAGAAAGAGGAGGAAAAACATTATATGCTACACTTTTGAATTATTTTTTAAATCCCAAATGCTACCTCATGAAATATGAAACCCAAAAAATATTATAATATAAAAAATGAAGTTGTATCGACAAGAGAGTATTCATTCATTCAACCACTGCTTTCTTTAATCAAGTATCATGCAATCAAAAGACATGAAGGATGAAAAACATCAGACATAATCGAGCATGGTATAAAAATTAAACCGGAACTTATATATTGTAAGAAAGAATGCTATAAATGATGTCGATAAGGATTTGGTGGAACAAAAAAGGCTTGCATTTTTGATACTCTACTTGATTTTTGTCTTTTGTGAATAACAAGAAAAATTGATAAATATGCACATACATGTATATATTTATATATTTAGGTGTGCGAGTATGCATATACATATATCTATACATCTGGTATGAATCCAGCTAAACTCGAGCCCAATCTTTTCGGGTCGAATTTTGGAATCCAAAACCAATCCAATGGCTTATTGGGTTCATTTTTCATAACCAAACCTATATTTTGTGTTGGCTTTGGATAGGATTTGTAGGTTATCGACCCCCATTGACGTTTTTATCTATCCATACCTATCAAGGTGGCCAAAGTGATCAACAGCAGGTTTGGTGATCCTGTTGGATCACACATGCGTGCACCAACAAAACACATGTGCATACATCATGCACATGTGAACACACATGCATGTACACATGCGCAAATGTTCCAGCACCCATTGTTACTTAAACAAATACACACATTTTTATGCGCTCATTATATGTATGTACATAGGCTCAAGTATATATATGTACATGCACAAGTATTCATGCACATATACATATACATATAATTATATGTGTGTATTTATATGTATATTTATATATGCTTGCATGCATACAAATCTGCCCACCCATACCTACATAGTCATATATGTAGATATATATATATATATATCCATGCACGTGTGTGCATTTGTTTGTGCGTGCACTTGGGTGCACGTGTAAGATATACAGATATCTGCCCAGGCCTTTAATTCCTCTATTTGAGGGCTGGGTCATGCCTGCCCTGGCTCCTAAAAGGATTATGAGCCTTGACTGGCTTTGATGTTAATTGTAACGTTCAAACCATGCATGGGCTGAGCATTGCCCAGCGCTCGCCCGATCCATTGGCATCTCATATTGTTGAAGGCGTGATAACTTTTGTTCATTCTGGCAGGATGAAACTGAAATACTGCCACCGGATTATGGTAACAAAGCTGCAGAAGATATCCAAAAGTACTACAAGAAGTACTATGAAGAATATGTCAGGGAAGGCCCAGTCAAAAGAACACCGTAAGACATGACATCCGATTTTCCCCCCTCCTTGTTATTTTGACTAACCCTGCCATCGGGAAAAATTTTAAATTATTTTATTGCTCGTCTATTTAGGGCGGAGCTGGCTAAGCATTATCAGGTAGCATCGATATTATATGATGTGCTGAAAACTGTGGTACCCACTGGAAAAGTTCATCGTGAGGTTTGTATTGGATAGTACTACAGTGTGGATATAACACATTTTCAACCTTTCAACCTTATATTTTATTGCTAGATAACATTACATAGTATGAGCTGCATACTGTGCTTGCAGGCAGAAAGGTATTCTAAAGAAGTTGAGAGAATGAAAGGTCTTTTTATACCTTACAACATTCTTCCTCTTCATGTTGCTACACGGCCTGCTCCAGCAATTATGGAACTTTCAGAGGTCTGCAATGTGTTAATGTTGCTTCTTGCCCGCCCTTCTGTCACACAATTTTTTTATCATTCTTTAATAACATATTTTGCTATTATACTCTATTATCTTCTGGATGTTATAGATTAAAGCAGCAGTCAATGCACTACGAAACATAGAAAATCTTCCAATGGACAGAGCACGATCAGCATATATTCAGCAGAGAACTGATGGATCTTTGATGCATGGAGATGGGGATAAATCCATGGATTTGCTTGACTGGCTTGGTCTAACTTTCGGCTTTCAGGTACGGAAGAGCTTCTTTCTTCTTTCTAAAATCATGAAAAGTTATGATTTCCTGTGGTCATTATTCCACTTTGCTTACATATGCACGTTCTATAATGCTTTTAATTTTGCATATTTGTTTATTCATCTGGTAAGCAAAGTAATGACTGTTTAAATAACTCAAGTAATTCGAAATTGCATCACTTTCTTTAACTTGTTGGGTTGAAGAAAGGGAATGTGGAGAATCAAAGGGAGCACTTGATTTTGTTACTGGCGAACACTAGCATAACAAGCTTAACAAGACGGAAAAAGCGTGTTCAGGAAGAAGAATACAGCCTGGTAATACCATTTCTTTGCATGGGAAGTGTTTTTTCTTTGCTATTCTAAAGATGATTCCAATTTGCTTCTTTAGTTGAACAACCATAGATGATCTGTAACTCACGTGCCAGGATGAAGCTGTGAGATACTTAATGGATACAGTTTTCAACAATTATCGTTCATGGTGTGCCTATTTGCATCGTGGTTCAAACATCGAGTAAGTCATGCAATTGTTTGGTTGAACTTATTTTTTATTGAATACAGGGGATGAAATCTCAAGATCAGGATTCATGAATGTTCTGTCTTCTCTGCAGCTCACTAAAAAAGAAAGTGACGCAACAGTCAGAACTACTTTACATTGGGTTATATTTTCTCATATGGGGAGAAGCTTCAAATGTCCGGTTCATGCCTGAATGCCTTTGCTATATCTTCCACCACGTAAGCTATCTTTCTCTGCACAGGTTCTCCTTTTTGGCTTGTGAAGCATTATCGATTGATTGGACCAACTTGCTTCAAAGTGTCTTACCAATATCAACTTTTTCTCTTACAATTGCTTTGAAATTTCTGGTGATATCACATCTTGTGATAAAGGGAAAGGATCACTTAAAAACTTCAGCTGGAGTGTTATATATAAGATCCTGCAGTTTTTAAGAAACTGTACTGTTACCAGGAAATCTAGTTTCGGTTGCATACATGAACAGTTCTAGCTGTATGGCCATTTAACATGCATACATAATCTCTTTATGCTTTCCTTGAAAGAGCTACATTTGGCACATCAACTTGATGCTGTGAAGTATGCGAAAGTCTATTAATGGTTGCATATAACAACAACAACAACAACAAAACATTAGTCCTAAACTAATTGGGATCAGCTTCTACTAGCAATTGTATAACAACCACTTGTGATTAACGAAGTACAGGCTCGATATTCCTAGATCCAGCACATTCTGGCCAGTTCAGTCCTGGTTTGCTTAATAAGATGTACTGAGGCCCCATGGGGTCTAGCATACTAGGTATTTCAAATCTTAATGGTGTAGTTGAGTACAAGCTATTCTTGTACGTAAGGTTTGTAATCTTGATGCTAGATCCTATAGCGGTACTATCTTGGCATAATGTTGATACTCTCAGTAAGGGGTTGGTTCGGCATAATAATGCTCAATACACCTCTTATACTATGTACCATTTTGTTATGGTGTGTCCGCTACACATTGGTAAGGACTGCTACGACATACCATGCTTCTAAGTAACATTATGCTAATAATTATGTGCAAAGTATTAAACAGACTCAGTTTTGCACCAGAGATTTTCCCCGACTATATAATGTTATTTTAAAATTTTCATATGTTTTAGCACCTACAGAGATGACAAAAGTCATATTCTTCTTTGTATACATATTTAAGATGGTAGACGAGCTAAATGAATTGATATTTGGTGAGTCGCACCGTGTTACTGGAGGATATTCTGGCCCAACGAACCATGGCGAGGACTCATTTTTGAAAAACGTTGTGACGCCTATCTATAAGGTTATGCAGAAGGTATGTATCAATACTTCTGTGGTTAACGTTGACTTATGCTTCACGAAGTGCAAGAAGCATTGATATTATTGTCTTCATGTGACTTTTAAGAAAGATTTATTTCCTTACCAGAAGTCTCTCTCTCTCTGTGTCTGTCTCATATGCAAAAGGAAGTTCGGAGAAACAAAAATGGTACCGCTAGCCATTCAAGATGGAGAAACTACGATGATTTAAATGAATATTTTTGGTAAGTATTCTTTTCCTCCCTAAAACTTGTATTTTTCATAGTATTTTTTTGTGTGAAATATCTTCTCTTTTTCAGGTCAAATGAATGTTTTAAATTAAAGTGGCCGATGAATCATGAAGCAGACTTTTTTGCCCCTTCAAAGGACACACATTCAGAGGACACACGTTCTAAAATTGAGGTTAATTTTGATGCTTATTTACTGATTAGGCCTACATCAATGCATGAAAAAATGTTCTAATTTTATTGAGCTTATTGAAAAGTTTTACCTAATTAATTGTTAATTGTTTTCGCATCAAACATTTTTCATGAACAAGTGTATATGCTTGAAATTGATTTCCACATCAAAGATTTAGATCGGTGACCTAAATATATATCTAAAATGCATGGTATGGAATGACATTTATTAAAATTTCAAGTATAAAGTGATGAAATTATGTTATTCACTCTTTCATTTCATTAATATCTGCAAAACAAGGCAGGATACTTGATTTTTTTTTCCTATTTAGTAAAACATTACTTTTTTACAGCACCATGATCGAGCTGTTAGTGGACAGAGGAAGTCTAAAACAAATTTTGTTGAAGTCCGTACATTTTGGCACCTATTTAGAAGTTTTGATCGTATGTGGATATTCTTCATATTGGCTTTCCAGGTATCCTCTCTTTTGACCTATCTAGTAGAGGATACCAGATTTCAAAATTGTAATTATAATTGCATGGAGCCCATGTTGATATTGGCTTTTCTTTCAGGCCATGTTAATAATTGCTTGGAGCCCATCAGGATCCCTTGCTGCATTCTTTGACCCAGATGTTTTTAGAAGCGTTTTGAGTATCTTCATAACTGCTGCATTACTTAATTTCCTGCAAGGTGTGTAATGATTTTCCGATCTTATATGCTTTCTTGTAGCAATCAATTTTGGCATCACTTGGATTTTAAGCACAACTATTTTTTAAAAAAGTTAAGAATAGAACTACTTTTAGCACTGTGATTTTGAACATTAGTATTTGGTGCTGGTGTTTTTCCGCTTATACCAACATCTCGAACTTTGCAGCTGCTTTGGATATAATTCTTAGCTGGAAGGCATGGGGAAGCATGGAATACACTCAGATAATTCGATACTTATTAAAATTTGCAGTAGCAACTGCATGGATAATAATTCTTCCAATAGGCTACTCTAGTTCTGTGGAGAATCCTCCAGGACTAATTAAATTCTTTAGCAATTGGATCGGCAATTGGCGTAATCAATCACTGTACAGTTTTGCTGTTGTCATATATATGATACCCAACATTTTGTCTGCCTTGCTATTCATGCTTCCACCACTTCGGAGAGCCATGGAGCGCTCCAATTGGCCTGTAGTTCTGCTTCTTATGTGGTGGGCACAGGCAAGCACTTCGAACTTCTAACTAATGTACCTTTGCTTTTACAATTGACTACTTAAATGCTATTGTATGCGTCTCAGTCTAAATTATATGTGGGAAGAGGTATGCATGAGGACATGTTCTCACTTCTCAAGTAAGATTATATGATATGCTTGATTTGCAATTTATAATCTATTATTTCTTCTCGATGATAATGCTCTTGTGCTGTTGACTGAACAGGTACACACTTTTCTGGATTTTGCTGCTCATTAGCAAGCTTGCATTTAGTTACTATGTTGAGGTAATATACTTCTCACTATTCTTTTGGTTAGTAGCTTGCTTGGGAGAGCTTATTACTGTGGCTAGTTTGAAAGTGTATGACATTTAGTTGCATCATTTAATAAAGCTAGTTTTCAAGAAGAGCAAATATGAGGAAAGGTTTTATATATATCATAGTTTTTCTCAAACGTAAAGTGATTACTAGATCAAGATGAATTAAAGCATTTTTTTTTTCTTTTATATGAAACCAAAAGCAGGTCATTTTATCTAATGTGGTGGATGACTTTTTCTTCAACCTTGTATTATTTTAGTTATAGCACTTACATTTCTCCTTGAAAGAATTATATCCCATGGATCTTTCTCTGCATCTTGCTCTCATAGTTAGCTGTATTGTTCTCTCCCATTATCCCTTAAGTATATTCTTTGCCGTAGCAACTTTGAGAAATGTTGATTTCATATTATTTGATTTGATTGCAGATGTCTCAATGTCCTTGGATGTATGCTTAATTTTTGCTTTTAAATAGTTGTTTTCTTATCTTTGTTATCTATATTGTGTAGTGGCATCTTTGTGATGGTAAACAAAGCAATTGAACGGGCATGATTGCATAGCTGCTGTAAAAAGAAAATGATTACAGTAAAAAATCTACCATCTACACTATCTGAAGGTGCATGGTCCACTATCCAATTAATGACACAAACCCTGCATCAGCACATGTCGTTTACTGAAGTTGAGTCAAAGATGGAGTCTTTGACAATAGCTGCTCCGCTGTTTCATTATGTTGACCGTAGGAATAATTTGAAACATAAAGCAAGTAACCTTGCCAATTAGACATAGTTGACTCAGAAGTCAACTGGCTATCTATTGTTGTCCTAGTCCTTCTGATGGCAGCTTTCTTTTGATATGTTTTCCTAAAACTAATCAAAATATTCAGGTCCCCAGGAATTCCTCTTAATTTAAGGATCTTAGAACACTTTGAATACCCATGTACCTCCTAGTTTTCACCACTGGTCAATATTTTATCTCCTCGAGTTCTTCTCAATTCTCTTGTGCGGTGACTGGTGAGACACTGCTTGAGATCTTGTGGTGTGGTCTGATGATTTGGGAGGAATTTCTGGTGCAGACACCATGATTCTTCAGCAGAGGTTTTGTAAAGATTGTAGGTATGACACTAAAACATTCAACAGAAAGAGAGATGCGACACTTTCAATCATCTTTTTTGGTTATTTTCACTTTTACAGAATTCCCTGATATCATTCTATATTATTATCACCTTCACATCTTTTTCTTAAATTTGTTTTTTGTTTAAAATTTTCGCTCTACTCCTAACACATGGATGTGGGACAAAATATTATAGCTTACCTGCATCAGAACATTAGAGAAGGAAGTTCTCTAAAATCAATAATTGTGCCTTCTCAATACTTTTGTGCAAATGTTCTGAAGCACAACTCAAACACCAATTTGCTTTGGTTGCTAACTCTTGGGTTCAAACATGAGTCGACCTCTTTTGATAGTGATACATTCTCATATACTGCATGCAAGATATGAAGAAAAGGAACTGGGGATGCAGATGAAGGCATGCGTGATATAGGTGGCTGATGATTGAGGGCAAAGAGCTCTCACCTCTGGGCATATCAACTTGACCTTGGCAATAGAAAAATTATAGGGGCTGCACCATTAGCTGTAGGTTGGGATAATGGCCCATCTTTCCTAATTGGGGCGAACGGAACAATCGCTTGATGGGGCAATCAGCAAGGCTTAATCTGCTTGGTTATGATGACAGCAAGCTTCTTTTCACGGTTATATCAAAGAGACAAAAGGAGAGGTTGAGAGCAAGAGATCTTCCTAGCGATGCTTTCTTCCTTGCCCCAAGCAGAGCAACTTCGTCAACCTGAGCAGCATGACAAGGGCACAAAAAAAAAGGACAAGAAAGAAAAGAAGCAAGAATAGTGTTAGGGACTCAGAGAGGAGTGGGATATGGTTTGTTCTTTTTCTTAATGCTTTATTGCCAACTTAAGCATGCCAAATAAAATATTTGACTTGGGCAGTTTTTAAATGGTTGAATGCTTGGTTTGGCTGCCAATGGAGAATCAAGATTGCATAATGATGGATCAAAGAGCTATGGGATTCGAGATTTCTCTTTTATTATATTTATTGCCGATTTATTATATTTGTCTAGATATGCCTAATTATCTCTAGTAGATTATTTTAAGCTAAGGATTGAGATTAAAATATATTTGATCTGTTTTGACAGGTTGATGGACCTGATTTCTATAGATGGTCATGGTAGTATTCATGGAACTGTTTATGTAGTGCCATCCATGTTATAGCGATCATGATCAATAACCATACCTTATGAGGGTTAGTTTCGGGATTGTAGAAAATTGATAGAGTTTCTTTTGTTAGAAATTGGGGTTTTAACATAGTAGAGAGTTGGGATCCTTGATTAGTGAACGATGATGATTTGCATGATGGCTTCTTCTTCTCTTCTAGTGTAATTCTACCATAGAGCTGTGAGACACTCAAACTCTAGGGCTGATTCTTGGATTCATAATTTGATCGAGAAGAAGGAAGAAAGCCTCCAACTTGCTCAACTTAGATCTTGCAAGAGAGAGTTTAGAAGATAGGAGAAGTGGCAAAAATAAGGTTCAAGTCCTCTTTACTTTCATTAATTTTTTATGATCAAACTGAGTTACAAATCTCTATTCATTAGTGTGAGGTCCGGCCTTTCACAATTCGAATTAGATTCCTCTTCAAGTTCGACGAGGATACATTTTTTTTTAAAAAAATAATTATGGCTAGCAAAAAAAACATAAAAAGCTAAAATCCTAGAGAATGTGGATCTCAACTTCTACGTTGATTTTGTCTCCAACCACTTTGCCTACTTTTATACGCTCTATTAAATCTTTCTTGAAAAGAAAATTTTTGACTTGATCAAGTCATTTTGGGTCCGAATGATGGAATTTGGTTCTAATCGCTCGGCGTGCTGCACCCTTAAGGGGTGCACTATATTGTAGAGCTTGAAAAATTACAGGATTTCAAAAAATTGCACTTTAATCGAATGTCGTACGGTCCAGTTATGCCCTTTGAAATTTTGGCTCGCGATTTGGCTTCCCGATGTGCTAGATCTTGCTCTTGGACCTTATCTAGTCTCCTCATAGTGATCAAAGTGATCGACATTGGGTTTAGTGGTCTTCATGGATCACCTAGAGCAAGTCCATCCTTAATTATCTACTACAGCCAACAACACCCCATCAAATCTGATCAGATCTAGCGAACTGTTATTAGATCTGAACTCGTCAATATAACACTCACTAATTTTTCAAAACAAAGAAAAGGAAAAAGAAAAAGAGTGTAAAATCGCTCATTGGGTAGTGTGGTTATAATGGATTCAATACCTTGCTTGGATTCAATTGCTTGCACAATAGACCATAGGAAGATTCATGTTATGAGTGTGGTATTTACTTCTCTTATTCTTAGAGATGGTATATAATGTAGTAGAAGTCTTGAGCATGAATTACTTTTACATCAGGTTAATGATAATGTTTTTATAGTTAAACATGTCCTTTTCTTGGTTAAATTTCTTTACTTTATTATCATTACCGTCTGCTAAAGCAAAAGGTGAATGTCGCATTAAAGGTTCTCAGTTCTCATTTTTATGTTTTTTTCTTTTATAAAGGTTCTCAGTTCTCATTTTTATGTTTTTTTCTTTTTATTTTACAGATATACCCTTTAGTGGAACCAACCAAGACAATCATAAATTTGAGAGTTGGGAACTACGAATGGCATGAATTTTTTCCTAATTGTAAGTTGCTGGTTACATTATGAAGCTGTGGTTGCTCTGTCCTAGTTTAAACTGCCTCTATTAAGTCACTTGTCAACTTGCAGTACAACATAATATAGGGGTCATCATAACAATTTGGGCACCGATTGTCCTGGTATGAAGAATCTTTCTTATACTGTTTTACTCCATTTTATAATCTCAAAGTGATCGTTTTAAGTTTTCATATCTAGGTATATTTCATGGATGCACAAATATGGTATGCCATTTTCTCCACTATATTTGGAGGTATTCATGGAGCATTCAGCCACCTGGGTGAGGTGAGTGTTTTGTGATCGTCGATTCACAAGATTTTCATGACAAACCTTTCAGTGGCAATTTATAATGTATATTTGCCCGAACACTAAGAAAATCCAGCATTTGAACGGCTTCCACGAAAGGCTATAAATCTTTGTATGATGTGTTCTCTTAAACCTTCTGGCTTTCCATAGATACGGACACTGGGGATGCTAAGGTCCAGATTTGAATCGGTGCCTTCAGCTTTTAGTGGAGGCCTTGTGCCTCCTTCTGAGGAATCTTCATCAAAAAGAAATCAGGTTGTATGCTAAGCCAATTTGCAAAGTGATAAATCATCCCGCATATTTTATGTTCCAAGTTTTTATGCACGCTGCAACCCTAAGTGCTATGTTATATCTATTGGAAACAATATACATGAATATTATGACTCAAGAAATAGCTATAGCCATGTCCTCTTTTCTACTGATTTTATAAGCCTCATCTTAGCAGGAAGAGATGGAAAGAGGGAACCTAGTGAAATTTTCGAATGTATGGAATGCATTCATCCAATCTTTACGGGAGGAAGACTTGATTAACAATTGGTTGAAACTACTACTAGTATCATTATTGAAATTTGTATAATGAAAATATATTATGTCATGAAGTTTCTTAATTTTCTTTTCGTTGTCCAGGGAGATGTCTCTCTTGCTTGTGCCATACACTTCAGATGACGTATCTGTTGTGCAATGGCCTCCCTTTCTTCTTGCTAGCAGGGTATATATAAAATCTCTCTTCTGTCGCTCATCTAATTTCGAAATGCCATGCTGAGCTATTGTTCCCTTTCAAACTATTAATTATATTTTGTGGAAATTACTAGATACCATTTGCACTTGACATGGCCAAGGATTTCAAGGGAAAGGATGCAGACCTAATAAAGAAGATCAAGAATGATCACTACATGTTTTCCGCAGTCATAGAATGTTATGAGACATTGAGAAAGATACTTGATGCCCTGTTGATCAATGAAGTGGATAAGCAGTATGTATAGTATATTCTGTCAATATGATATCCTGTCAATTCTTAAGCTGGAAAAATTTATTAACAGTTGAATGTCTGTTTCACTGGCAAAATACTGGTGCCCTGTTATTTTGGCAGTATTCTTTGCCCCCACTGATCTGATTTTATCCTTACTTGCAGAGTGTTTGAGGTTATATGTCAAAACGTGGAATCCAACATAAGAGAACATGAATTTTTGAATAATTTCAAGATGATTGAGCTGCCTCAGCTAAGCAACAAATTAGAGAAACTACTTTCCCTTTTGGTATCTCTTCATTACTCTAATTTTAACCTTTGTGTTTGAAGTTCCGGACCTGATTCATGGCAGTCATCTCTGAATAATCTTGTATTTCTTCAGAAAGGTGACTATGAAGACCTTGAATCGTATAAGACTCAAATCATCAATGTACTGCAGGACATACAGGAGATCATTAAACAAGATGTGATGATTCAAGGACATGAGTAAGATACGGCTGAACTGTCCTTCTTATTGCATGAAGAATATATACAGTGAGTCTTATACTTGTCTTTCACAGATATGTTGAAAGATCTCAAACGGAGAAAAAAAATCCACCGTTTGCAAATCTAAATCTAGAACTAATGAAGGATAAATCATGGAGGGAAAAGGTGCTCCTATCTTTATAATATTCTTTTGATTTACTTTTCTGAACAAGTATAGCATTATTTTCTCTAATTTTGTATTTATTTGTTAGATTGTGAGGCTTCATTTACTATTAACTGTCAAGGAATCTGCAATAAATGTGCCGATGAATTTGGACGCTCGGCGTCGCATTACTTTCTTTGCAAATTCCCTATTCATGAAAATGCCTCCTACTCCGAAAATTCGTCAAATGCTCTCCTTCAGGTAGGATTTCTAATATATTATTTTCAAATATGATACACATGAATTCTTCTTTTGTTAGGCTTATGATGATATGGAAAACAATTTTAAATTTGACCTTCTCAAAATTAAACCGGCATGCATCGGGATGGAGCTTGACATGGTCTCTGAGTCTTGCTGGTAGGGATTATGGATGTTGTTTCAAAGTCTCTTATTCTCTATATGCTGCAAGTTGCCAAGAATTAGCTATCTTTGGTTTTCAATTCCAGCTTTAGATTTAAACTTTTAGATGTGTCAAAGGCTGCATTCATTCTTCCAAACTAGTGTATGGATGCAAACATATAATTTGGTCTCCAGAAAGTGTTGTATGGTTAAGTTCAACATGCAAAAGAATAAAAACTGAGGGACAGCCCATAAAAATGTATAAATCATACAAGTTATAGAAAATCTTATTTTAAACCAAGACCATTGCACTGATTTTACTATCTGTCCTTGCTCTTTTTAACTTACCAAGGAATTATTCTTGAGTCCTTACATCCTTTTTCAAATTGATTCATTATCACATTAAGGTTGGAATGGGTTCCCTGTACATAGTGATTCAGAACAGTCTATGGAAGAGGATGGGTTTAAGTTAGGAGCACTGCTCCAAAGGGTTGTTGAAATTTTTGGTTTAGTTTCATTCAAATGAACTCAAAAAATAATTTTATTGTGGAAAATAAGTAATGAATAATTATTAGTTAATCTATGCTTTGGAATCTAGGGCCTAAATTCAGGTTTTATGGGTTTATACAATTGAAAAACAAAAATCAAGCATTGGCTGGAATTTCCTGGATAAAATCTGATATTTATATGATATCAAGAAAAAGCAATTTGAGATCAAAACAAGGAAGAAAACAGGGAAAAAAGAATCAAACATAAAAGAAAACAGAGAAGAAATAGCACAAAGCACAAAAGGTAATGGAACAAATAAAGGGAAAGGCAGAAAATTATACCAGCCTCGCTCCCTCGCCTAGGAATCTCACATAGGGTTGCAAGCCTCACCCTAGTTTTATGGCATCGCATCTTAGGAGGTTTGAAGTTTCATTCGCGTGAATCATCCCAATCTGATTACATAACCCAGATTACATAAAGAAAAAGGGAGCCTCAACAAGACTTTTTGACTCCCTAAAATACCCTTGAAGTACACCAGTTAGTATGCATGGTTACCATAGGCTGAACAGTGCATGAGCTGTTATCACTACAATGATGGGGCCCATCAAGCCATAAAAAAAAAATCTAAGTTCCTTTAATCTTGGCCCTCGATTCCATAATAATTTATTGAAACCAAAATAAGTAAATAACAACAACAACGAAGCATTAATTCCAAACTAGTTGGGGTCGGCTATATGAATCTTTTTTTTTTTTTATTCAGTTTGGTTTTGATTCATTTTCTATAGATGCAAAGATTTTAAATCTTTCTTTATCACTTTCTGCAACGTAATTTTTGGTCTACCTTTACCTCTTTCTTTTTACATGTATCAAGTCATTTCTTCACACAGGTGCATATTTAGGTTTATATTGCATATGTCCAATTCCAAACCATATAAGTCGTCCTCTTAATTTGTCCTCAATTGATTCTATCTTCATCTTTTTACGAATGACTTCATTTCTTATTCTATCTTTTCTTGTATTGTAATATATTCATTTCAACATTCTTATTTCAGCCACATTCATCTTGTGTATGTATACTTTTCTAATTGCCTAACATTTTTTACCATAAAGCATTGTTGATTTTATAGCTGTCCTATAAAATTTTTTCTTCAATTTGGTAAGTACTCTACGATCATGTAATATTCCAGTTATACTTCTCCACTTCATCCGACTTGCTTTAGTCTTATAAACAACATCATCCTCAATCTTTTTTTCTTATGAATAATCGATCCCAAATATTAAAAATGATCATATTTAAGAACTTCATGGTTCTCAATTTTTTTACTCTACATTCATCTCTATTTCGAATTGTATTAAAATTACATTCCATACATTCTGTTTTTATCCTAATTAATCTAAAACCTTTAAATTCTAATGCATTTCTCCATGGTTCTAATTTATAATTAACCTCATCCTTAATTTCATCCACTCGTATTATATCATCTACAAATAATATGCACCATGAAATATCATCTTGAATATATCTAATAAGCTCATCCATAACTAAAGCAAAAATATAAGGATTAAGAGCAAATCTCTGATATAAATATACTGTAATAGAAAATTCACTAATATTACTATCAGTAGTTCTTACACTTGTAATTGCGCCATCATACATAACTTTTATTATATTAATATAGCTAACGAGCATTCTTTTCTTTTCTAACACTCGTCATAAGATTTTTTTTAGGGACTCTATTATATGCTTTTTCTAAATCAATAAAAACCATATGAAGTTCTTTGTCTCCTTTCTCTATACCTCTCCATTAATTTTCTAAGGAGGAAAATAGCTTCTATAATCGATCTTTCTGGCATAAAATCAAATTGATTCTCTGATATTTTTGTAGTACATTCCAAAGTTTCATAGTACGACATAAGTTTGATATCACGATAATTAGAGTAGTTTTGAATATTTCATTTATTCTTATAAGTTAGTATTATAATACTCTTCCTCGATTCATGAAGTATCTTTTTAGTTTCTAAAATCTTATTAAATAAATTTGTCACCCAAGTTACTCCAAAATTACCTAAACATTTCCAAACCTTGATAGGAATCTTATCAGGTTCCACAGATTTTTTTATTTTTATTTTATTCAGAGCATCTTTTAGCTCAGAAGTTCTAATTTAATGAGTATACGCCATAACTTTATCCTTAATAGAGCTAGTAAGGCATCATAAATTATTTATGTGATTTTTATTTAATAATTTGTTAAAATAACTTTTCTATCTTTCTTTGATCTTGTCCTTCTTAACCAAAACTCTTTGATCGTTATCTTTAATATATTTAACTTAAGCCATATCTCTAATCTTTCTTTCTTTTACTAAAATAAGTAGAAATAAAATGAAAATAAAGAAAGTTGGCAGCTATAATTAAATCTAATAAGTTGGTAGCTATAATTAACTCTAATAAAATCCTAACTCCTATGGTCTTTCAATGCACAGTGACATAATCTTGGATCCAAGGTTTATCATACCGACCTGTATCGTCCGTTCCATATTATATCAGTAAGGTACTACAGGTACGGAAGTTCAATTTGGTATGAACTAAACTGCTCCAAACCAAGCAGTACCGACCTGTACCATCTGGTACTGAATGGTATTATGTCTAAGAGTGAGAAAAACACTGTCTCAATATAAGTGTGTACTGTGTCATGCCGACCCATGTTGTATCAAACTAGTAATATACTAGTATGGTTCTCGATACCAGATTTGCAGACCTTGCTTGAATCCTAATCACATAGATTCTTTTGACAAAACTACAGATGTTTTAGGTTTGATTGAGGATATTTTGATCTAGACATGGCATGACTTTTTCCTCAAACTTTAACTATTTGGTAAAGGTTTGAGTTGCAATTTGAAAAGAATGGACCCTTCCTGAGGTTAAGTTCAGGTGCCGATCCAATCAACATGACTAGAATTTGGCACATGCGATGCAAGGGACTAATTTTATGGATGTGCTATTGCATATGGTTCCATTACATGTAGCGTATTCAAGTCAAAGAGAGAGTGCTATCATATCTTTTAATCCTTGAATAGTTGTGTTCCTATCACATGCAATGCATTTGGTACTTCATTTTTGCATTATCCATGAATATTTGTTGTACCAAATGGCGGTCTTACTGATCTAATTAAATATACAGTCAGTTTATTTCTTAAGCAAGTTAGGATGATTGCATTTATTGCTTTCCAAAATATAAATTGGATAGAATTGTAAAGATAAAAGGAGAACTAAGGGTAAAATTTGGAAGAGGAAAACAGAGAGCATACTCCTTTGATTGGAGCTGAAGAGTCAGGAAATTGTGCTATAATTCTTTTGTGTATCTGTATTAGAAAGGCTTGTTTTTTGATCTGAGGGAGAACCTACTCAGTTGCCAGTGATGCAGCCTTTTGTTGATTGAGAGCCGAAATTATGTTCTAGGGTCCGGTTTAGTTTCAGATTTACTTCTGAGTTATTTTGATGATAAATAACAAAAACCTTTACCCGAACTAAAGGGGAGAAGAAAGAGGAGATGGGAGAAGAAGTGGTTAGAGAATGACAGAAAGCTGGAAGAAAAGAGGGAATAGAATAGAACACTCACGGAAAGAAGAAAGATGATTCTTTGTTCTGAAAGACCCAAAAATTCTATATTTCTTATGTTATTGAACAGGACTTGATTAATAATAGATACCGAAAAATGACTGGCATTTGGTTTATTGGGAAAGGAGAGATGGAATGGATGGAGATGAGTGTAAAGACTCCCAAATGAGATTGGGTGTTTGTTCATGCTTCTCTCCTCTCTCCCTCTCTTTCCTCTTTTTTTTCCTTCTCCCCCCTTACAGGCCCTAATGAAAGGTTACAATATTTAAACAGACAGTGATGTTTCAATTTTAAGTTAACAGGCAAACCATATTCTTATCTGAGCCTTCCAAACTAGAGGTTAGATAACTTAATTTCATTCATAAAAGCAAAATGGATTCTAAAACCAAAAAATAGAAACCTAAAATTGTGACATAGTAGATTATGCCATCTAAGCTAGAGGTTCACGTATACTTCACCAATAATTCGAATGAGACCATCTAGGCTACCTGGATATAGTTCCATATGAATTTAGAACTAATATCTTCACATTCAAATTCAATAGAAAATTCAAAGCCATATTAAAGCTTGAATGAAAATTCATAATTGTAGGAAAAAGTTCTATACATATAGGTTTTCAGTCATTAAAGCTTGCATACACATTCAGAAATAACATTCTGAAAACCTGTGTTTTGAATTTATGAGTAGAAACCAAAGCATAATATCAAACTAACATAGTGCTATCTGCCAAACTTTCATGGAAGAATAGATTTTGCAACTAATGTAGATTTCTGATTCTTGAATAGGTTTTGCAACGAACTGTAGATTTCTGAATTTGGAATGACTTTTTTGAAACTGAATCCAATTGTGGAGACCAAAATTTTAGAAGAAATCCTTAGTTTTGGAAATTATTCTGAGATTTAAACCCTCAAATTAACACGTAAGCTTGAAATTGATACAATATTCAGAAGCCATAAAGGGAACCCTCTGGCTTGAGTGTTTAGAATTTAGAGTTTCAAAATGATACCTGGGTTTGGAATTGATTACATGGTTCAAAACAATATATAGGAGCAAGTTTCTCAATACCAATTTGTTACCTATGCTAGTACTATGTTAATACAGTGTTGGTACAAGTTGGTTCTGTGCACCAACTCTTGGTATGTCTTTCATACCAAGAATTGGTTTGGTACTTGTTTGGTACAATACATCTGATACAAGGCAATATGCCCCAATGTGGCAAACTTTTGCTAGGAGTGATATGGTATTATGGTTTATTTAACTTTCTATTATGCCAGCTTTTGGAGGTGTCCAAAAGGTCGATATTTCTTACTCTTCTTTCTTACCATACAATTAATGCTAATTAGATCAAAAACAAATTTCAGCTTATCTCATTTGGCATCTCACCAACGCCAGTTCCTACATGATTTATGGTTCTAATGTACAATTTATTTGTCTGATTTAGTGTTTTGACTCCATATTATAAAGAAGATGTACTCTATTCTGAAGAGGAACTCAATAAAGAGAATGAGGATGGTATATCAATTTTGTTTTATCTTCAAAAAATATATCCAGGTAGCTGTTGAATTCCTGATACTATCTATTTGCAGAAAGAATCAACTTTCATTATCGGTCAGTACAAACCATAATGCTGTATTCTCTTATCACTGCAATTTAGATGAATGGAACAATTTCGTTGAGCGCATAGGTCACCCTCCAAAGGATGATGACTCACTGAAAGTTCGTCAGTGGGTATCGTACAGAGGCCAGACACTTTCCAGAACAGGTATACAGAATTTTAATGGTAAAATTCTAGCTTGTCTCAAGATACTGCCTTGTTGTCCTCTAAATAACAACTGGGTATCATCTGCATTTGTCAGTGAGAGGGATGATGTATTATAGGCAGGCCCTTGAGCTCCAATGCCACCTAGACTCGGATGAGGATAGGGGTCAGTTACCACTTACATTGCTCCTTTCTGATATACCTTCTGATTTTTATCATCCTCCAGGCTTCTTTCCTTGAAGATATCATTGTTAAACAAAAGATTGATTTCAATAATTTGAATGCTACTCTGCAGCTATTTTGGATGGCACCAGAACAATTACACCAGATGGGAACAATCATATCCAGAATTCTTCTGCTGCACGGGCGCAGGCTATTGCTGATATAAAGTTCACTTATGTTGTTTCTTGTCAGATCTATGGAATGCAGAAAAAGTCCACTGATTTACGAGATAGAAGTTGCTACCAGAACATTCTTAACCTTATGATATTGTAAGCACCTAAATTTTTGCATACATAGTTTTTAACTACAATATTAATTCAACATTCCTTAAACTGTACAGGTACCCATCACTACGTGTTGCTTATATAGATGAGAGCGAGGAAACAGTCAATGGAGAATCAGTGAAGTGTTATTATTCTGTTCTTGTTAAAGGTGGTGATAAGTTTGATGAGGTATTGCATCTCCAAACTTGTGAAAGTAAATGACTTGAGATATAAAGTCATTTGATTTAACACAAGTTTTAGTTCTTGTATACCGTTTAATTTATGATGATCCTGTTGCATTTTGTAATAGCCAAACTGTATGTGCTAAAATTGATAACATCCATGATGGAGCTTGGAAAGGAACTGTAGTAGCTAGTTGTAAGCTATGCATGCATACGTATAAAAAGAGTGTGTGTGTGTGTGAATTATGAAATGTTTTGCATCAAGGCATTGTTAGATAATTTTATTTATACCTTAGCCATGATTTGTGTTGTAGTTTTCAGTTTTGGCATTCCTCTCTGCAGAGTTCCATGTTGCCATGTCGGTGTCACTTATTAAACTTGCGAGTGCTTGATTTATAGCAGATGTTGTGTATAAGATCTTTTATTGTATTTTTAAACATGAAGTATATACAAGATTTTAAATCTTAGGAATGAGGTGTTCTAGTTTTTCCATGAAATAGGATGTGTCACCATCCCTCCCTAGCTTGACACCAGGGGCAAGGGATATCATAGGACATGCCGATTGGGATGCTTGGATGATGGCATGATAGTTCCATCCCAATACTTAGGATAATAACCTGTCCTCGCATCCCACGAGATGTCTTGCCGGGATTTGAAATCATGTTTTATTATAATTTAGTTTTTGCTACTTAAAAATTTTAATAGACTTGTGAATTTTGAGAATCCAAGAGTTTTGAAAATTGTTGACTGGACATGCGAATACAATGGTTCTGAGCATGTTACCATTTGTCTTTATAATATTGGCTTGACATTTCTAATCAAGGTCTATCTATTCTTATACGATGATTAATCCCCTAAGACTGCAAGAGTTTTCATCAATCAGATTTAGGACTTCCAAGTTGGAAGGCAGGCGAATGTCTTCAGGTAAAAAAAAGAGCAGTAGTTTATTTGGAAGTTCCCTCCCATTAGTTTACTGTACTGCTTGTCTGATCACTTTTATGCAAGGTTTGAAAAGCTGAGCATGCCAGCCCCGTCCAGGATTGAAATGATTAGGGCAGAGCTGCTGATCTTATGGTTAAAAACTTTTAACTGGTTCAAGAATGTTTACTTTATTGTACTCTCATGTTTAAGTAACTCTCTCAGACCTCAAGAACATTGAGGATGATAAGAGGTAGAGAAGTGTTCTACGGTTCTTTGCAACAGTATGAACTGTGAAGTTTATTATCTTTCAGAGAATAAATAAGAAGACTTGCAATAAAAATAATACTTTACCTGTATGTTCAGACACCTTATATATGACCGTAATCCTACTGAACATCTTCCATCTATGTTTCATTTTTTCCTTCCACCCCAATGACCATATAAAGGTGAGTCCAAATATTTTTGGCTCATTTGGTTATGATGTTCGACATTAACCAAAAAGAGATTTTTTTGGTAAATATCTTGTTTTTTGATTCATGTAGGGAGTTATTTTCTAATTTTATGTATAAAAGGTTTGGCATATAAAAGCTGATAATAGGTAGAGAAAAGCAAGGAAACAAATATCATGACTTTGTCAAGTTATTCCAGTTTTCTCGCATGTGCATTTATTAAACATTTATTAAATATCATGTGCCATATGCAAATACGATCCTATTCTGTATGCTGATATTTTTTCACTTTCAAATTGTAGCTAAAGAACTTTTCCTTCCTCTTTTCTAATTTGCTACTGGCTACATGCTTGCAAAATCTAGTAGTGATTTTGTTGATCCCACTATGTATAAAAGAACAGATCATAATTATAAAGAGAACATGTACTATTCAATATGTATATGAATTTAGAGCATATGCATAAAGGTGTCAAACAGGATAGGTCGGTCACGGGCCGTGCTGGCAAGCCCACCAGACTAGTGAGGTGGCCCAACACGGCCTACAGGCCTGGCCCGAGGTGGGCCGTGCTGGACTGGGCCAACCCAAGTGCCTCACAGGTCAATTCTTGTGCTGCTCCATGTGCCAACCTATCTTTTTTTAATATAATTTAAAGAAAATAAATTATAGACGTACCTTTGTGGGTAGCCAAGTGGCTTGTTGTTGCAATCACATCATCTTATTGCTCTCTTGCTTAATTCTTTTCTTTGTTTTCTAGCTGTTTGGAGGAAAGTCTTCAATCTTTATATTTATCTTTTGTCTGACACGGCTTAGGCCCTGAGTTATCGAGCCCAGTGGACCAACCTTTCGGATAAATTTTTATTTATTATTTTTATGATTTTAAATCAATTCTGACGATACTAAATAAAATCAATTAGATGTACTTATCTTTTTTGGAAACTTATTGTTGGTGCGACCTATCACAATCATTCCTCTCATTTGGCCTCCAGGATCGTGATGAGTTGCGCCGTCTTTCATGTTTGACCTTCCACTACTCATTGTCATTTGGAAGGGACTCTTCATCATCATTTTTCTAACTTGGCATCCTGTCTTCTGCATCGTACTAGCTCTTGAAGTAGACTAGCATCTTCACCATATCGGGCTTCAATTGGTTCCTATTATTGAATACATGCCTTTCTGCACTAAAAGTATATTCTGATGCTACTGTAGATACCAAAGAGATTAGTAGATCATGAGCCATGGTGGCAAGCATAGGATAATTATTCTCATATACTCGCCACTAGGCTAAAATATCAAAATTATTTATTTCTTTCTGAGTTAGGAAGTTTATAAAATCATTATTCAAATAAAAATTTAATTCATTAGATGAAGATAATAAAGTGATAGTTCTTTATTTTTTAAATAAAGTTCAAAATTGACCACCACTACTGCCCCCACTACTACTCGGGACTGGTCCTGAAGTAGAGGATCTTTTATTTTTGTTATATTTTGATCATATAATACAAATATTTTATTTACTGGATTACTAATTTCATCTTTAAATTTATTTCTATTTACTTCATAATTCATATTTTTATAATTGCCTCTAATATTATATATAAACCATCTAATTTAACTCTAAGATTCATAATTAAAGCTAATCAATGAAAATATAAAATTTCTTCTCAATATTTATTAAATTTTATTTTCATTGATAAAATTATATCTTCAAAACATTCAACTTCCCTATATTATGAAAAACAGTTAGTAATATTATATATTTGCTGACAAACTATAGGAAAGGTAGGATAATAAGTACTAAATAACATATTAGTAGCTTCGTAAAAATATTCAAAAAATTACATAATAATTCTAGAAGTATTCCAATGAAAATCTAATGTAGGTTCACTAGGGAAGTGATTATTATAAAACATAGTAATAATATCTTTACATTCAAAATATAATTGTAGCATTAAATATATAATTCCATCTATGTTTTCATCTAACAAAAGTTATTTATAGTTTAATCCATGGGCAATACATAAAGCTTTAAATTCTTATCTTCTAACTCCTAAGGATTGTACATATTTAATAGCATCTCTAACTTTACCTATATATGATTCAATAACTTTTAAGCCATCTTGTGTAATTAAATTTATAATATGATATGTACATCTAATATGAAATAATTTTTCATTTAAGATGGGATGCAGATATGGTTTGAGTAATTCAGCAACAACAATTATTAGATGCATGCAATGTATGAATGTTCAATTAATTTAAAACTAAGAATTTTTTTTTTTGTATTACCCAGTCGCAATCAATAAAATACGCGGTAACATAAATATAAGATAATTCAATAGCACTAATTCAAATGTTAGATGTACTTGCTATTCTACCATCAAAATTTTTAAAATATAAAATTATATTTTTTATATAATCAAAATATTGTTTAAAATAATCAAATTTAGTAGAATTTTAGAACACTTTTTTCAACACAGGATTTAGAGCAGTTTTCATATTTTTTTCAAATATTGAATTTTTAGTAAAAGTAAAAGGCATTTCACTACCTACAATAAATTTTGATAATTCTTTTCTATTTAATTCTTAAGAATAAAAAAATTTTTCTAACTCACCTCTTTGTCCAAGTCTAATTTGAGATTGGGTGGTGTGATAAACTATACTCTTATGCTTCTTCCAGTGTCAGATTAGGTGATCGGTTTTTCCCTAAGTATCATAGTTGTAGTCCTTTTTACAGACAGTAACCCCTTGCCAGCGATTTTTTCGATATTGAAGTACAGTTAAACTCTACAAGTCTTGGTTTTAGCCCTGAACTTGGTGGTCAATGTAGCATCAGTGGCAGTAATGGACTCGGGGACACTAGCTCCATTCTGTAACTGATGTGCCTCATATTCTGTCGTGTCGATATGGAAGTCAAAGAACTTTTGTCCATAGGGTGGGTGAGAGCTACCAACACCAGACATCGTTGATTGTAAAGGATAGAGAGTAAGAGTAGAGACTAGAGAGATTAGGACAGCTAGCTAGAAACTAGAAAGAAATTAAGATAGCTTAGGAGGATTAGGAAGGCTTGTAGGAAGATGAAAAGGGTTTAAAAGAGCTTAAGAGAGCTTGTGGTTTAATATGGGGTGAGGGAGAAGGGTTGGAAGCTATTTATAGAGGTTTGAGGGTTTTCAAATAATCCATATAACCTTTGAAGCTAGTTGTTTATGGCTATTGGAAAGGGCAAATAAGTCTTCTTGACCAAAAGACTAGAATACTCTTGAAAACTAGCCATTTATGGTAGTTGGAAAGAAGCAAAATGAGAACTGGATGGAAATACCCCCAAATTAGCCATTTTAAGGCAATTTGGGGGTAATTAAAAAATAAATAAATAAAAAAAAAACACCATCAAGCTAGGTTTGTTCGGTGCATGCCCAGCCGATCATGCCTGACAAGCCTAACGAGCGTATCGCAAGCCGACCCATTAATGCCACCCGGGCTTTTTCGTGGGCTATCAACCGTGCCATGCTAGCCCATGACAAGCTGCCATGCTAGCATGGCTCGCAGGCCTCAGGGGGCAACCCAGTTGGCATGGCTATTATAGCAGTTGTGCCATGCTAGGCCAGGCCAATCTCATACTGAGTCCGATCCATTTGACACCTCTACATTTGCATAAATAACTCGCATATTTCTTCACTTTAATAAGACTATGCTTTTAAGATTTTTTTAATAGTTTGAACTATATCCCTTTCCATGGTATTATTTATGGATTTTGTCATGGTTATTAGGAAATTTATCGCATCAAACTGCCTGGAAAACCTACAGATATTGGTGAAGGAAAACCTGAAAATCAAAATCATGCCATAATTTTCACCAGAGGGGAAGCACTTCAAACCATTGATATGAACCAGGTAGGGCTTTCAATCATCAGTTAAACAATCGGTATGGCTATTGTTTATTTCTTTTTGTTTTTCCAGGATAATTACCTTGAAGAAGCATTCAAAATAAGAAATGTTTTAGAGGAGTTTAAAGATCAACATGGGCGACGTCATCCTACAATATTGGGTCTTCGAGAGCATATTTTCACTGGAAGGTTAGTTATGTACAAATAACATCTTTTTTTATTTCAAACTGTTTAATAGTTTACTGAATCACATTTTTCTAGGATTTTCTTAGTGACTTGCACACAACACATTATCCTAGCTTTATAATGAAATATTTTAGTTTTAAATCATTTTCTCCTTTTTCTATTTCAGTGTTTCTTCTCTTGCCTGGTTCATGTCCAACCAAGAGACCAGTTTTGTGACAATTGGGCAACGAATTTTGGCAGACCCTCTCAAGTACAGTACCCTTGGATAAATTACATTTCTTTACCTCTTTAAAATATATTGCTATTATACATTTTCATGTGCACCAATATACATGTATATAGTCTATTGTGTTGTGAATATGTATATGTGCATGCTTGTACACAAACACATCATAGCTACCCAAGTCTGCTTTTGTACATACATAGACATGCAAGATGACTGTTAAGGTACATATTTTTTAAATCATCATCCTCTGAAGAACAGATCTTAAAGGAGAGTACAGTATATAGGCCCATATCATGATTTATTGATCTATACCAGTGCCATCACTTTGATACTCATCAGTTATGCTTCTAGATATGGCAATAGGGTTCTGCATGGAAGATACTGATGTGGGCACCCGCAAACCATGCCAAAAACTAACATAGTAGATGATGGTAATATCATACGAATCAGCAGTTTAATCCTTGTTTTATCAAAAAGCTAGCCTCTATAATGGAAATTGGCAACTGTTAAAAACTGTTGTCATCCTCTTAGTAGTCTCCAATATTGACCTTGGTAGATACTCAAAACAGATATTAGTGGCATAGACCAAGTGACAAAAATACCCCACACATGTAAAACTATCTAGTGCATTACATGGGGGTAATCTTGTCATTTTCCAGTTGGAGCAACACACAAAGTGGTTCTGGTTATAACACCATCCTATATCTGTATATACATACATATGTGCTTGCAAAAGGACACTATACCTTTCCTACCATTTGGCATCTTCCCAAATCTTATTATGCTTCTTTTTTTTTAAGAATTCAACAGTATCAGCATGGTCTTTTCAGAGCCACCTTCATTCAGTTTCTTCTCTGCCAGGCATATTTGTAACAGGCTTCTTTGTGACGTTCATCACCAACCTGGATGGAGGATGCTGCTGCTTTGTTAAATCCCACTTTTGTCGTTATATTGGATTATTAGTTCATTCATAGTAGAGTTTATTCTAGTAGCATCAGCATTGAAGCATAGACCTAATTACAGAAGAGGTAACATGGAGAATGATGGGTTTGTTAAGAGTCTTTATCTACTTCTTGATCAACTTCTGACTCTGCACCAGCTTTCACTTGATCAGTTCTATAGTTTTATCCACTATATCTATCCACTAATCATGGGACTATGTTTCATTTGGCTCTAACTTTTTCCTGCCCTTAAGATGAACACAACTCGAAGTATCATAAATTATCATCTTACTTCTTCAACTAGACTCTCTACAAGTCTAGAAGTATTTTGGAGGGTTTGTCCTTTTAGATTGCGCAAGCTAATACCGTGATCGATGAGGTAGATGTCCATACCCACCAACCAAGATTCGTCGTATCGAGAACCGATATGGTTTGGTACGGAGTGTATCATATTAAACCGACAATGCACCGATCAGATAAATTAGGAGGTCTCAACCTATGAACCATTCCGTTCCATTTGTATTGAATTGAACTAGATGATACGGCACGATACAGGGTAGTTCGGTATGGTTTAGGGTTGTTATGGGGTAGTTTGAGGCAGTATGGGATGGTTCACCTTTGTTCCAAACTAAACCACCAAACTATACCGATTCCAACATGATTTGTTCAGTTCAACCTGAACCACTCACTTGGTTTCATACGATTCGACCATCCTTATTGCCAACTTTCTAAATAGGATTCACAGCAAATCCTTTTTTGCTTGAATTTGCCTTGACTAGTAAGTTACAACCAATTTTAGAGGGTTGATTTCAGGCTAAGAGCTTGCCATAAAATTGCAAATTCCTCCTTGGAACCTTCTCAACTTTGGTTTTTCCTCAACAATCAACCCCGTATTTGAAATTAAACACAATTTCCTATGATTTTCCTCCTTTTCATATCAGTTTGTGTTAAAGCATGCAATATTTGCCATCTTTTTAGAATTGTTTCACTTAAATCATCCGATGGTTGTTAGAAGATTTTAAATTAAGCTTTTTTTTCTTGACACTATGCTCTTTACCCTTGCTTTTTTATCTAATGTATGTATCTTGAATTTTTTTATTGTTCTAATTGGGTGTCAAAATTTGCCATTTGAGCATTCAAGCAATCACTTAAATAGCCATAAGGTGCTTGTTGATTAGAATTGTTAATAATCTTTGCTATCTCAAGTAGGGAGTTAACTCGGATTGGGCTCAACTCAAATTCTGCCCGCTTGTAGCGTTGGGTTAAGGTTTTATAAACTTCGGTTAAGGATGGGCTCAAAAGTCCTAACATGACCTCAAGTAGGGTTGGATTAAGGTTGGGTTGACTTTCATTCGTACCCAAACTTGATGCTAACCCAATTGATGTCCGACCAACTCAATCCAGCCTGACTTAACGTATAAAAATTAACTAATTCACATTTATATTTCAGCAAAATTAGTTCAATAAAAATATTCCAAACCTTTTTCCTATTTTAAAATTTCCATTTTACCCAATTAACATGGCGTGGCTCAACTCAACATGACTAACCTGCCCTAACTTGGCCAACCCAATCAAATCTGAATTTAGCTTATGATGGAGCTTAGAAGGAAAGAAAAGCAAGAATTTCAATTATTCTATGTTACACAAGACTCAAGCATTTTAAAGACCAGCTAGTAATTGTTTTAAGATATTAAACAAGGTTTGCAGGTACTTTGATAAGGCAAATTTCATGTTGTTTTAAGATATTAAACAAGGTTTGCAGGTACTTTGATAAGGCAAATTTCATGGAAAAATTAACCCGTAGCCCTTGGACCAACCCATTTATCATTTAGGTCCTATTAAGTAGGCTCTTGGTATCCTATACTTGGTATACCTGACCATCATACTTGGTCCTTAGCAATATAAATGTGTATAAAGCCAGCATGCCTGTAGTCATAACTGTGTAAAAACAAGGCCCAACCATGTATTAGGGATCTACACTAAATAAAACTTGTCCAAGGAGTAATTGCAAATGCCAGTCAGTCAAGTGTTGAGAATCAATTTGTGCAATTTTCTTCTTGTACTATTATAGTCTAGAATGGGAGTATAAGTGATGAAATGTATATGATGAGAAATGATTGCATTTGGTCAATCATTTTTTCTAGTAGTTTACTATTTATTGCGTATCGTAACTTATTTTAATCGTGGGATGTTTGGAATCTTTTGAAAGATAGAAATTTGAAAATGTCTAGATTATTAATCCTTATTTTTAAGACATAATTTGTGTTTTTTTTTGTGTGTGTGCAAAATTACATCATTTGGACAAATGTTTTTTTGTCTTAATAGGCAAGGTTGCAACGGTTGATTTGGGCATATGTTTAATTATTTCATTCGTGTATATAATTATTAAAATCATTAAAGAATTTATCCTATGATATTGGGAAGAAAAAAGGAGTGGATTTCAATATGAACATTGATTTATTATCCATTTCCTAATGAACATCAAACATGTGTATGGATTCTAATCTCATGATTATAATTAATTTTATTCCTAAATGATGTATGCAGTACAAATGTTTTATACATAACGCAACATACATACGATCTTTATGTGTGTAACTGTGGATAGTGTGCTATGTATGCATATATATAATTTTCATTCTTCAAAACTGTCTATTTCTAATTAAATGGTTTTCCAGGGTTCGATTCCATTATGGTCATCCTGATATTTTTGATAGAATCTTTCACCTTACAAGAGGTGGCATAAGTAAAGCTTCAAAGGTGATCAATCTCAGTGAGGACATATTTGCAGGTAAGCTTATGCATGTTAAAGGCCCATAGATTATTATATACTTTGCTACAGTTAATTATGTGACTATTCTTAGGGTTCAATTCAACTTTACGTGGGGGAAATGTCACACATCATGAATATATGCAAGTGGGTAAGGGACGTGATGTGGGGATGAATCAAATTTCTCTTTTTGAGGCGAAGGTGGCAAATGGAAATGGAGAACAGACATTGAGTCGTGATGTTTATCGTTTGGGCCGAAGATTTGACTTCTATAGGATGTTGTCTTTCTACTTCACCACTGTGGGCTTCTACTTTAGTAGCATGGTGAGAATACTAAAACATTATATTGTATCATCTATCTTACCACAAGTCCTCTCTAAGTTAAATTGCATGTTATGGTATTGCAATATTTAGAGTTTTGGATTTATAGTAGTATCAAGGTGTTGTGCTTGACTAGTTAACTTGTAAACTGTAACTTAGAAATCAAAAAAGAATACTGACTTTCGGAGTTCATCCTTTCTTGCAATGCTAAAATTATGTTGGACATGGAAATCAGTTTTGGCAAGGATAAGGGAGTGTATTTGTGGATTAGACCAACTAAAGTGAATATACCAGGCTTATCTTTGTTTCTAAAGTCATAAAATATGGCAGTAAAGTCTGCCAACTAGTACAGAAAGGCCTCAAGAAAAAGTGATACATGTTAAAATATAGACTATATTGCATGCTGAGGGAATGATACATACTGAAAAGCCATAATTATGCCAAGAAAATGATAAGATAGCTATCAAAAATATTAAATTTTTCTCAGAAAATTATTTGCATTATGTTAAGCAACAAAAGAACTCTTTGAATCATTTGAAATTGAGCCAAAGCCAAAAATTATGGCGCTTTTCGAGTTGCATCCTACTGAAATACTGTGTCCATCAAATGAAGGCTCTGTTTGGATTGGTTGTTGGGACATCTTTAGGAGGCTGTTGGCCATCAGCTATGTGAGATAGCTATTGGCCAGCAGCTGGGGCAACAGCTAATCGAAACAAGCCCTGACTCTTAGTATCAACAGCTATCTAGGCTGTTTGTAGCTTGAGTTCCAGATTTGACAGCAAGTTTTCTTTTTATATATCTATGTATAGGCAGGATACACTTCTCATTGGAACACACAATTACAAATCCTTGCCAACGGGGCTAGAAGCATCTGTATGCTAAGATGACAGGATCAGATCCATGCTTGTGAACTTACCATATAAACCATTAACAAAAAGTAGAATGTAGAACTGTATTGTGGCAGACAAGCAATTCACACTTCTTACTGTCAGGTTACAGTACTTACTGGTTTATCTGTTTACGGTACTTACTGCGTACTTACTGCATACTTTCTCGGACTGTCAGGTTACAGTACTTACCGTGTATGTCTTCTTGTATGGACGGCTGTATTTAGTCTTGAGTGGCCTAGAAAGGTCAATTCTGGAGGATCCAAGTATTCAGCAAAATAGCAAGTCTCTTGAAAGTGCTCTTGCTTCCCAATCTGTTTTCCAGCTTGGCTTGTTACTGGTTTTGCCTATGGTAATGGAAGTCGGCTTAGAGAAGGGATTTCGCACAGCCCTGGGTGAGTTCATAATCATGCAGCTTCAACTGGCCTCTGTTTTCTTCACCTTTCAGCTTGGAACCAAGGCTCACTATTATGGGAGAACAATATTGCATGGAGGGGCTAAATATAGAGCCACAGGACGTGGGTTTGTGGTATTTCATGCAAAATTTGCTGATAATTATCGGTTATATTCCCGCAGTCATTTTGTCAAGGGGTTAGAGCTCATGATACTGTTGGTTGTATACGAAGTCTATAGTCAATCATACCGAAGTTCAACTCTGTACTTGTTCGTCACAATTTCCATGTGGTTCTTAGTTGCGTCATGGTTGTTTGCACCTTTCGTGTTCAATCCCTCAGGATTTGAGTGGCAGAAGACGGTCGATGACTGGACGGACTGGAAAAAGTGGATGGGAAACCGAGGTGGAATTGGCATTCCACCTGACAGCAGTTGGGAATCCTGGTGGCAGGGTGAACAAGAGCACCTAAAATACACTAGCATCCGCGGACGAGTGCTTGAAATCATCTTGGCTCTTCGCTTTTTGATATACCAATATGGAATTGTTTACCACCTGAACATAGCCCATCACAGCCGAAGTGTGCTGGTAATTTTATTTCCATAATATGCTAAGCTTTGGTCTCTTTGGAACTCTACATCTAATCTTATGCTCTACCATCTCTTATGCTCTGCTATGGTGTCTTAGGTATATGGACTATCATGGTTTGTCATGTTGACCGTTCTAGTGGTTCTAAAGGTATGCTTTTAATGCTTGCAATTAGGTGATAGCTTTTATCTTATTGCACCATATTATAGATGTAATTTAACAGATGGTGGATACCTGCTCCATTAGAGGCATTTGTTTCTTCTCTGATGCTATTTATTAACCAAAACAAAAGAAGCCATCTTTCTGTCCTTGCTGGCAGAAGCATATTATAATCATTTTGAACTTCTGTTGTTCCATCATGCATTTCGATTGTATTAATCTATCTTCTTTTTGTTTCAGATGGTTTCGATGGGAAGGCAAAAATTTGGTACGGATTTTCAGCTTATGTTTCGAATCCTCAAAGGCCTTCTCTTCCTTGGATTTGTATCTGTGATGACTGTCTTATTTGTTGTCTGTGGCCTCACAATATCTGACGTGTTTGCTGGGATACTTGGCTTCATGCCAACTGGCTGGGCTCTTCTTCTGGTGAGAGCTTCCATCTCATCATTGCGTCATCAAAATTATGACCCATTATATCAAATTAATCTACCGCCTAGTGCTAATTCGATTCTATGAACATGGCTCATCAGATAGGACAAGCATGCAGAACCCTCGTGAGAAGGATGGGATTCTGGGACTCAATCATGGAGCTGGGAAGGACTTACGAATATATAATGGGAATCATAATCTTCACGCCCATCGTTGTGTTATCATGGTTTCCTTTTGTTTCAGAATTCCAGACACGATTGCTCTTCAATCAAGCATTCAGTCGAGGCTTGCAGATCTCCAGGATCCTTGCAGGGAGGAAGGCAAATACCATCTAAAGGTTCCATGGCCCGCATCACAGAAACCTCGCTCTGTACTTGTTCGTATGGATCATATCATTCTCGCAGCGAGATGGACTCCAGATTTTTTATGCTTCTGTGTTGCAGCCGCCTCTTCTTCAAAGATGGAAGTAGAACATGTTTTTTTTTTTTTTTTTTTTTTTTTTTAGGGGTTGGAAAGCTGGAATTCATCTTACAGACCCTAGCCTGATGGCATGAATGTTGAATGTTATGTTATCGTCTTGAATTTAACTTGTTGCATGCCATGCTATGATTGATCTTTCCTCTGTGCCGACCGACCGATGCCACGTCAACTAGTACTTGCCACGTCAGGGAAAAAAAAAGAGGGGGGGGGGGGGGGGGGGCGGGGGGAATCCATTATAATTCTTTTCCGATGTACCCTATATTACAACCTACCGTTCTCCTTGTTAAGGAGGAAGGGGAAAGGGAGTTGGGAGTTGACCGGCAGCTGGGACGCAAGGCTCAACGACCAAATTCGCAAGCCCTTTTCACTTTCCGGCATGGCCATCCAAAGCCTCCATTTTCTGGCAGCATGGAGGCATCGAACGGCGGCAGCACTACTTCTACTACCCCAATTCTCCCTCGCCGGCCTTCCTCTCCTCCTCATCCCCTGGATGGACCGCAGCCGAGCACCAGCGCCACTGCTTCGTCTTTCGAGGCCAGGGACGATGGCTGGTCGTGCCTTGTCATCCTCCTCACCTTCTGGTTCTTTGGTCTCTCCCTCCGTACCCTTCGCAGCTCCTCTTCTTTCTCTCCTTTTCTTTTCGTCGATCGATTCTTGACACACTGTGTTTTTGCGCCAGCAGCGTCCATGACGTTGATCCTCGGCTTCTACGGTTCGGTTGACCTCCTACTTGGCCCCAATTGCTCCCGTCTTCTTCGAGCCAACTCCTTTTTCGTGCAGGACATCAAGGCTTGTGCCGCCACTCTCCACTACTTCTTCCATGCACGATAATCTCGTGAGACATGGCTTGCTGAGAGATTTCCCTTGGTTTTGCTGTGTTCTATTTTTCAGGTGAAAGCAGATACAGGGTCAGGGAATGGACCCTTGCTTTATGGGTTTCTCCAACCTCCGCCTCTAGATGTCTCGGCTACATGGTCAGAGACCCACAACGAAACCATACCCGCCAGCTTCCACAAGGCAAGAATGGACTACTGTTCGTGCTTGTTCTAGCATTCACTGTTATTTTACCTTGCTGATTGCTGAGAGGAAATCATGAACGGAATATCATCAATTTTTGGATTAACTGATTATAGTCAGCAGGAGTGGATATATTATCTGAACAAGGAAGCTCGGGTGGATATCTCTTACAGTGTGAAAACCAAAAGTTCTCACCCACCAATCCTCGTCATAGCCCAGGGTAAGCAACAGCAGACCTCTCGCTGGATCTTAGTTTTTATTTGATTTGTGTTGTAAATACTCGGTTCTTGTCATTGCCTCTAAACAAATTCACTGTTTCAAACCATGCATCATAAATCTATGTTCTTTTTCTTTGTGCCTCACCAAAATGAAGATTCCAATTTCATTTTAAAGGCAGATGATTAGGATCAATGAGAGGGCAGTGAAGAGAGAGTGCATTCTACCCACAAGTTCTAGACTTATCAAGGAGAGTTGGTTTGGAGATAACTGAATTGTCTCCTATTTATGGCTAAATGCTCTTGCACCAGCATTGTAAGTCAATGTCGCCAATCACTTTATATGCAATAATACTTGTTTTACAACTCTAATTTACCTCAAAGTATTTATGCGAGGGATTTACATCTTTTAAGCAAGATATGTTGTATTGACCCATACCAGCCATACTGAATAGGTAAGGTATCAAAGTTGGTTCAATATATGAGCCGAACTGGTCCATACTATCAAGTGAAACTGTTAAGTATTGACCCATATCATCTAGTTTCAGATGGTGTTGTTGCTAGGAGTAAAAAAGTGTTAAAAAATGCCTTGATGCAAGGGTAGAGGGTATATGTCTCATCATACTGACTATACCGTATCAATCTGGTAATGTACCGATATGGTTGCCGGTATCAGTTTTGCCAACCTTAACTTTTTAGTTTAACATTCTCACTTGTTATCTATGATCTTTGTTTAATATTGGCTAATATTACTTCCAACGATTGCTATACCAAACCAAATTGCCAAATTCGATTAGTACTATATCATACCAACCACAAATTGAGATGATCATTGGTCTCGGCACAAAATAGGGCTTGAATTGGTGCAAACCAGTCCTTACCAAGTTGAACCTCCTGGAACTACTTTGTTCTAAGCAGCTCAGCTTGGTAAGGGCTTGATTTGCTCCTCTCCCTCAATAATTGAGGGAGAAAAGGTCACCACACCCTTTTATCCCTTTACAACTTAAGAAGAAAGAATTAGAGGAGACAAGAAAGCGAGGGAGAGAGTGCAAGGGTGATTAGGGAGGGCAGATCCAATATTTGACCAGATATTTTCCCAGATTTGCTCTTTCATTTTCTTTTTCTATTACACTTCATAAATATGTAGAAATTGAAAAATACAAGAAAATCATGTTAAAATTTTGTATTTTGACTTGATTTTGTGATGTGTCATAGGTGGTATAACACTATAACTTTTTTCTTCTTTTCATATTTATTTTTTAATTAAAAATGACTTTGGAACAAAATTAATAGAAAAACTGAAAAAAAAATGTTAGGTTCAGAGAATTAGTATCATGCTTTAGATCAAGCATTCTAGGCACTATCTTTTTTGGGCAATAATTTGATGAATTGTGGTATATTAATTACTTCTTGAATAAAAATCCAACTTTAAAGTAATTCCTAGATTAATTAGACTAGTAATACTTATGGGATGAGATATGGGTACTTCTATTAGAGCTACATTAGCTATAACTAAAATTTATATTTTAATATTGTATTTTAAATTAAATATTATTTTTATTAAAAATAATTATTAATTAAAAATCATGAAATTTTACTACTGTGTGAAGATATTTCAGAGATGTTTTTTGGAACATGCATCATATTTTTCTAATAGTTATGCAATTTATATATTATTTTTTCTAAATTTAATATAAAAATATTAATAGAATGAAAATTTATGAAAATTTGTAAAAAAATTAGAATTATATAAATATGGTTTAGAAGTAATACTTGAGGCAATGGGCACTTTTTAGGAATTTTTAAAAATTTTCTAATTTTTAAGTAATTCTAAAGTAAAAAAAATAATTAATACATGAAATGATGAAAAATCATGAATAATTCATATATGCATGGTGTTATCTGGTACAACCTTTTTTTTAGAATTGATGATAGCGGTTTTAAAAATTTTAAGATTAGACGTTCAGTAATGGAGCTAAAAAAGCAGGAAGTGCGAGAAATAGGATATCGATTAGCAATGTGGTGAGACAGTAAGTAGCCATCACTATTTGATGTTTAAGTGATGTTGCTCTGAGTGGAGGTAGTGAGGTCATTAAATTGAAGTAGCACTGGGCTAATGGATACCTCAATATTAAGGTCTGTAAGAAATATCCTAGGAAAAATAGGTTGAGTTGGATACCTCAGTGTTAACGTCTATCAACTTTTCAAAAAGGCTTTTCGAGATTTTGAGGGGAAGATGAAATCATTGGAAAAATAGGTCGAGTTGGATAGACATTAACTAGAGCCTGCATCTAATCACTCCAGGGATCTAGTAGATTATGAGGCTTGAACCTTGTGGACCTAGAGGAGGGCCCATATCAAGTTGTCATATGGGCTATTAGGAAGGAGCAATGGCAAATGGATAAGGTGGCGAGGCACAAAGTTCAATTTGGACCCTCATTGTACAAAGGAGTCCCTAAGTCAAGTCCATTATGCCAGCTCCAGGTTTGATAAGGACCCAGTCAATCAGAGTTCTAGTTTGATTATGCGACATCATTTTCTTTGCTTACTCTATTCACAAGTTAGTCCAAGTATGCAACATAGGATAGGGACCTCAGGTATAGGACTAAAGCGAACATTATAGCATACAAGAGGGGACCTAAAAGTGGTGGACACAGTACCGATCTCACTGATGGGGTGGTGCATGGAGTGGGTATTTTGAACATATCAACATCCTCCTGGTCGTCCTATACCAAATCATATCCTCCCATTGCATATTTGTTCCATATGGATACATGCCCTTTGAGTCTTTATGTTCTTGTAGATATTACCCTTCCCAATCTCAGCCAGACTATGGATTAGACCTTGCTCGGTCTTGTTTTGAAATCTCATTCATGCACTTGACAAAGCGGCAACATTGGCATGGCTATCCGATATAGATAGGCTACCTGGGTGGGCATGGTATTGAGGTTGGAGTCAAGTCGCAAGGCCTTACTATGAATGTGATCTTGACATATTCGAGGGGCATCAACACTTGGCTTGGAATTGAACATATGCATGTATGTTGCATTTTCAATTTTTAATATAAATATTTTACATTTTTCATATTATACTTAGTTAATTTGGCATGTTTTGTATAGTCATTTCATCCTTTAGGCATGTGACATATAAATTATAGTATGTTTAAACATCAAATCAAACTCACAAAACCATATTTTTCGCTCGAAATAAAAATAAAGGAAGCTTGAAACCTTGAAAAAAATTAAAAATGCATTTTTTGATAATGTCATTATAGGTTGAAACATGAAAACAACATCTTTACGCATGGGGTAAGGTTGTGTATATTTGATCTTCTCCAAATCCCATAATGGCAGAAGCCTTGTGCACTAGGCCGCCCCTTTTTTTACTGGTATGGTTCTAGTATGGTATCATACCATAGCAGTCACCTACTAGTATGCAATCCGATATTGAAACTATGAATCTTGATCCCTTCCATATTTGATGAACCTCTTAGGAGCTAACAACTGCCCCTATTATTAATCTCTTCGATAACCTTTGAAGGGTTATTGTTACTAAGTTACTTCTAGATTTAGCTAAATACAACACTATGCTGGCTTTGCATACTCTATTAAATTAAACTTTTATATAGCTACAGTTTCTTCTAAGCCACTATTATGTTGCAATATTGGATAAGTTACTAAACAAAGCATCATATATTGCATCTTGCTGTTATGTGAATTGTTGCAGAAGATATGTTGTCACAGTTATGTTTTTCTTTTGTTCTTCTGATTGAAATAAGTAAATCGCACTTTAATAAGGCATCCAATGTGCCTTTAATTATTAATGTGGGTGGATTTTTTAGGCAAAGAAAAACTTTCTTTCAATGGATTGAGGATCCATCACGTCCTAATACCACACTATCATGGACTTTGATACATGGTGAGTTCTGTAAGGATTCTTGAAATTGAAAATCTTGTGGACTCACATATCCATAGGGATGTTGAAGATCAAACTATCCAATTACAGGAAATGGCATGATTGAGCAGACCATTGAAAATCCTTCTGATTACTATGTTGCAGTGGGTAATTTAAACCACGTAGAAACAGAGGTAACTTTACAGCTCTGGTCTCATTCTTTAGTTTTGTGGCATTTAGCATTTGCTTCTTCATACTTTAGTAGAAAGCAAACCATGCGTTTTCAAATGAAACATGTCTGACTGTTGGTGTTTTGTTTTTGACTCTATACATATTAGTAGCATCCACTATAGGACCTTAGTAGCAGTGTTGGTCGCAGATTTTACAGGTCAAAATGTTTGAATGTCTTGCTCCTCCCATTAATTTAGTTTCTGGAACTTTACCTTGTTCCATGAGTTACAACAGATTATCTGCCACCCATTTGCTTTGTGAATTTCAGACCCTCAGCTTATCCCTCACCTGAGCAGGTCTTTATGTATAGCATTTTTTTTTCCTCCAGAAAGTGTTGGAAGTGCCATGCAGTCACTAATGGAGAAGGATAAGATGATAGTGAGTGGAGATAGATATACATAACTTTAACATGAAGGAGGTTACAATCATGGTTTTAAATCCCGACGGGACATCCTATGGGATATCGGGATAGGTTGCCGTTATAAGTGTTAGGACAAGACCATCCTGCTATCATGCTAGTGTCTCAATCAATGCATCTCCCCATCCCAAGTGTTGAGATGGATCAGGACGATGGCGTTTTCTATTCTATGAAAAAATCAGGATAGACCCACACCATGAGATTTAAAACCTTTGTCATAGTTGTTCACCTAGGCTGATTAGGCTAAGAGAACTAGCCTAACGAGCTATCATTGCTTAGGAAGCAAAGTTTTCTTCTCTAGAAGCATTGCTGTATGTTGTGCTCAATAAATTTCAAATATAACAATGAGGTATGGTGGGGAAATTATGGGATGGAAGGTTTGTGGAGCACTAGGGTGCTAATTCTGCATCTTCACACAACTTCTAGCACGTTGGGAAGAGGAAGAGTGATGCAGCACTACTTGGGATGGCTAGCTTATTCATATGTGAACCTGAGGAGCTAGCAAAATGTGGCATGATGTCAATTATTGTCTTGCTGTCTTATCACAGAAAACAGGGGAGAAAGGGAGTGTTTCAGAGTGTCAACATCCCAAAGGGCCTTTAAACCTGCAAATTAATTTTAGAAAGCTCATGAAAATGGTAGGAGACTAATTCTAAAGGCTATATAAGCAAATCTCTGATCAGCTTGAGAAAAGAGAGGATCTAAAGAGTTGAAAAGGAATTATCAGTAGAGATAAGAGATAATAGAAGATAATCAGAGATACCAAGAGGAAAGAATTATATGAGAAAAAGAGAGGAAGAGAGTGGGAAAGAAGGCATCAAGGAGTTGGGGATTTTTTTTGTTCTTCTTTTTCTTTTGCTGGTGCGGTGGGGGGGTTGCACGGAGGGGGCTTGTGAAGACAAGAGAATGTGGTAGGACACTATACTTCTTTTTAGGGTCAGTGTATGGTTCGGGTACATGGTAAGAAAGTATGAATAATGAGTGATTAGGGAGCACTGATATGGTCATGAACCTTGTTTTTCAACAAACAATGTAAGAAAAAAAAAAAGATGGAATATTGAAGAGTAAAATATTTTCTTTACCAAAAAACTGCTTTTGGTAGGGGGAATATTTTTAAAAAATTGTTAATACTGCAGCTGAGAGTATGATATAGAAATTAAAGTTGGAATAATAATTCACATTTTGAATGGTAGTAAAATTATGTCCTGTTGCTTAAAAGTTTGCAGGCTCGAGGACTGGGATAACGAAGGCTACAGTTACTTCACGGTGTTTATGAGTGGTTTATGTTAAGCATGAAATGTGATTATGTATTTATGGATGCGGCATATATTGTTCACAGCCAACCCATGGTTGTATAAACACAGTCATCTGTTTGGCAAGAAAAACACTTGCATCACTGATTTTTTAAGAGGCTAATATCGCATTCTGTAGTTAATCAACTGTCTGGCAAGGAATGGTGGATGCCAATATTATTTCAATGATGGAATAAACGCATCAAGAACAACTCGCATAAACACATACATGAGCTCATAAACCCTCCTGTATTCTTTTCTATGATGATTTGCATTCCATTTGGAGCTTTTGGGTCTGAGTGAGCAAAGGAATTTTATTTGGTTAGATTCACCTAAAAGAGACTTATTGTGATAATATGTTATTCTCCCATATTCTCATGATATCAGCTGCTGTGCACTGACAATCTCTGCTTTTCTTTGTCAATTGCTTCTTGCTAGTGTTGCATGCTGAACCCTAGCCATGTCATAGGACTCTTCTTCCTCCATGGATCCTTTGTCACATATGACTGCGGCCGCTGCCCAGTCAGTCACTGCTCCAAACTCAATGCCTTCCTCCTCGCTGTTATCTCTGCATCTGCAGCACAATCTCTAGCATTATTTCATGTTGATTCATTGCTTGTTGGCCATGGTCTATGTCCTCTTTGATTTTACTGCGCTTGTCTTTATCACCTCCTGGTACAGTTCCTTCTATTGTTCCTCTTTTGTTGTCTCCTTCTGTTGTTCTTCTCACCCCACCATCTTCCCTCAACATGGTATTACCCACATGTACCTTCTAAAGCATTTTAATCACTTTTACATCACTTATAACGGATTCCCAGGTTCAGTCCTCCCACCAACACTTCTTAACTCTCATCTGATCCTCATTTTCAAGCCAACATATTCCCCTCCACCTACAACCATGATTTCTTTCATTTTCCATGATCTTATGCTCTGATGCCATGGGAATATGGGAAAACTAAGACTGCCCAACACTAGGATTGGCATCAGATTTTATATATAAGAACTTCACAATAGCGTACAACATAACACATCCAAACTTAATCTCTTACCCATCATCTAAGGACTGAGATCAAACAATTATAATAATAAACATATATTGGGCTAGTTCCCTTCAATGATCTTTGACTGAGAATTTTATTTAGTAGAGAAAAATAAAATTACATGTGTACCCTTTTTTTCTTGTGAAATTCTATTGGCTTCGCACAATTTTCAACAGAAGATTATTCATTTCAGGCTATCTGTCTCACTCATCATTTGGAATCACCAGCAGTTTGGATGCAATTTTAAATTCGACTCAGTTTGAGTTTGATGCTGTGTATGTGCAAGGAAAATTGTGAAGCCTCTATATTTGTGGTCAAAATTACTTTGGTTGTACTACCACCATGAAATTCAGTTAACTGTGCTATATGAAAGTTGTACAGAATAATTTCTGAGTTCTTATGGTTTACAACTAATATCTTAGGAAATCTCTCATAAAAAATAAAGGTCTTGTTGGATTCAATGTCAATGTTTAACAACATGGAGATTTAGGGGCTGGATTAAATCTTAACCCCATACAATAACAACTTCTGAGAAAATTAAGGATTAGTAGATAGATACCAATGCTCAAACTTCAAAGCATATTTGTTGTTTGTTCTTGCCTTTTTCTTTCTTTCTTTATTTCTTTTCTTTTTTGTATTTTTTTAATTATTTTTTTTATTTTTTGTGTGTCGGAGGTGGTGGGCATGGTTGTTTGGTGTATTGTTGTGCTCCATGATATCGTGATCCTCACTAGCGATTTCAGTAACTTTTCATAGGACAGCTCTTAGATTGACCTGACAAACTTGGCATGGTAATTTCCTTGTCCACTGAATATTTGTAAGCTATAGAGATAATTTAGAAATCTAAAAAAAAAAAGAGAAAAAACTATTTCTTGCTTGAAACTTTTGATTCTACATTTAATATATTCATAAGTTGTTGGGATAGTCTATTTCCCCTGACCATGCATATTGTGCCAGTTTGGTTCCCTAAACTCTACACTTTTTGTCAAGTGATTGATATGTTGTTTGGAACACTTCTATAATGAACGTATCATATTTGGTATCCTGAGTGATATGGAGATTTAAATGGCTGCAAAAAAACATAAAAACATTGAGGTAAACTGAGTAAATGCATCATCTTCCAATTAATTTCCTTTGTAGCTCATCTCTATGTTTTTGCTTAAGCTTATGTAATCAGTTTTCTTTTTTTTTGTTTGGTCTTCTCCTTTCTCATATATATGGTTTTTCGTACAGGTTCAGCTAAACTTCACAATTCAGACTCTTTTGTACAATACAACTGGAGCATACTCCAAATGCTCACTGAGTCACAGGCTGTGTGTTTTGGAGCTGTTCTTATTAAGGGCAAATGTTGCAATCCTAACAACACCTAGCTCCAAAAATCGGTAAAACGGCGTTATAAAGCTTTTTTGATTGCATCTTTCAAAATATTCTATTTTTGTCTGATAGTTTTATTTATACTTGTTTTTTGGTTCCTGCCTACTGTACCATTGAAAACAGGAAAAATGTTTGGTAGTCGCAATTGCTTAGCATTTATAAAAAAATAAGAAACAAGAAAGCATGTTTTGGAAATCAATAGTGGCTAACAACTATCATTAAACAGCCATTATATTCCTCTAAAAATTCAGCCAGAGGATGGACAAGAGTTCAAATCAGCTGCATCGCATCAAAATTCACTGACACATGACATGATCCAAAAACCCAACCTTAACCTCAAGTTGAAGACAATGGGCTGCTATGGGTCCCAAACTATGACCTGAGCTATAACCATATTAGGCATGTAGATTTTGTGATAAATTAGGGCCAATAAAAAAAAATAATAATTCAGTTCTAGATTTAAACCTTTGGATGCAGACCCAACTTGATCCCTGGCTTCAAAATGAGATCCTAGTCTAACCTCACCCAAAACATGAATTGGAAGTTGGATCAAAGTCTAAGAAGGCCAGGAAGTTGCTACTTTTATTGTAATATACAGTTGCTAACTATAACTTATTAATTTAAACAAATAAAACCATCTCAGTACCTAGCTCCTCATCCATCGTTACCTTTTTCTTTATTTAACAAATACAACTACATGTTCGGTGTCTCCACAACCCCCTCGCCCACTCCAAAGACATGCCCTCCCTCTCGCCACATTTTAGAGGGAGGGAAACATAAGAGTAGCAAGAGTGTGGGAGTGCATTTATCTGTACATTTTTTAATAAAATTGTTCTTCAAACCATTTCTTCTTTTTTTTTTTTTTTTAACTAGTGAATCATCTTTTCTCTTGTGTGCACATCAGGGGATCATTGCCTTCCTATAGACATACACATCTAGAAAACTATCATTTCCTTTATATGGCAGCACATTTCCCTGCTAATCTTGTTCTTGCATCTTCTCCCTTTCCATGCTTATTTCTACCTATGTGGTTCCCCTCGCCTTCCATCCTAATCTCCAAGATATCATCACCTGACCCCTATTGAAATCATGAAACCTTGTCGTAATCCCAACCCACCATTTTTGGGGGTCCTTTCCCACCGCCCGCGGCTCGCTACTTCGCAGCCATTACTAAAAGAAGCAGCGCTCTAAAAGCCAATCACAATCCGTATTACAATAGGATTTCTTTTGTTCTTTCAAATCATGTACATGACATTTTGGTTATAAATAAAAGGCATTATATTTCATCATTTGCTACTTCTTATAATTATAATGAACCCTATAATTAAATTATGGCAATGTGTTTTGTGAGGGCCATGACGAGAGATCACGCCTAACGAGATTCTAAAACCCTAAAACCCTAATGTAAAACATTTCCACCAGTTGATACATCGAGTCGGGGATCACCGTTATCGGAAAGACCGGCACATCTTATGTATGCTCACATGCAGAGGGTGATTGATCTCACAATCACTTGTGCGAGACACTAATATAAAGACGCGGGTGTTCATTAGAGGAATGAGTTCACTGAATCGACCTACCAAGATAACATCTAAGTGAATGCTTACTTATTTGTCAAAAGATGATTCTCTAAGTTTTGGGGAGGGCCGTACATGTTGATCCTTACACCCGAGATCACCATAGTATCTTATGACAATGAATTTATGTTTTTAAGTTTACACTTATTCACAACATTAAGTCATGTGTATTGGTATCTCCGGGATATATGTGGTGTGATCAGTGTATGGGCGAAGATTGTAAGTAGATCAACAAAGAATCAATCACTTTTTAGTAAAGAGAAATAACCACATCCTATTCTCGCTCTAATCTTAGCGATGATTTCCCAGGGAAGTCTTCGTATCAAAGCACAATGAAAAATTAGAAAAGATTTTCTAATGTTTCGTTAATTGAATTATCATTAGAAGATTAAGAGAGACATGAATAAGTAATTTGAGTTTCGACATTAATCCATACTTATATACTTATTTTGGGACGCAAGACGATCAAGGATCGAATCGTTACCGTAACTTGCCACCGAAGGGTATGTTCGTATATCCACCAAATTTCATATCTTTCGGGTATGACATGATACGTTGCTAGACGTCGAATCTTGTCTTCGTAGGTTTAATTGAATTAAAGAGTTTAATTTGATCAACAATTAGAAAGGATCTCTAATTATCAAGTTCGGGATTTAAGCATCGATTAGACTCTATAAGAATTAGAAATGTCTCTAATCATGATAGGTCAACTCGCACCCATACCTCACCACGGGTTGGGGATGTGTAGAACCCTAACGGGTCACACACAAAAGGAACCGGATCATGGCAGTTAATTTGATTATATCATGTTTGTAAAATGATAAACATGTAAGCATGTGTTGCCGTAAACTCCTAGCTCCCAATTCGAATTGATCGAACCGATTCTTTGTATTAGGTTAATCTAATATGATTAGATCATAACCTAATGTAGCGTCAGCCAAGAGTTAGAACCCAATTGGCTTTATTCGGATTATCGGCTCTTTCCTTAAATAATGGATCCTGATCATCGTCGGCCGGCTCGATCCGGACCACTGATGGTTCTCCTCGATGAAGAATCTTAGACCATTGGTTATCACGTCCTAATCGAACCATTGGTTGGTCACACCGAACCGGATCATTAGTAATGGCGCCATCGCTCGTTGGACCATTGGATGGCGCCTTAATTTGGATCACTGGGATTATCATGAAATAAGTGTGGGGTAAGGTTATCAACGCGAGAAGGCCAATAGCGAATGGATAAGGTATATCGGATAATTTTTGAGGGGATACATCTTTTCGCCTTCTCTCCTCGCCGAGATGCGCCTTCTCCTCATAGCGCCTTGTCATGATTGAGGCGCTGGCCTCTCGGGGACACGCCTCATCATGCATAAGGCATGTGGATGGGATGCATTCCTTGGTGATGCATCCCTCCACCTTCTTATAAATAAGGAGTGTGTAAACGGGTTCAAAGATATAACACGAATCCATTCGAAGAGAAATCAATTCTCTCTCTTTTCTTATTTTATTTCTTCTTATATGTCTTGTCTTAAACTAAGACAAAGAGGTCTTCTTTAGGACAAGAGGCTATCTTATCTCTAAACCAAGACAAGGATGTCTTCTTCAGGACAAGACCTAAACAAAGACAAGGAGGCCTTCTTCAGGACAAGATGCTTTTTTTGTAAGAGAAAGAAAATTAGAAGGGAAAGAAAGCAAGCCAATCAAATCCTTTGGAAGGATTAAGCATCAAGGATCAAAGTTTTGAAGGAGCTAGAGTCTTGAACCCAATTTTTGTGTGAATCAACGTTGGAGGGTGAATACTGGGCGCCTTTGTGAATATTCTAACATATTAGATTTAGCTACTGGTACTCTTTCTTATCCTACATTTATTATTTATTCATTTGATTGTTACCATTAAGAGATCTTAGCTACTAAGGGTTTCATGTAAATATATCTCATTAAGAAATTTATGAAATCTATGCGCTTCCACTGCACTCTTAGGCATGCACAAGAAACCCCAACAATTACTTCCTTTAAACCCACCAACTTGCACCCTCTTCCTCCTCATTTCTGGGTTAACCTACATCTCCAAAATAACATGGTTTTTTTTTCCCTTTTTCCTTTTTTTTAGACATCTAGCCTATGTGTTTTTTTATTTTCAGTTAAGTGCTTTTGAAGGTATAACTCCTAATAAAAAATTTTTTGAGTATTTTTAGAACCTATACTTAAAATAGAAAATGAAATCAATTTTTTTGGCTTGTCTTGGATATTGATGTTTCTATATGAGATTAGTCAAGATCATGTATCAGCAATTATTTGTGGAAGAAAATAAGTTTGATTTATTTGCTGAAAAAAGAAAATAAATTCAGAGTTGAATAAGTTTTATTAAGCCCTGGAAGTTTGGGTGTCATTGTAGTTGCACACTCCAGACACACAGGATACTTCCACAATGTCATTACAGTGCTGAGAATCTTTATCTCATTTGTTTGGATCAAAGGATTACTTATAATTCCTGACCAGTCTATAGATGACTTGATGACTTATTATATCTTGCCTGTTGGAGCTTTATATTTGTATTACAGGTAGCACAAGACCAATATTTTTGTAAGCATTTGTAAGTATGGCCGCATATATCTAGTCCAAAATTGTGGACCTATTAATTAGATTGCAGATTTTTTTAGCATTTCAAAAAAGTTTATTTTCCATCTTGAGATATTATCATACCTATCTAATTTTAAAAGTTATTTAGACTGCATAACTCAACTATATGCTGTTTCCATGCATTAAATAGCAAATTTGCAACATAGCATGAAGTTGTTGTTATTTGATTCTTAGTTTTCCTTGGTATCCCACCTTAACTTTACCATACAAGTCATTTTCAAAATGCAGTTGTTAATATCATTCAGAACTGGTTGCTCCCACACACTGCCGCATGTTACATATAGGCATGTTATATATATGTAACAACATTACATACTGCTTGCAGTTTTCATCACTCCTTAATGATTATCATTACTGCTGAAGGGTGATTTCTAAGCCACACACATTCATACAAGCAAATTCTAAATCCATTCCCAGCAGACCATTTATCAGCTCCAGGGGTAATGTAGATATTGAAATACATCAAAATAACTAGGTTCAAAGATAAAATGCAATTGCATGGTATTCCTTTTAGTGCATAAACATACTTGTTTTGCTACACCAGAAATTGAAACGCATCACATAACTTTAAAATCAATTGGAAGAGCAAATAGATTTAGTCCTCTTGGAATATAGCCGTGCCCATCTTAAAATTTCTCTTTCTGACTTGTACCCATGGATGTAACTTGGCTTTTGGTTCCAGGGTGAGGAGAGTGATGAATGGTTTGTTAAGTTGTCTTTACGGGCCACGATGGGCCACTGATGGTAGGTTCAGGTAATCGTGTGCATCTCTGTGCCTATCAGCTTATCAATTTATTACTTGGCTATTTTGTTTGACATCTCCTCCGAATGCGTGTGGCTAATTGGTGGTCATTTTATTGGCCTTTCCAAGATATTTACTAATTCTATAAATTCTAGCTCTTGAGATGGTGCTAGTCATCAAAATGCTGATATATAGGCACTGAGAGTAGGGGCCCCTGCTTCCTAATAAAGATGATGATAACTCTGCTTGGGATCATCCTATGATTCTGTTTCGCATGATGATGAAGATATGGAAGAATGGCTTGGGACAACACCAATGTTGCCGAAAGAAGCTAATAACACACGCCACCTTTGTGCGGTCTGCTGTGATGCTCAGAGGGATAGCTTCTTTCTTCCTTGTGGACACTCTGCAACATGTTTCACATGTGGGACAAGGTGATCTCATTGTGAAATCTATCGAAGTAGTGATTCTTCTACCTGAATATTTCTAGTCAAGCATTTTTTGGTTACTAAAATTACGCAAATTGATGTTATCTTAAACATGCAGGATTTTGGATGAGGCTGGAACATGTCCTGTTTGCCGGAGAAAGATGAAGAAAGTGAGAAAAATCTTCACGGTTTGATGTTTATGTTTTATTTAAAAAAAAATAAATGTTTATACTTCTTTTTAAGCTCGTACCTAAAATAGACAACTCCACATAACTGGTTGCCAGTGATTATTCCGAGCCCATCACGTAGCAGAAATCCATTTTGTGTCACAAACTATAGATGATTGAGGTCTGTATCAACTTACCACTAATTTATATGAAATAATTAAAAAAAATATGCAGAGGCCTATTAGCATTTTACGTGCAACATTATTATGGATGGTCATTGCTCTGAACTTATACTCAGGTGCAACACTTACTATCAGTGCTTGCAAGGATTCTTTTTCCTCTCCTTGTGACTCCTTTACATTCCTACAAAGGATTTGCTTCGGTACTGCTTAGAGGAAACTGATGTTCTAAAGCCTTCAAATTAGTTCCTATTTCTCACGCACTTCTTCGATTTGCGTGTTTTTAACTAGATTTTTTCAAGTGTTTCCATGTGATTTTTTGCTGTCCATCTCGACTTTCAACTCTCTTATCCCCTCCACTCTTTCATTCTCTCTAAAAGTATCCCTAGCCAGTTAGAAATTTTTCATTCCTTTGGGTTGGCATAGTCATTTTTAAAACCCAAATTAATAGAATGTTAGGTTAATATGATTAGGTTATTCTCAGTACACCTTAGGAGCAAGATGGGTTTATGTGTAGTGTGGGCATTGTAAATTTGCAATCCATAATAAGTAGTAGTATGTTAATGTTTTTATTCTTACCTTATAGATATTATAATAAATTTATTGAGTCGGAATACTTTTGCTGCCTATAGAATTGAGAGAAGTCCAATCTTCTATCCTATCCATATGAGGCCCTATAAAAGAAGCAAATAATGGATTTTACTATGAATTCAGATATGATTTATTATATATATATATATATATATATATATTATTGAGATTACCAATAAAAGTTATAAAATATTTTTTTTTTTCTTTTAAATAAAGCATATCTGGTGAGCTGGCAGCCGTACCTTGGAGATTAAGGGTGGAAGAAAGAAGCTATTTGGGCAACAAAGATTACAATAATGGGTTCTTAAAATTTTTAATCTAAGGCCAAAAAAAAAAAAAAAATCTTAGTCAATCTCCCAGAAATGAGTATTGTTAGATATCTCATAAAGGATCATTAATCCAACGTTGAGCTTATATGTGAATAATTATGTACACAGTGCTATCAAATAAGGTTAAGCTCAATTAAAAGTGATCCATTAAGTATTCAAGACCTGAGATTTAATGTGTGCTTCGATAGGATGTGGGCCTTTAATGTGTAGAAACTCAAGAAATTATTTCTATTTTTATGATGGGCTAAAATAGAAATAAAATTAGATAACTAAAAAGGTTATCTATATATAGTAGTCACTATTTCCATATCGCACGCGAGAAAACACTCCAGAGAAACTAGTGAGCTCTCTCTAAAGTGGACATGTTGATCCCCCAAGGTCAACCGCCTCGACTTGCAGGGTAATCAATCGATATAGACCCGTGCGTTTTCGCCTATATATTTAATTTTATTTTGATGATCCAACATGAATGATCCTATTATTTTGGGTGATGGTTTTCACCAAAGGAAATCTCATGAATTCTAACAAATGATATCGTGAGGCCCTTTCATGTTGAATTATTTAGATTCAAATTACAAAATAAATTATTATTTTTTGAAGAATAAATGGAAACAAGGGAATTTAAAATATTCCTTTTCCTTTCTATTCGGATTTCAGATTCTCCTTGTCGGTGGTTTCTACCATCATCGCATCAAGTTTTTTTTTTTTTTTTTTTCGTGCGTGCTATCTCTGCCGTGCCAAAGCTGGCGGAGCTATGCCATCGTCATTGCGTTTGTACGACATTAAGTACAAGGTGTCATTAAAAAA